>KV908435.1:47500-55000 GCA_002005505.1 Botryococcus braunii
AACACTCTCGCTCTGGGTTTTCTGCGGGACACTATGTCATGCTCCCACTGAACAGGTTCAGGGAAGTCATGCGATTCAAGGGATGGAATTTGCTCTTGACAATTGTGATAGGCACTGGCTTTGAGTCGTGAACGTGGCTGCTAGTTAGCACTGCATGGTGGAACGTACAACCATTGAGGGTCGCTGCGTGACAGTAGAATTGTTTGTACAGGTGGGGGTGGTGGTGCTGTGGCAGCTGCACCTGCTGCTGGCGGTGGTGGCGCACCAGCTGGAGAAGCTAAGAAAGAGGAGAAGAAGAAGGAAGAAGAGCCTGAGGTATGTGTCTATGATTCATGTAATGATATCTGCAACAGCGTTCTAGCAGAGGGACTGTAATCCTTCAAGGATGGAGGAATGCAGTTCCTCAAGGTTGCCATCCCGTATGATAGACAAGGGTTCCATCGCTTGTCGTTTATGGCTGTTGACCTTTTTATGGCTGGCTGCACCAATCATTAACAGTATGCACTTTAGTTTTGAAAAGGACTGATAAGCTTTACGTTGATGTAAAGGCATCATTTATTTTGAAGGTTGTGTATGTAACCTATATTCGTATATGTGGTATGGCAAGTTTTATGTATGTTTCAGGGTGTTTGACACTGTTTAAGATGCAGAGTGCAGTGTGTACACTCTTGTGATGTGCATTCGGTGGTTTTGTGGACTTCATTGCACAAATGTTCTTTAGCATGTTCACTGTGCTTTTTGACCTGCTTGTGTTGTTTCTAATTCAAGGGAGGGCCCTTTAGATGTTGGTAGTTCACACTGCATTTTCACTTTGACAGAAGTGTGCAGTGTTCATGTTGGACGGAAAGTTGTATTGGGTGCGTATGTACTGTTCGAATCCTTAGACCCCTGCATCCTTATGACTGGCTGACTACATGTCTCTATTGTTTGCAAAGGTGTTATTAGATTTCTTTCTTTACAAAGTAATGAGATGTGTGTGTGTGTGTGTGTGTGTGTGTGTGTGTGTGTGTGTGTGTGTGTGTGTGTGTGTGTGTGGGTGTGTGGGTGGGTGGTTTATTTTCAAGCAGTCAAGGTTTTGGAGGGATGCATAATTGTTTCGCTCCCCTCCCGTTGGGGGAACGGGAAGCCTGGGTCCTGCTTATAAGATCCACTGGAACTGGCACTCCTTGATCTCACACTGTCCTTATGCTGTGTTCCTTCTCGGGGATCCAGTTATCGAGCTGCTCTTGGTGTGTGCAGGAGGAGGAGGATGACGACATGGGATTCTCCCTGTTCGACTAATTCGAAGCATCGTCCTCAACTCGGCAGTTATGTCTCTAGCCTGCAGTTGTGTTGGAAGGTGCAGAGGCTTGGGGGCATTTTGCCGACATGCTCTGCATATGTGTAACTGATGAGAAATTGGAGTATGATCCATCTTCGCTCTCTCCCTACACTCCTCAAACATATCCATCCATCTATCACGTCTGCAGGTCATGTCATTCTTTGGAGGTATAGGTGGCTCGCTTTGACATGCAATTCCTGTGTGGGCTTCGTGGATTTGACCATTTTGAGAATCACCTAACGGTTCCTGTGTTATGTAGTAAGATTCATACACGACGTTATGGTTGGCCTCTTTCTCATTTCCAACCCCTTGTCATGTCTGCTCTTGTTCTAGGTACCGAGAGTTTCTCTCCCTGTTTTTAAAGATCATGTACCGTGTTGGCAGTAGTGCTTACTCTTTACGTTGCAGTAGTAATGCTATAAGCAAAACTGGTCGTGAATACATGTGTAATATCAAATGCAACTAGTCGTTACTTCGTCTTACAAAGGTAAAGCATCATATTCATGCCAATAGGAGGTCTTATGACTCATCTAAACGAAGGCACAGGTAGACGAACACAAAATTGACTTCCATTGCAGGGAGCCTTGGTTAGCTATCTCCACAGAAGCTCTGATTGTTCAATCAATTCGAAAAGAACTTAAATGACTGACTTGCACTCAAAACCTGCAGCACCATGCGTCACTAAACGAAGGCTGGAAGGGTGCTTTGCACAGAGGAACAAATGGTTGTTATCCACCGCTACTGGAAAGGAATTGGTCGGGACTGAAGTAGGAGATGATCAAGTGGGTCTCAGTCGCAGTCACTACTGGAATGCAAGTCATTGCATTGCCTTTTTCACCTGTACATATACAGGAAAATTTTAGCGAGTCCTTTCACTTGCTGTAATCACATATCGATGATAGAAGAGCATTCAGCATTAACAGAGGCAGCATAGTCCTACCTGCTCTACTACGAGGAACATCACAACGTTCCAAGAACCCAGCCGGGCAAAATTTGAAGAAAACCCCTGCAAAACACCACACAACAGCCTTTTTAAGTTAAGAACGTCAGCGTGAGGCGACCGAGAGTCAACACGTCACAGTCAATTGGAACCGCGACAGGGAAGTATCGCACCTGATAGAAGGCAAAGAACCCATTGTTTCTCCAAGTCTTGACGAAGCAGTCAAGAACCCCCGAGTACTGTCTTGTGGTGTCCCCTGGTTCATCGCCCACCAATGTTATGACACACTGATGATACGCGTTAACCGCCACCCCCAAACATCAACAATGATATGGGGACATGTGGAGGGACAACACAACTCGAGGATAAGTGGGAGTGCATGGCAAAACTCCTGTTGCGCAAAAGCCTTGTCCCCACCGCAACCCCCAGAGTGAATGCTTGCCATGCTCGCCCCTACCCTTCACGCATTTGAGAGAGAGAGAGAGAGAGAGAGAGAGAGAGAGAGAGAGAGAGAGAGAGAGAGAGAGAGAGAGAGAGAGAGAGAGAGAGAGATTAATGGGATACACAAGACATATTGCCTGATCAACCACCTCGGCTTGTCATTATGAAACAGCCGAGGAACTCGACAGGCACTTTTGCTTTTGGCAAATTCCTGATGAGAAGAGAACATAACCCCTCCTCAAAAACTGCTTTTGCCGTCCCAAGAGGATACTGTACGCATGTGTCATTCAAACAAGCTAGAAGAATTGAATCGTTATCTATGCGACCCTCCCGCCCAACTTGCTTCAGAAAGAAGGCCTCTGGTTCGAGGTCGAGGGGGGTTGGGGGGGGGGGGGTTGGGGGAGGGTGGTTTCATGGCTTCGAAGCCATACTTTCTAACGATACATCCGCAAGTTACAGGCTAATTCGCTGTGAAGCAGCAACATGATGACAACAAACCTGATTTTCCTTTACAATGACATGTTGTCCATTGTGTGTACTGAGGGGCATTATACCAAACCTGCCAGAAGCCACACACTCAGCAACGGTACCCTCTTCCCCCGTGTACAACACCTTGTCTCACCTAGATCATGTCTTTGCTGAAGGAGCAGATACGCAGAGCCACGTGAGGATCAGATGGCAAAGAGAGAACAGGGTAGCACCACCCCTAACGACTGAAAAACCCCATCTCGGCTAGTTTCAGACAGTTTTGAACAATTGGTTCATACCCATCATACGGGATTTCACAACGTCCACAGGAGAACCACAGCAGACAGCAAAAAATCCTGCTCCTAATCCAGCAGCCAAGTGGGTGATGACATTGTCTCCGAAGTAGCCCGTTTTTAAAAGCTCCTGCTTTATCTGGTCAGAGCCCCAGAGCACATTCCCTTCAAGGACCACAAGCCTCCATCTGCAGCAACTTTAAAAATTTCCCAAACCATACAGGAATCCAATTTTGATTCAGGCAAAAAGGGCAGCATTGCATGGTTAATTGCAGTAAAACAGTATTATGCCAGGTAAATGCGACCAGATACCCCTGATACCCAAAAACGCAAATACCCTAACAGTGAACAGGACCAGGAGAACACAAATGCATACCACCTCACCAAAAGGGCCTTTGATCATATGCATCTCATTCTTTTCTGTGAGAGACAGCAATCTTTCAAAAATGCCTGCATGTAGATTGCTCACTTGGCGAATAGATATTTCGAATCTCAGACCTGCTGAAGCCAAAGAAGTGCCCATCAAGAGAGAAAATCTAGAAACGCACCTGATCGTAGCTTGCCAGCTCTGCACCAACCCAAAAGTCACAAGTTACAACCCAGATCGCGATCCAAATTATATTTTAGACTGAACTTGTGAGGATCCCCCCGGTACTTCCAGGATGTTAGGTATTGGCAAAAGGCCAATCATGAGGAAGACCCTGATGGTACGCTCTCCACAGAGGCGAGACACGTGATACTAAGAAAATTTCAGGTCAAGCAATCACATGGCAAGTCAATTTCAAGGGTCTGAGTCTCTAGCCTCCTTGCCAACTCTATTTCTTCTCAACCCAAACCTGATTAAAAGTCGTACTCCCAAAATTTATCCGTTTACGTACCATTGCCAGTTGCTTTGCATCCCCCTAGCATCCTGGGCATGCCCAGAGGCGCATGCACACACCCTTCATCTTCCTCACGCATTTCCTCTTGTCCATTGCGAGGACATAGGCACATCAAGGAGATGAAGGCGGGGAAGTGTGGGTAAGGGGGGGGGGTAGAGGGGGCGAGGGAGAGGGGCAGACGGAGGAGGGGGAGGGACAGAGGGCCGAGGGGGAGGGACAAAGCAAGGGAGGGATGGAGGTTGGGCAGGGGAGGGGGGGGGGAGGGAGAGGGACGGAGGGAGAGGGAGGGGGAGAGAGAGCCAGAGAGAGAGAGAGAGAGAGAGAGAGAGAGAGAGAGAGAGAGAGAGAGAGAGAGAGAGAGAGAGAGAGAGAGAGTGTGTGTGTGTGTGTGTGTGTGTGTATGTGAGTGTGAGTGAGTGTGTGAGTGAGAGAGGGGGGGGAGAGAGAGGGGGGGGGGGAAGAGAGAGAGAGAGAGAGAGAGAGAGAGAGAGAGAGAGAGAGAGAGAGAGAGAGAGAGAGAGAGAGAGAGAGAGAGAGAGAGAGAGAGAGAGAGAGAGACTTACCTGCAGCATTAATTATTGCGTTTCGAGCAATATTAGGTCCCAAGCCACGCCAGAGCCCTTTCAAACCTTGTTCCCTGCCCACAGTATACCTAAATTCAGGCAGCTCTTAGAATTGTTTGTCAACCATCGAGCAGAAAAGGTGTTCCAAGTTTGAATTGCCCCCCGCCCCCCCGGGCCGGGCGGGGCGAAAAGACACACATGCGCACGCGAATAGCACAATCTGATCCTCCTACAATGGACTTACCGAACAATCATTCCATAAGCTTTAACGGCATTTGGATAACGCTTTGGGGTGCCCGGTGGCAGCTTCCCCTCGGCTTGCATGCGGACCTGCAACCCCCGCTCTCCCATTACAGACCGCAAATCAGGAGTGGAGGTGCTGGTATTGACGTGCACTGAAACCACACCTTCGAATGGCTGTGCCAGCCATAGCGTGACACTACAGGGTACGAAAGTGTAATCTCAAGGACGTTGCAAACCTTGACCAAATCTGTAGGTGAAGCTATTGCAATTGCTAAAGCGCCAGTCGTCATACCAGCCCCAACCTTCACGAGCAGAGGTGCGTCTCGGTCAGAGTTTCCCATGAACAGCCTTTTCACTGGATCATAAAGACCAATACGCAGGCCCCCATAGAGTATCTGCCTGTGAAGACCTATTAGCCCCAAAACAGAAATCATACTTGGTTGTTGCTACGATCAGAATGCTAGCACAATGCAGATTCCTTACTTTTACTTACTCGGTTCGATGCCAGCCCACAAAGCTCCTGGCCCCTCCTCCTTTGCTACTGTCACCATGGTGCCAAACAGACCCCTGCAGGACGGGCGAAACTATCATCGGTCTTCGCATCTTCAAAATACAAGATTTGTACTGATTATAAAGGCTTGGGCCAACTAGATTTGGACAACTCTTGAGGGGATCCTGGCACAATTGAGATGAGTGAACTAGGTTGCGACACCACCTGTACTTCGGCGTCCCATGGCTCTTGCTTTGAAGCTGGAGCCTTACTTTTGCTAAATCTAATGGCAATGTAGCTACTTCTGCGGTACATGCTGCAATTGCTGAAGCAGCGAAATTTTTGTATAGTGGAAGGGGGGGGCCCGACGGTGGAGGTGACATACTCTGTCTTCACTGTCCTGTAATTGCCAAGTGGCCTACATGATTGCAGGAAACCATCAAGCTAAAACACCATTTGAAATCCCAGAACGCAATCTAAACTTCGTGTATTCCCGATAAGGCGGATGCCACTGGCGAGTCGCCGCTGGCGTCATGGTCAAGATACGCGTCAGGTTATGTTTCCTGTTGCAGGACAATGTAGCTCCCCGCCTGAGCACCCAACATACCGCGCGCAGGGTAAAGGTATTTCAAAACCGCCGTCGTCAAAATTTGTTAGAGAAATTTTGTGTTGAGCAGGTCTGCTGCAGATCCTAAGGCGCCACCCTGATGGTTGCCGCGGCACAGCAGTTGATCCGAGTTCGTGGATCTAGCCCTGCCTTGACTTAAATGCGAAGTGATGGAGTGAAATTACCCAACTAAACCGACAAGAAGGGAAAAAATTTCAGCTCGTTTGCCTCTAGTTTATAGTTGTTTCTTTATCCGCAACATCGTCTGGTTTGTGCAGTGAAGCAAAATGGGCTGACATCTCCCGGCTTCTGCGACATTGGTCGCAGAGTTCAATGAATAAATTATTCCTGAATATTTCAAAGCCTATGTCGCTGTTCACGTCATGTCTTGTGTTCTGGGAAAGGGGGCGTCGTTGTTGGATAGTTGGAAATAGAAGTAGTACGTAGATGATGGATAACAAAATAACTGTTACTCCGCTGTATGGTGCGGAAGGTTCTGGTGCTATCAGTATACTATTGGACGTTCAAGGCATTCGTATTCTTCTGGATTGCGGCTGGACTGATTCTTATGATGAGGGGTTATTGAAACCCCTTATAGAGGTGCTACATTCACATCTTTATCCAGTTAAAAATAATGAGCATCAAATTGTGTGTGTTTCCCTGAGTTTATCATCTAAAAGTTTGGGGAAGCATTGGTGTGAAGGACGTTTGATGCCTCGTAAGACATGGTGCAGGGTTGCCGTTTGTAAACTTGTGGCAAATATTATGTAACAGCATTCATTTCATTTAAGGCTTTTAAGTCAGGTGGTTTGAATGACATTGTGGGTGTTCCGTATCCTGAATGTCTAACATCTCAACAGATGTACTTGATGTGTTAAATATCATGTAAAATTTCTTGCAAATTTTGGCACACTTCTGCCAGCCTCCCATAATATGGTTGGGTGATCCACTGTCTTTTCTGTTTATCTTTTGTTCTGTTACTCTCTTAGCCCTTGTAGCCTTCAGAACTTTGAAGCACTGTTAGGCCATCAGGTTCATGTTCTGCATTTTCAATGTTTTGCAATGAGGTATAACTATTTGGACAGGGGAAGGGAGCTCGTGGGCAGACAGGGTTGTCATTGGCACAGTCAAGGTTGAAGTGCAATTAGGGGGAACTTAAGTGTGGTCTGAAATGGCAACGATATTGTGTGCTCCAAAGTGTCTGTGTATTCCTTTTTCCAACTGTGTTTTTCTGTTGGGTTTTGTCACATTTC
>KV908435.1:65000-67500 GCA_002005505.1 Botryococcus braunii
GCAACTTTGCTCGACGGGTTTGTGTCTGTGGAGGTGCGCAACAGCTTCGACTCTCTGAGTTTCAATCGCGGATTCGCTTCCTCGTTCTTTTCACTCTGGAGTGCCCCAGCATTTCAATGCCTGCAAACCCTTCGAACCCCCTAACCACATACACACACACACACACACACACACACACACACACACACACACACACACACACACACACACACACGCACGCACGCACACACACACACACAACCCCCCCCCCCCCACACCCACACAAACACACACACATCAGCTACATACACACACACAGAGACATATGCGCACACGGACACTCGCACACAGGGGGTGCTCTCTCCCTTGCTTCCCCTGCGCTCTCTCTCTCTCTCTCTCTCTCTCTCTCTCTCTCTCTCTCTCTCTCTCTCTCTCTCTCTCTCTCTCTCTCTCTCTCTCTCTCTCTCTCTCTCTCTCTCTCTCTCTCTCTCTCTCTCTCTCTCTCTCTCTCTCTGCACTTGCCTCCGCATTGATGCACACACACACACACACACACACACACACACGCGCGCGCGCGCGCACGCGCACATACATACAGTCGAGCCCACGCAAGCCTCTTTTGCACACGCATGCACACACACACACACACACACACACTCACACACACACACACACATACACACAGACATACATCTGTATCTCTGATGTTATGTATGTGTATCCGAAAAGAAAGCTGCAAATGTACAAATGCAGGTAATGTGCTCATAAACGTTTTAAAGTCTGGTAGGAGGCACATGGAAGACAGGATCTGGGAGCCTTATGATGAATGTTGTGGAAGTCTCAGAGGCAATCAGATGCAAGCAGTGTTGCTGAGGGCCTATCAGCCTCGCCCACGATGCATACTTCCACTTGTAAAGGATATGTGCTGACAGCACCCAGCATAGCTTTCACCTTGCACCAGCCTTGTTCCGTCCCTTCAGTTTCGTGTTTCTTCCTGTGCGAGTCTCCCTTCCACCTACCTCGTCTTTCCTATGCCACTCCCATATCCTGAGAAGCTCCTTCTCTGTGTGTCAGCAGTACTCCTCCTCGTCCCTGTTGGCTCTCCCTAGGAGAGGACGTATCTCAAATACATTGTTCCCCTGTCACCCACATTGCCGCATTTCCACTTTCCAATTTTTCGTGGCCCGAGCATTGTGGGGTCGTACCTTGAGTTGATGGGCTGTGATGGTGCATCTGAGGAAGCGGCACTGGAATGTGGTGCAGGATGCGGCAGGACCTTTGTTTCCGTTTGAGGATGAGGATGAGAAGCTGACATGGGACCCATATGGCTGCAACATCATTGGCAGCAAATATCAGCCTCGAGTTTCCTTGCCTCCTCTTGGTCTGCTCCCACTTCTCCCTGCTTGCAATCACATCGAGGAGTTTAATTCAGTATGCATGATCTGAGGAGTGTCTTTCTGATTGCCAGATTGGACAGTGGGCAAGTTGAGATGCCCTGTCAACATGTTAAGCAAGTGGGAATGACTTTGAGGGAAGGGGGCTAGTTTTGGGGGAGCCCGAGGCGTGAGTGAGCAACTTTGGATGTGTGCTAGTTTTTGGCTGGTGTGTGTGGTCACAACTTTGTTGCAAGTGTGGTGGAGGATTGGTGCAAGAAAGGGCCAAGAACCAGAAGGCGGTTGGGCTCAAAGCGACTCTTGGTGAGAGATGTTGCTCAAGCTCAACAGAAGGGATTTGTGACCGTAATTGACCTGGAACGGATTGGAGCAGGGAGTCAAGATTTGCTTGGGACCAAAGAGGGAGCAGTGTGTAGGCAGGTCTGGCCCCCACAAGGGGGGCTGGGTACGAAAGGAAGGCCCTGGGAGCTGAAGGTTTGGGGTAGGTGAGGGGTACTCAAGGATGAGAGCGTGAAAGGGGTGGGGCTGGCAAAAGTTTGGACTTTAAAGCAGCTGAAGCGAGGAATCTGCTGCTGTGGGAAGTGGAGGGTTCAGGAGACGGGGTGGAGAGGCCCTGAGAGCCAGAAGGGAGTGCGATTGGGGTGAAAAGGGGTCTAAGCAAACAAGGGGTGGGAACTAGGGGGGTGAGAAGGGGTGATATGGGTTGGGAGTTTGAAGGAGGAGGCCAGATACAGACCGGGCCGGAAGCCTTGATAAGCAGATGGAGAAGGGAGTGGTGCCTCAAGGGTGAGGACTCCCGGGGGTTGATTCGAAAGGTGGAGGTTGACCATGAAGAGGCCAGGAGCCCGAGAAGGTGGGCCTATGTTAGACTGGGCACCTGAGGTGGAGGTCCGACATAGAAGGGCCTAGGAGCTAGTAAGCGTCAGAAGTTTAAAGGCTGGGATTTTGGGTGGAGGGTGCGTAAAGAAGGGATAGGATCCAGATAGGGCGAGAAGTATAAAGGCCGGGGTTTGAGATGGAGGTCGCACGAAGAAGGGGCTAGGAGCCCGAAAGGGTGAGTAATGAAGGTTGGGGTTTGAGGTGGAGGTTGGCCACAGAAGGGCTTTAGAGCCAGCATGGGCGAGAAG
>KV908435.1:72500-74413 GCA_002005505.1 Botryococcus braunii
TGTGTGTGTGTGTGTGTGTGTGTGTGTGTGTGCACGCGCAAGCGTGCTATGCCTCCCTTGCATGCAAGCAGGCACACGCGCGTTGCCCTCAACTACGAATCAGCCCTAGTGTACTTAGAATGTGCAACTCCGGAGTCTTCCAGGGCCTGTGGGAACCTCATGTAATCCGTTTCCTCGTGCCTGTGCACCTGTTATCAATGTTCGTGAGTGGACCGCGTGTCCGACTTCGTGAAGTGAATGGATGGATATTCACTCACGAAAATTCATAATAGCTGCACAGGCACGAGGAAACGGATTACATAGAGAAGGCAGACGCGCAGTGTACAAGTTGAGCAGCTCCAACGCACCTAAGAGCAGGGCTGTTGGCGGCTCCCACCACCAGATCTTGGGGGCCAGAATCCGACTGACACTTGCGCTGACAAGTAATAAATCCATAAGCGGAACTCCAAAGTTAACAACACACACCAATTTGTGGCCAGGACAAACGTACGTGATGGCTCCCAATCAAAGCCGGTAAACATCAACTCCATAATTATGCCAACGCAGGGCTGTCCTGTGCCCTCTTGATGATAAGCTGTCCCTCCATAACGCCCCCCCCCCCCCCTTTCCTCCCGGGGCGCCCTTCTCCCTAAAGGCGGCTTTGCAACTGTCCCCGCCCCCCCCCCCGCGGGGGGGGGGGGGGGGGGGGGGGAGGGGAGGATGGCCGAGATAGGTGTGGCCTGCTGCCAGTCCCTCATCTGTCATGTCCTCATCCGCCATCTGCTATCCGTACCCGTACAAGCTCGCCCAAAGTATTTCCCTCAAAAATGTCCATCATTTACACATTAGATCATCTACATTTTTTTAATTCCATGGGCACCGGCAGCACCTCATGCCCCCGTCAGATCTGACGATCCAGATTCAACAATCCCGCCACATCTGTCCCCCCCAAAACCACCCTCCCCCAAAACACCCACACACACACACACACACACACACACACACACACACACACACACACACACACACACACACACACACACACACACACACACAATCAATTATAGGCACCCATCCAGCCAGGCAGAAGCTGGCTTGCCTAAAGGTAAATTGTCAAAAGGGGCGCTCCAGCTTGCCATGTCATGGACGCCTTCAGAATGGGGGAACATACTTAATGGGCAGCAACTCCTAAACGACCCTTGTCATTGCAGTTTGCATCAAACTGTGCAAAGCACCAGGCAGCACTTAGCAGTGGGGCGCCCCAGGAAAACTGACATTCAAGTTGCATTGTGTACTGTTGCAACATGCAGCGCTCATCCATTTCCACCACTTTCCAACATGCCACGATCCACCAATTAGAATGCGAAAGCGCTGCAACCCTTACTCATACTCATTTCACCGCTGCCCATGTGACCTACATCCCTGACCCATTCCAAACTGCGGTTTTGTTTCTCATGCTTACCATAAATGCGTCCAGCCCTGCTCATCTGCCACAGAATGACGCTAGAAAGCGACAACGAGATACCGTAGTATTGTACATACTTGCTCATAAAACGACTGTTGTACGGTCTCTTCCTGAGCCCCTGACGGTGTGTGCGACCCTTGTCCAAAACTTAACACATTCATCGAGCGATGGCTGGGCAGGGGCCCTGACTGCAGTAGACATCGTCAGCAGGTCACACCTTATACCCCAATTCAGCAACACGTCTTCAATTAGAGGCAATCGGTGTACAGCCCCAATCTGGCACAATCAGCACAAACTATCCTTGCCGACACTCCTCCTGGTGATTCAGCACAGCCGGGACCTTGCACGGCAACCCCACCACCCCTTCGGCCATCAGCCTTCATCCTTCAGCCATAATGGCTGGTTCTGCATGTAATGTTTCCATCCATCCGTCCTTCCTTCCACCTCCCTGTAATCAGGAGAAATAGGG
>KV908435.1:83056-100556 GCA_002005505.1 Botryococcus braunii
CGCAGGTATGGGTTGGACTGCATCGTAATTCTGCAAGATCAGCAACCATACCCGGAGTACTTGCCCACAAAGGTAAGCAGGACCTTAGTATATAGAGTCTCGTCCTCTAGAGGGCTGATAAGGACCTTTGGTGTCCAAGATTGCTGTTGAGCTGTGAACTCCTAGAGCACTCGCACTGCACGAGGTTCCATTCCGAAGTACACCCAGGGCCATGCCGAGCTTGCCAATGTGGCCACCAAGTTCCCGTAGCTTGCTAGCAATAGACAGTTGTGCATCATGATCGGCCTGCTTCCACTGGGGTGTGACCACTAGCAAGCCCGTTTGTGAGCCTCCAATTTGTGGTGCAGACCCCTATCCACGTTTTTTCACCGACCAGGGGAACCTGTTTTACAGCCCAAATGTGACCTTAGCCATCATGTTTCGGCTCGGAAGGCGGCAGGCCAGCATGTCCTTTTCCGATTATGAATCCTCTGCTTGTTACCCCTCTGGCTTTGGCAGTACCCTTGGAGAGTTATCAATGTAGAAATGCTTCTGTAGAGCGCCTCCTTCATGGACAGTCCTGTCAGGGCGCTGTGAGCACCTTGGGGGCAGAATTCCAGATTCTGCTATGGATCGACTACTGGCTCAGGTCTCAATGTGGCACGGGGCAGGAGAACATTCTGGCTGCCATAGACTGGTTGCTTGGTCCTTCTGAGGAAAGAGATTCATCAGATCCCGTGTGTCTCTTCTTTGCATTCTCGGGACATGGGCTACGGCAATCTTCCAGCGGTGCAATTGTGGGAGCTGTGGATAGCGTGGATGGGCCCGGGGCTGGTTCAAGACCTGAAGCAGGGTTTGGTGATTGGGAGGAAACCATCCTTCCATGCGATTATGATTCGGTATGCCGAAATACCATCCTCCTCATGAGCCTGAGCCACACAAGCTTGGCTGTGCCTGTTGTTGATCGTCTATGTTAACCTCTGTATAAACAGCTTTGAAACATCCCTTGTTGTTTTATATATCAAGGGAGGAATGGACAGACTTATCCTGAGGCTCGCTATGATGTATCTTTTTTTTTTTTTTTTTTTTTTTTTTTTTTTTTTTTTTTTTAAATTAAAGGTAACATATGAACGAAATGGGGGCTGTCTTGCGCCTCTTTGCCCTATGTTTGCTTTGGCCTGTCTGCAGAATAAGGGAAAGTGTATCAAATTGGGCATGTTTATTGGCTGTGAGTCAGCAAGGAAGCACCGAGAGTTGAGGACAAGGTTGTGGTCAATCAGAGTATGTTGGGGCGCAGGCTGGGCCTATTACGGCAACCGAGCTGTATGAAGCACTTGTGGCACCGCTCACGAAGAACATGCGCCTGCATTGCTGCATGGATGCTTGCCAGAGCGGCTTCTCCCTCGACCTCCCGTGTCATGCATACATCAGAGCGGATGGTTGGGGTGCCTGGGAAGTGAGTTTTTCCATCTTCTTTCTTTCTCACACGTGGGCATAGCAGAGGATATGTGCGTTAGTGCAAAACCTATTGCAAATTGCAGGGGGCTTAGAATGCTTGCTCCATTATACAGATTGATCACGAGGATTTTTTTTGGTGAGCAGTCACTTGAAACCAATTGTTTGTACAATACTTGTCAAACATTTGATTGTCATGTAAACCCATAAGGCAGATTAGCGTTTCATGGAGGAGAGGCTGATCTCGTTTACATATGTCTTTTTTCTGATGCACCAATCAAGAGTGGGCCAAAGGACCCATTTCTGTAGCATAGGTGATGAGCACAGTTCAACTGTGGTCATCCGTTTAAGATACGTGTTATTGCTGTGTCTGGGTGTACCTTCCCACTGTTATTGCCCCCCCAATCCCCGGGAGTGTTTCCAAGTTCAAGGCAAATTTGACCGAGGAGGGGGAGAATGAGTGCTGTTTGGGAATGTCCAGTCTCCCTTGGTGAATGGGAGTCCTCAACAACAAACAATCCCACCTGAGCTAAGTTCAACACACACACACACACACACACACACACACACACACACACACACACACACACACACACACACACACACACACACACACACACACACACACACACATACACACCCTCGCTCCTTTTGCACCTGCATCTTTACATTGATGGCTCTTCTGGTTTTGGGTTGATTGCAGAAGGGGAAGCCTCGCCCTCCTGCTCCACTACGAGAGCCTTCTCGAATTAACCGCCTTCCCAGGCGATATGGCAGTGTTTTTAAAGGCACAGGAGGCGGGGAAGCAATATTGTTTGGGACGTCTCCTGATGACGACTATGACAATATCCAGTCTCAAGCAGATGGGAGCAATCTCAAGCTGCATGCCTCTACAGGTGATACACCATCTTTTCCGCAGCCCAGCAAAGATTTACAGCTCGAAACCTTCTCAATTGGACCTTCGTCTGCCTTAGATGTTAAGCTCTGTGTTCTAAGAAAGATGTAAGGGAATTGGCTTCAATGTTTGTCTTTGATGGATGATAGGACATTGTATGGCTGCGTGCGGACATTGGTGAGTACTACATGTCTGCTTTTTGCCAGTTTGCAATGGAATGGGTACATGCAATGCTGGTTGTGAGGTCAGTTAAGGTTGGCACGCAGCATTTAGATGCCTTGATGGGATGGTAACCGTAGCCTCTCTGTTTGCTTTGCAGGGGCTATAGCGTTTGCTTTAATTCAGGCAGTTGAACAAGGCCAAGCCACGACTTACAGCGAGGTACTACGTGCAATGCGGTACGCGGGGAAGAATGGGCCCACTCATCTCAACAAACTGCCAGAGATGACTTCCTCTGACATATTTAATTTGAACAGGCCATTTGTTCTATAATACCACCTTGCACCACAAAAAATTACGGCTTTCACAATGCGAAAAAGCAGAGTGGCTGCTGGTGGTGCAGCCTGTATGTCTGTCTACTCGCCCAGTTAAGGACAGTACATGGACATGACTTCTCTTTCATTCAGTTTGGGGCCTGCGAGCTGCAAAGATGTATCCCATGTGTTTGAGGTAGAGCAGCACAATTGCCAGCTGCGGAGCAGAGGAGCAGCAGCCAAGGGGTTAGCATCTCCCTAGGAACCTGGAGAACGTTGAAAATTGTGTCAGGTGAAGATCAAGCACAGATACACGACTCTGTGCTTGACATTAGCGACACTAGGAGCGAGGAGGTCCAACGCTTCTAGGTGACATACGCATGCAATGCGAGTGTAATTGATATGGATGAGGTGTTACTCCATCTTGTTCAAATGTAGTTGATATAGATGAGGTGTTACTCCCATCTTGTTCAAATGTAGTTGATATGGATGAGGTGTTACTTCATCTTGTTCAACTGTAAGAGTCAATTCCAACCTGTTATATGATTTTTGCTGGTTGGCACTTCCATCTGGGCTCAGCAGTCTTCATCTTCGTTGGTCTTAGGTTTCGTGACTAGTAGGATCGTACTCACGGCCATGGGGCTGGAAACCCCTGTTCAGTTGAATTGGTTGGAAGTAGCACAGGGAGCTGCATTGGGGCCCTCACATTTCCCACATGAATCCCCGTACAGGCATGTCATCATCACCTGAGAAGGGGACACAGATTTCTTGGTTGGTCGGCATTAAACTACATTTTGGAGACCACCAGGGCTTGACCGGCCACCAGTAGAAGCTGTGAGACTTCGTGAGCTGTACCTCAAGCCCAGGTGTCCAGGTATGACACTGATGACGGACCAAGAAATGTGGTCCGCGTTTCTGTTTCCAGTTCTTGTTCTATTCTTTAGATTAAGGGTCGCTCGAAAGTTGCAATCCCACCAGGGTGCCTGAGGGTGCCTTCTCTTGATGTCAAATTTGTTTGACCACGATTCTATCGCCATTTGCGAGGCTGTTTGGGCATGTGCCTTCCAGCTGTCGAACGTTTCTAACGCTATTGTTGTGCTTTTGTTTTGCAATTTGTGTGTGTGCTGTGACAAACAATCAGTTCAGACTTTGAAGACAGCTGAAGGCCTGAATTGCAGTGCGAGTAGATTATGTGTGGTTTGAGACCGTGGAGCGCTTAGTTCCGGGCAACTTGTTTGTCCAGAGCTACCCCCCCCCCCCTGGGGACGCAGAGGGTCTCGTGCACGTGAGATTTGTCAAAGAGGAACGCGTTGCAATGTGACACTGTTAGCGTAAATAGTCAATGACAGGTCTGCTCATTCACAGACCACTGTGGGCCACGTTGCGGGGTGGGGCATGGCCAGCACAACAGTGCCGACCAGCCTCATTCGGCAAGGTTAGCCTACACCGGTCGGGAATGGGAGGATCTATGGCTGAATTCACGCAAACTGTATGGGGCATGATTTTTCATGAGAAGAAAGGCCGAAGTGGCACAGTATGATTTCCCGTTCGGTAACCATACCTTCAGATACTGCAGTACGTTTGGTACTTCAACAAACGCGCAGGACCAGGCCTGCCGTCTCATCTGGCAAAATGAATTATACACCTATGGGGACCTTACAGAAGCGTAGACTTCCCCGATGGAATTGATATGGGAGATGATCCCAACACAGCATGTCAACCTACATCAGACCAACCTAACTTACTCAACCTAACTTTACCCAACCTTAGCTTATGACAGTGACTGTTTGAGACATGAGTACAACAGCATATCTCACGTGTCATGTGGCAGTATCAGAGCCTCTATGCCTTCCCCCCCCCCCCCCCCACACACACACACACAGAAAAACTCGGTAGGGATCGAAGTGGAATTGCTTCCACCGGCAGCAAACTTACAGTTACAACGCACTTCCTGATGATGTATGAATAGTTGCGGCCCGTTCCACAGAATCGCTGGTGATGCACGTTATCTCAGCTTCGGCGCACACCTGCATGTGCCACAAATCACTCTCTAAATGCGATCACAACACCCACATTGTTGTGTGGTTGCCCCCCCCCCCCCACCACCCACCCCCCCCCCCCCACACACACACACACACACACACACACAGAGAGAGAGAGGAGAGAGAGAGAGAGAGAGAGAGAGAGAGAGAGAGAGAGAGAGAGAGAGAGAGAGAGAGAGAGAGAGAGGGGGGGGGGGGGGCATGGCCTAAGAGAGCCTCACGATTGCATGCGATGGCTGATGGGGATAGCAGATGCGCAGCATGGGCCAAAATTTTTGATTTTGTGTGGGTTGCCCCCCCCCCACCCACCCACCCACCCACCCACCCACCCCCCCACACACACACACACGTGCGCGCACACGCACGCGCGCGCGCGTACACACACACACACACACACACACACACCCACAGAGAGAGAGAGAGAGAGAGAGAGAGAGAGAGAGAGAGAGAGAGAGAGAGAGAGAGAGAGAGAGAGAGAGAGAGAGAGAGAGAGAGAGAGAGAGAGGGGGGGGGGGGGCATGGCCTAAGAGAGCCCTCACGATTGCATGCGATGGCTGATGGGGGATAGCAGATGCGCAGCATGGGCCAAAATTTTTGAACTACCTCCCCAGATGCGCGAAATCTCGACCCCTAAGACCAAGTGGTGCACCACCAACTCCCGCCACCCTCCATCCTGCGCCTCACCTTGCGAGCCGCCTTCTCTGCTTCGGCATCTCCGCCCGTCAAGATGATAGCAGCTGTGGAGCTGGGCTCGTATGCCAGTGTGTCGTCGTCATCAAACATGTCCTGAAAGGAGGACCTGGTGGCTGTCTTCACTTGACAGTGCTGCTTGCCCTCCCACTCCGGGAACAGCTCTTTGAAACAGAGCGCTTCCTCAGTCGGCGCCTGTCCTTAAGGCCATCAAGACCAGTAACTTTTCTCATTTGACAATCTTCTAAGAGTGAGTTTTTCAAAACATTTAGGAAAGGGAAGTTCGGGGGCGAGAGCCCTAAATTTCCACCCCGATACTTGCCGGAGATTTGACCCGTTGGCTAAACATGGCAACTTTACGGTGTACATCAACTTGACGGTGTAGTATCTGCTTCAAAGCCCCTTTCTTTTCACTTTCATTTCCCAGCTCTCTCTGGTTTAGGGGCCCCCACCTCCCCCTGCCTTCCCATTTAGGGTCGCGCAGAACAAAACCTCCATTTTAAAGAAGTTACGCCTCCTCTCCCCCCCCCCCCTTCGCCTTCCCATTTCGGGTCACGCAGCAAAAAACCTCCATTTTTAAGAAGTTAGCTCCCCTCTCGTCACAAGGTCTGCAGACCTGCCCGGCAACATCCTAGCAAGCGCATGAACCGTTTCCAGATTTGCTCCCATGCAACTGCTCCAGCAACTGCACACAGATCATAAGGCCCTGGCCCTTGTGGCCGCCCTCTGGGGAATCCGAAGGGGACAAGAAGCTTATGCAAATAATTACATCAACCCAGCCCAAAGGGCTGATGAGATTTGGGCCAGGGGGGAGGGGTAGGGGGTTCGGCATGCTGCATCCTTCAATGCAACAGCCAGCCAGCATTACCAGCACTCGTGCACATTTGTGCAGAAGCTGCAGATGTAGGGCTTTGCATTTGCAACTGTGTGACAGGTATCACTGAACCAGGCTTCAAAATCATCCATGCCCCCTCGAGAGCGCACCCAAGGGGTGGAGGGGTGTCTTTAGACGCAGTGTGACCTCGACCCTCAACCCCCCGGTCCCACTATTCTCACACCCACCCACCACGCACAGCCCAGCCCCCCCCCCCCCAACCCACATCTAAGTGCCCCATAGTGCTACAGACACTCATGCAACCCCCCACGCGCGCGCACACACGCACCCACACGCACGCACACACACACACACACACACACACACACACACACACACACACACACACACACACACACACACACACACACACACCCACGCGCGCGCGCACACACACACACACACACACACACACACACACACACACGCCTCCGTGCCCCCTTGAGCGCGCCCAAGGGGTGGAGGGGTGTCTTTAGACGCAGTGTGACCTCCCCCTCTCAAAGCCCCCCCTCCCCCACCCACCATCCTTACACACACCCACTACGAGCAACCCCACACCCCCCCCCCAAACCCACATTTAAGTGGCCCATAGTGCTACAGACTCTCATGCACCCCCCCCCCCCACACACACACACACACACACAAACACAAACACGCATGCGCGCGCCCGCGCGCAGCAGCTTGGACATCGGAGGAGGGCACATGGGACTCCAACAAGGGGAGCGAATCGGCATTGGAACAACAGAAAATAATGGAAAAGATGTAAAAGGCATGGCGCACCCGGTAGTACAGGCGAACATCCGAACGCATCCCAAAGTTGAGGCCACCAGCGTTCGGCTCTGCCTCGATGAGAGCCCTTGCAGTAGCAATTCCGTGACCCTCCGCAAAAATTATGATGGTCGGATACATGAAGATGGGTGTGATCTCGCGCAAGTCGATCCCGCCCCCCTGCCCTCTCCCGCCTCCACCCTCCCTCACCACCCACGTCTGGCGGTGCTGTGACCCTCCCTTTTTTTTCCTGGGGGGGGGGGGGGTCATTTTTTCAATGGACAGCTGCCGATGACGCTTTACCTTAGCAGTCGGATCCTGTCAGATCCGTGCCGGTCGAAATCTTGTTCTTGCCCGTCCCCTCTGTCATGAGCTGACAACACGCCCAGCTCTGGCGAAACAAGTGGGGCAGCGACCAAAACCAAAGATGACAGTAGAGCGGATTGCGCCCAATGTCTTCTTGGGAAGGGACCGCCAAAATGTTCCACAGCACTACGGAAGCAATTTGTCTCTAGATGTTCACAGACATGCATGAAGTGGGTTTCTGTGAAAGAACCGCGACAGATAACTGCACCTTTGAGAGGAAAATGGGGTCCCAACACCAGCTTGTGCAGAAAGGAGGCCGGGGGAGGCGGGGGGATTGGACTGTATCAGAGTGGGAGTGGCTGCGAACAACGCTGAGGGAAAAGGAGAAGAATGCGGCATGCAAGCGGCGCGCGCGCGCGCGCGCGCGCGCGCGCGTGTGTGTGTGTGTGTGTGTGTGTGTGTGTGTGTGTGTGTGTGTGTGTGTCTGTGTGTGTGTGTGTGTGTGTGTGTGTGTGTGCGTGCGTGTAAGTGTGTGTGTGAGAGTGTGTGTGTGGGGGGGGGGGAGCCTCTTCTTCAGTAACATCTTTGCCAGCAACATCTCTGTTAAAATTTTAGCCTCACGCGAACTGAGGCGCCACACCAGTGTGGCCCCCTGGAGTGACGAGGGGGGGCGGAGAGATGAAATCTGAAAGAGGGCGAACCAGGAATGGGCCACATTCCACAAGGTCGGAATCTGAGAGCTTGAAGACCTCAGGGGCTTCCTTCTCAGAGAGGAGGAGGTGCAGGGGCGCCCGCACGCTGCCGGCCTCCACAGCGGTCTTCACCTCGTTCGCACTGATGTCATTGCGCGCCCGCAGTAGTGCCCCTCTGTTGAGCTCCAGAGGGAAGGGCGGGTTAGCCACTACAGCACCACCCACGTCGTCCCTTCAATCTTTCAGTATCAGACTGCCCCCATTGCTGGACATCGTATCCATGTATTGCACCGATCCCATCGAGCCGAAGTACACTGTTCCCACCGAGATACACTGTCCCCCTCGAGGTACCCTGCCCTCACCGAAGTACACTGTCTCCATCGAGATACGCTGCCCCCATCAAGGTACCCTGTTCCCAGCAAGGTACACTGTTCCCACCGAAGTACACTGTTCCCACCGAGGTACATTAGTCCATCGAGGTACACTGTCCCCCCCAGGTACACTGCTCTCACCACAACACACTGTTCCCATCGAGGTCACTGTTCCCAGCCAAGTGTAATGCCCCCACAAGGTGTATTGTCTCCACCCCAGGTGTACTATTCCCATCAAGGTTCCCACCGAGGTGCACTATTCCCATCAAGGCACACTCGTCCCACTGAGGTACACTATTCCATCAAGGTACATGGTTCCCACCGAGGTACACTCTTCCCACCGAGGTACACTATTCCCATCAAGGTACACGGTTCCCAACGAGGGACACTCTTCCTAAGGCGGTCCACTGTGCCCCCCGAGCTTCACACGCACGCAGTCACGCGCGCATTCACACACACACACACACACACACACACACACACACACACACACACACACCCACCACACACACACGCATCCCCGCAGGTGCTCTTGTGTGCACCAAGAGCGAGGGAGCAATGCATGCGTGTGTGTGTATTTGTATGAGGAAGGGAGAGAGAGAGAGAGAAGGGGGGGTGGGGGAGGGGGAGAGAGAAGGGGGGAGAGAAAAGAGGGAGGGCGGGAGGGAGGGAGGGAGGGAGAGAGAGGGAGAGGGAGGGGGAGGGAGAGGTGGCGGGGGGGGGGGAGAACTGGTGCCCAATTCCTTGCATGCTCTTACTTCCCTTCAGACTGCTCCTCTTCACTTAATTCCCCGGAGACCTCCCAAAGGTCTCATCCTCTTTCTCCTCTCATTTTTCAGTATGTCGAAAGAGATTACAGTTACGTATGTCGCAAGAGATTCCAGTTACAGGCTGGACCGCCATGCCTGTGCATCCCCCACTCCCCTTACCCCTAAGCTGCCTCAAGGCAGCACCCTCTTCTGGTCTTGGACTGGGCGTGCCTGTAAGCTGATAAGTCTGCCCCCCATTGATCCGCACTTGCGCTTGTTGCCCAATCCGGACATATCCATTCCTCAAGGGCACTCTTTCTCGGGAGATCTCCACTTCCAGGACCACCTCCCGTAGGCCTTGTTTTGCTGGTGAGCTGCGAAGCCACTTTGCAGGGTTCCAATCTGGAGCATCGTCTGCAACGAATTTGGTCATGTACCACTGCTCTCGCCCTTCGATTTGAATCAAATCCTGCGTAGCAAAAAAGTGAGAATGTTAGTTAATGGTCTAACTTTATGTGCGCCATCTGTAGAGCCTTTTTGGCACAATCTCCTCTTCTATGTGCTGTGACTATGGCATCATCAAGATGCTCAGGCGATGGGCACCACCGGGGGCACCCTGTGGAACTAGCACGGATCCTGGGGACGTGTTCTCTGGTACGATGCCTGAAGACTACCTTGTAGTTGCAGGCGCTAAGGAGATTGGATAATTCATGACAGTAGTAAAATGGTTTAGTGACAGGTAGGACTTTGAACAATAAACATGCCTGGTGTTAAACCGTAGGCCTGGACTTCGCAATGGTTGCTTGCAGGGTGACTGAATTCATTGCTGCCCACAAATGGTTCAAGCAACCATCATGTTATTTGAATAGCCCGCCTCGTGAAGACATCTATGAGCAAACTGAAGTTGTACCCTTTACCTCTTCTTCGCCAACCTGCTGGGAGTCAACGGAAGCAGCCCGCAAGGAAACTCGGTGGCGAAGTCGATGCTTACAGGCATGCCGATCATCTTGTGGCCTGCAAATAAAGTTACGCCAGTTAGACTGGGTTGAAGTATCCGGCAGGCGGGAGCGAACAAGAAGGGAACAGCAGCCTCCAAAAACGAATACCTCGTTCTACTTAAAGAACATGGTTGGGAATGGCTTTCTTCCGATAGAACCTGCATCCAAAAAGACAAGCACATCATCAGGAATAATCCCCAAGAGATATCACTCAAAGCAAAATCTGTCAAGCATCGACCGGTCGGCTCATACTCTGCAAGCAAAAGGCCTTGCAGCATTAAAGAGCAGCATCGTTGAAAGCACTAACTTGATTGACTGCCAAAAGAAGCTTTCTGAATTAAAAAAATATTGGAGTTGGCTTGACTCACTGCAAGTCGTGACTGCTCAAACCATGTTTCGGAAAAGGAAGAGATTCAGTTGGAAATCCTGGATAAGATTCGAATCGGGTAGTGTACATGAATTCCAGGAATGTACCGGCATTTCCCCCGGTCTGAGGCAGGTCGACACGATCCCCGCCGCGGGGGACCAAGGCTCTTCAGAAGCAGCCAGTGAGCAACGATCGGGTCTCGCTGTGGGGGACCAGAGCTACAAAACAATTGCTGAGCAATGCAAAACTCATGAACACTTTTGAAGGTAC
The DNA here is from genome assembly GCA_002005505.1 of Botryococcus braunii. Taxonomy (NCBI): domain Eukaryota; kingdom Viridiplantae; phylum Chlorophyta; class Trebouxiophyceae; genus Botryococcus; species Botryococcus braunii. The sequence goes on from KV908435.1 coordinate 93,986, forward strand.
AATGTTGATAAGGATATGTTAAGGCTAAGTTAAGGAATTTGCGTCAAAGCACTTCTGCTAAGTCCAAGAGGAACGTCAACCAACCTTTGAGGGCTGAGTTCTTCGTTGTTCTTGCAAGCGAACGGTGGAGGGAGGCCTAAGGGCCATCCAGTTCCAAGCTTCCTATTTCACAGGGCTTTGGCAACAGTGATGGCGGCTACTCAGAGAGGTTTCAGGCCGCGGCCGCTTGATTCACAAAAGCAGTTGCCCATAGTGACAGACTTCTCGCAACTTGAATCGACTGCTGATCCTGTTCAGAGAGACATAGTTAATAATCACGAAGCTCTAGATAAAAACAATGAAGAGGTAACGTTCAGTATTCCCGCTCGTTTGATGTAGTGTTTCTGATTGATCGCATCGACTGGTCTCACTGGTCGACATCCTCTTGATGGCACCCTCAAATCGTGAAGGCACGAACATCGATTTTCGCATAGCAAACACTCTTTGAAATCTGGAGTATTCGTCAAGCTGTACGTCTGAAGTATGAAGTTTTCGGGCAGCCCAAGATGGTCAAGGCGAAGGGAGGGAAAGAGATCCCGATCCCCCACGTGAATGATGTAGTTGGGTATAAAATCGAGTACCTTCCAAGTTTTCGAGGCCCAACTACGTACGTGAGATCGGGGGGTAAGGCCTGTCTTTTCCATAAGAGCCACAGAGTGCTTCCTGGTGCAGCCTTGTGACACTTCTTGGGGGTTCATGAAAGTCAAAGGCGCCGATGCAAGTATTGCAATATTGCTGTGCTTCTTACAATGTCGTGAAATTGGCTGGATACATGGCTGGTGACATGAGGACGTCTCAACTACGTCTCAGTGTTTCAATGCAGCTGTAAATCTGGTTGATGAGCTCATCAAGAGGTGTACCTTAAGCGCTCTGGGTGACCCACTGTAGGGCTAGCTCATGAAGAACGACAGGTTGAGTATGACATGGACCCTGACGATGAAGTGTGGTTGGAGAAGCTCAATGGAGACCAAATGCGGTTGAGTGAACAGCGTTTTGAACTTCTCATGGACACTCTGGAAAGAGCAAACGCTGCTGCCACAGACCGTATAATGACCTCACAAGGTACTGGACTTTTGAAGGGTCTCCCATTTGCCTGCATAGCTAGCTTCCGTAGCTCTGGTTCAGTGCTGCAAACTGCCGTGGACCCCTTTACGCAAAAGAGCTTTGAATAGTGTAAGTTGGACGCCCAATCCTTTTTTGTGCCGCCCTTGCTGCTTGTTACTAAGAAACTAAGAAAGTATTACCAGTTGGTCCGTGGCCCCCCCCTTCTCTCTCTTTCTCTCTCTCTCTCTCTCTCTCTCTCTCTCTCTCTCTCTCTCTCTCTCTCTCTCTCTCTCTCTCTCTCTGTCTCTCTCTCTCTCTCTCTCTCTCTCTCTCTCTCTCTCTCTCTCTCTCTCTCTCTCTCTCTCTCTCTCTCTCTCTCTCTCCCTCCCTCTCCCTCTCTCCCCCCTCCCTCTCAGTTCTTTGCCTCCTGTCGCTCCTCCCCCCCCCCATCTCCGTCTCTTTTCCCCTCCCACTTTCTCGCCCTTCCCCCCTACCCCCCGCGCACTCCTCCCCTCTGCATCGCTACCCCCCGGCCCCCACAACTCATGCACACGCACAGGCAGACCCCCCTCCCCCCCCCCACCTCCCCACGCATACACACAAATCTGCACAGACAAGGAGAGCATTGCAAAGTGCCCAGATGGGTTGGTTCGGGGAGAACGACCATGATGGGTTTGAAGGAGGGGGCCATGCTGGGGTGGGTGGAAAACGCCATGATGGGTTGGGGGGGGGGGGGGTTTGCAGGAGCCACGCAGGCAGAAAAGCAGACTCCGGCAGCCGTGGCGGCCATAGAGAACCTGTGGAAGCAGGAGGCTCTGGAGGTGATGCTGGCCGCCCACCCGGTCCGCGAACCCATTCGCTGCGCCGTCTTTGAGTACTGGAGGCAGAAGCGGCTGGCCTTGAACCGGCCCCTCCTACGCAGCCTTCAAGCCCCCACCGCCACCGGGGACAGCAACCCCTACAACGTTTTCAGGTACCAGCCCTCTGCCTCCACTGCCCCTCATATCTCTCTCTCTCTGTCTCTCTCTCTCTCTCTCTCTCTCTCTCTCTCTCTCTCTCTCTCTCTCTCTCTCTCTCTCTCTCTCTCTCTCTCTCTCTCCCCCCCCCTCTCTCTCTCTCTCCCCCCCCCCTCTCTCTCACTCTCTCTCTCTCTCTCCCCTCTCTGGGAGGCCTACAATCGCAGGAGCCCCTACCCCCCCCCCCCCGGGAGGCCGACCCCACCCAAGTGTGGGTGTGTCCCTGGTATCCTTTGTGAAGAGCATTACCAAACTGGCCGTGCCTGGGCTCCCCCAGCGGGGGACTTGGTTCTGCATGAATCTGTGGCATTGAATTTGTGGAGAGCATTGCCAAAGCTGCTGTGCCTGGGGTCCCCCCAGCGGGGTTTTGCTCAAGTAGTGGCCCCTGGCTTCCATATACCAGCATGAAGGATACGTGATGTGCAGTTAGGATATGCTTCATTTTTGCATTTAAGGTAGTGAAGGGAGTCCACGCCCTCTGGTGAAGATGGGGACTGTTGATGGCTGGGCAGGCCCCGTGACAGAATACATCGTCCACAAACGCGAAGGAGGAGAGAGAACAACGAGGACAGCCTGGACAAGCTGCGGCAGATTCAGCAGAACCTGGCTGCGGCCAAAGACTTGCTGAAGGAGATCGTGAAGCGAGAGCAGCGCAAAACGCAGATTGTGGTATGTATCTGCCTACGTTTATGGGGCAAAGAAATTGTTTTCCTGCAGAAATTCTGCTGATGGTGATCACAATGTTAGAGCAGTGCAAGATGGAGGAAGTGGCCTGTCTGTGCTCTTCAAACTTGGACAAGAATCCGTTGTTGTTGTTGCTCCTGCCGTCGCTGTCCTTATAATCCTCATCTTTAACTTGGTCTTCCGTGTACTTGCAATTTTCACATTACACTTGTTGTTCATGATTGTTATCGTCACCTTATCGTCATTGTAGGTGTGATAGTGGTACTGCCAATCGTGAACAAAAACATGATTCAATTGAGTCGGTAGATCAGTGGGTGAATTGTGGTAGTGACTGATAATTGTAATTAAGATCTGATATCAAGCATTGCACTTTGCAGGTTTTGTCAATAATTGTGACTAATGTGACAATTGTAACTAATTGTAGCTTGAATCTGATATTAAGCATTGCACTTTGCAGGTTTTGTGACTAATTGTAACTAATGAAACAATTGTGACTAATTGTAACTTGGATATGATATTGAGCATTGCACTTTGCAGGTCTTGGAAATAGATTCACAGCAGTACCAAATCCGGCGAGCTCATGAGCCGCGGTCCATGTGGGACCAAATAGATGCGGAATTTTCTTCCGCTCTCAAATCTAAACAGGCCCACCGGAAACCTCTGGGCTGGGAACACCCCAATGCAGATGGCCATCAGAACAAGAAACGGTCAGTTCCCAACGTTGTCCAGCAGTAACCCCTTCTCTCACCAGCTTGCCACCTAGAGTTTCCTGACCCCCCCCCTAAAAATGGCCTCGCCTCTGAACGGGTTTTCATCTGTTTGTCGTTTTTCTCGTTGGTCTTCCGGGCTCGTTGGTCTCCTGGGCCAAAAGAAGCAATGAGGCGTGTTTTTGGGGCACGGCTCAGCTCCTACTTAGAATAAATTGTGAAGCTTATGATAACCGCACACCATGAATCTTGCTTCCAGATACACGGAATTTGGCCATGCCTGCATGACCCCACCCGCGAATCGGGCATCGCATGCACATCCTCGAGATTTATGACCCATCACGAATCTACTCCTCAAATCTTATGCGTTTGTGAGCGGGCGCCCGCATGCCTGCGTGCATGTATGTGTGTGTGTGTGTGTGTGTGTGTGTGTGTGTGTGTGTGTGTGTGTGTGTGTGTGCATGCCTGCGTGTGTGTGTGTGTGTGTATGTGTGTGTGTGTGTGCGTACGTGCGTGTGTATGCGTGTGTGTGTGTGTGTGTGTGTGTGTGTGTGTGTGTGTGTGTGTGTGTGTGTGCACGCTTGCATGCATGCGTCCAGGCGTGACTGTGTGCGTGGGTGCGTGTGTGTGTGTGTAGTATGGTGCTTTACTGCTGTTCATTTCTTGTCCATGAGAATGTAGCGCTCAGAAGGTCCACCAAGCACGGCGCGCAAGGAAGCTGGAGACTAGTGTAGGTACATTGAAGGGGACATCTTCGATGTAACATGAGATGTCCCCTGCTTCGTGGTAGGTTGTGAAGGGGGGGCCTCTAAAGCAGGCTGTGGGGTCTGTGTTGTGTTGCAGGCGCAAGGAAAAGGCGATGAGTATGGAGTCGTTGGGGCCGCCTCCCCCACAACCCTACATCCCGCCGGTTTTTGAGGTTCCGATCGACCTCAGCGCTCTTGCCATCAAAAACCCGGATGGCGAAGGATTGTGGCAGGTACCTCTTTGGCCCGCCCTGCATTGGCATTGTCAGAATCAGCTTTTGCCTATGTGCATGACCTTTTGCCTATGTGCATGAGCTTTTCGCCCAGTGCATGAGCATCTGCCTATGTGCGTGAGCTTTTGCGCCTATGGGCGTGAGCGTTTGCCCATGTGCATGAGCTTTGCGCTTGGGTCGTGACCATCTTGGGTTGTGGAGACTTTCTTGAAACGTTGATGGTCTTGCTTCTTGCAAAATACGGCCCCCAGCACTGATAGGTCCTCCTGTGTGGATTGCCTCCCAGACTTTTGAGAAGTGCAAAATCTGCGGCACTGTTCTTGGGCATGTAACACCGCTGGTCTTTGTGTCATGTCTGACAACAAGTGTCATAGATCAGACACCAAAGGCATTAACTCGCTAGACCATGCTGGGGCGCTAACACATGTACGCTCGCACATGTACAATCGCCTCTGTCTTTTCCTACCACGCCACCACCCACCCACACACACACACAAACACACACACACACACACACACACACACACACACACACACACATACACACACACACACACACACACACACACACACACACACAGAAACACACCTGCACGCACGCACGCGCTCTCGCGCGCCAGCACGTACGCACGCGCTCGCGCGCGCCAGCACGTACGCACGCGCTCGCGCGCGCCAGCACGTACGCACTCACGCATTATTTGTTTCCTTCTTTTTGCACACACACCGCCCAGACACACACACAGAAATACACCTGCACATCCATACACCTCACTCCCTTCCCCCGTTCTCTTCCCCTGCTCCCCCCCCCCCCCATTAGGCGCACGGACACACCTGATCAAGAGAGGGTGGTTGGAAGAGGGGCTGCAAGCAAGGCTCGGCGCATCATATAACACCTTTGGTTTTTCAAGCATGATGTTAATGAACTTCATTACGCGCGCGCAGCCCAACGTGGATGTGGCACGGTGCCGGGCGCGCATTGGGAGGGGCGGCCGCCTCATCTTCGATCGCTGCGACTGGAGGACGCTCAAGCCTATCACCGAGCCCGATGATTCAGCTGTGGTCCCGCTCTGGCAGCAGCCCCAGGTGTTTGGGTTCACACACCCCGAAGCTGGGCTGTCTCGGAGCCGCACCGCTGCAGGGGGAAACGGGCGCGGGTAACCTGCTTGCTCCCGGCCAGTTGCGACTTCCTTCTTGATGAGCATGGCACGGTGGTGTCACAGCAATGGTGGTGTCACGGTGGTGTCACAATAACAGTTCCCAGGTCACGTCTACAAGATCTGGCTTAGGATCGCAGATGTGGGCTTCTTCTGCATGAAGAAGCCAGGCTGGGCTATTGTGACGGATTTGGGGGGGGGGGGGGGGTTCCGGGTTGGGAGAGGGGGTTTGGGTCCCCGGGGATCGGTGCCTGGGGATGATTCCCTTGGAGAAGATTCGTGTCTGTTTGTGACCGGTGAGGCCTCTGCTCGGTCCTACATGGATGTGGCCACTGGACGTTCCCCCTCCCCCGCCCCTCGGCCCCCTGGATGGCCTGGACGTGGCCCGTTCTGGCCTGGTAAACTCACACGTGAACACTTCCTTGTGGGGCCCACCCTCCAAAGTTTTGTGACGAAGTGTCTCTTTCAATTCTGAACATGTTATTGCTACGCATCCATTTTCAATTGCAACATCTTATTGCGGCCCTGTGGTTGTTGCGAGGAACTGTCTGTGGGGACTAAAGAGTCGGCCTGCATGTGAGTGTTCTCTCGGACTGACTTCATCGTCTCTTGAGGTTCCCCAGCCGAAAATGGCTTGGAACAGCTGGCGTATACAAGCCCAAGCAGGACGAGGCAGTACATTGCGTCTCAAAGATTGGTGCTGAGAGACTGTGAGGAAAATCGAAACAGCTTTGAGACGGGATGGTAGGCCCTGCACTATGAATCAGGAAGACTTGAAGTCGGTGTGGCATGAGAGGACTGAGAGAAGCAACGTCGTTGAGGGCTGAATTGAGAAGTGCCTTTGTGTGCGAAAGCCGCCAGTGGTGTCGTCATCGACGATGACTCATCGTGTAGCAGGAATTGAAGTCAACGATGGTTATGCTGGTCCCTGGTGTATACTGCAGGCTT
>KV908435.1:108056-130556 GCA_002005505.1 Botryococcus braunii
AATTTGTCCCGACAAGTTTGTGTGTTCACAGGTTTAGTGTTTGTGACGACATATCCAGACTTGCAACCAGTTTTAGCGTCTAACTGACAAGACTAGATTTTGTGCAAACAGTATCACCTTTTGTGCAAACAAGATTGGGTGTACGTCTACAGGTCTGTAAAGACAAAAGAAGATGTGGGTTTGTGGGGATTGTGTCTAAAGCTCTGCCGAGAGCTTAACCATTTGCGCCGCTAGCTTAGAAATTTTTACCAGGACCTTTAATGTCGGTCCCGCCAGCTACATTCCTTGTGCCAATTGCTTAAGTGTATGTGCCGACCACCTAACAATTCATGCCAACAGCTTGAATGTGTGGCCGCAAGCGTGAATCCTGTTGTGACCTCTATTACGCGTGTGCGGCCAGCTTAAACCTTGTTGCGACCTCTAAATTGTGTGAGTCGCCAGTTTAGGCTTTTGTGCGATTCCCAAACTGTGTGTGCTACCAGCTTAAAAGCTTGTTGCGACCTCTAAAACGTGTGATTCGCCAATTTACGCTTTTGTGCGATTTCCAAACTGTGTGTGCCGCCAGGCTAAACCTTGTTGCGACCTCCAAAACGTGTGAGTCGCCAGTTTGCGCGTTAATGCAATTTCCAAACTGTATGTGCTGCCAGCTGAAACCTTGTTGCGACCTCCAAAGCGTGTGATTCGCCACTTTAGGCTTTTGTGCGATTTCCAAACTGTCTGTGTGCCGCCTGCTCAAACCGTGCTGCGACCTCTAATAGCGTGTGTGCTGCCAGCTTGAATCTTGCTGCGACCGGCAAAACATGTGTGCCGCTGGCTTAAAACCTTGTTGCGACCTCTCAAACGTGTGCGCTGCCCAGCTCAAACGGTTGTGCGGCAGCGAAAGCAGAAGTGCCACCAACAGCAAAATGTGTTTGTGGTGACAGTTGGAAGCTTGCAAGACAGTGGTGGGGGTGGCCACGTTGCTGCTGGCACAGTTCCCAACCAGCATAAAGGAAGACGTGGAGTTGCTGAGAGGCGCGGATGGCGCTCCGAGCCCGCTTCCCGACAACGTTCAGCTGGCCGTCCGCTTCCGCATGGAGAAGAAGAAGATCCTCAACGGCTACTTGCAGCACATGGCCCAGGCGATCAAGGCATGCAACTCCTCTTTAGTTAAGGTCTCTGGGCACTTTTTCATTGTCACAGTGCATTGCACTGGAAGCCATGCGCGTTCGTTTTGTGTCTCCCCCTTATGGGTGCGTGCGTGTGCGTGTGCGTGCGTGTGTGTGTGTGTGTGTGTGGGGGGGGGGGTTGGGTGTGCATGTTGTGTGTGGGGGGGGGGGGGGGAAGTGTGCGTGTTGGAGGGGGGGGGCTGGGTGGGTGCTGTGAGTGTGTGAGTTTCCCAGAATCCTTTTCTTGGAGAGGAGTCTGCTGAAAGGCAAGAGGAAGAGCTTTGGTAGAGAGAGGAACGGGGATAGGGTCGAGGTGGGGAGAGAGATAGAGAGGGGGGGGGAAGAGAGAGGGGGGAGATAGAAGGGGGGGAGGGAGGGAGGGGGTTGGAAAGAGGGAGGGGGGGGCGAGAGGGATGGGGGAGGGGCCGAGAGGGGATGGAGAGAGGGAGGGGGGAGAGGGGGAGGGGAGAACAGGGAGGGGAGGGGAGCGGGAGACGGAAGGGAGCGAGGGACGGGACACACACACACACACACACACACACACACACACACACACACACACACACACACACACACAGAGAGAGAGAGAGAGAGAGAGAGAGAGAGAGAGAGAGAGAGAGAGAGAGAGAGAGAGAGAGAGAGAAAGAGAGTGTGAGAGAGAGAGATGGGAGGAGAGAGAGAGGGGAGGGAAGGGAAGAGAGAAAGGGGGGTGGCAGAGGGGGGGGAGGCAAGTGATTGAATGAATGGGGAGGTGGACAGGAGCGGATGAAGGCGGTATCAATGGGCGAACATGCTGTTGAGGAGGGCGTCGCAAGCAAGGCCCAAGCTAGAAAGCAGGGAAGGCCACGGCCCAAAGGATTTGGAGCCAAATGACATTTCGGTGGTTTGAGAATGGCATCCAAAGCGCGAGCGACCTCTTTTGTTCATCCTGCCTTCTGTAGCTGCATGGTCTTGCCAAGGTTGCTTTCGACGTTTCGATGTAGATATTTGACCTTGTTTTGTTGCTGGGTGGCCTTGCCATTGGTGGCCCGCGGCCGTTGTGAATTGGGTTGCTTTATAGAGAACGCCGCAAGGGGCTTTGCAAGGGACATGCATGCTTACTAATGAATATTGCATGTCAAAGTCCCGTCTCTTTAGTGCTTGCTGCTGAAGAAGTCTTGCTGGATCCTGGATAGAACTCGCAGATGTGAGTTCAACTGTCGGGTAGAACTTCCGTCTGCTCAACATGAAGTGACAGCGACGTATGTAGCAGACGTGAAGTCAACGACCTCAGGCACCATCGTAGCCCTAACACAGAACAAAGTGTCACTACATATTTTTTTCACAGTGTCCCTCCCTCCCCTCCCCTTCCCCCCCCCCCGGGGGGGTTGCATTCTTTAAAAGAATTTGCGATGAGTGACGTGGCAGTTGCCATTTGGGTAGCGGTTGTACTGTTGACTCAGCTATGCTGAGCCCTTGGCGCTTCCCAATTGCCTGAGCTCTCCGCGCTCCTTCTCCCTTCTCCTCTTCCTCTCGGGTCCTGAGCTATCATGGGCGAGTCAGACGGACTGACGCAGGTCAACAAGAGACTTCCTATCAACACTCTTTGGGCTTTTTATAACACTCTTTGGCAACACGGTTTAAGTTTACAATCATTATCACCCTTTATCAATCGGGGCCCGAACTCTCCGGAACCCGAGTACGAAACCCGAAGGGGGTATTGGAAGCACGGAAGGTCTAGTGGATGGCAGGTTTCGGGGAGTTTCAAAGATAGTTTCGTGGAGGTTCAAAGATAGTTTCGGGGAGAAGCAGCGGAGTTTCGCATGGTTCTTCCAGCAGAACGTCACGGGTCGTGACGCATCGTGCGTCACGTACGGGCACCTGATTCCACGAGATCGGATCGGTAGACCGAAGATGCACCAAGAGGGGAGTCCCTCAGGGAGCCACTCGGACTCAGGGGACGGGTTCCCTTGGTACCCTGGACTGTGGTCTCGTTGACGAAGAGCCTAGATAGGCAGCTTGACCAGCCAGAAATCCGACTCGGTCCCCGGTCACCTGGTGCTGGTGATCTAGGCCCTACCTGCCTATCTAGGCTCTTCGGGGAGACATGTATTTGAGGGACGCGCGGGTTTTGTCTGTCATGAGTCAATTGAATACAATCAAGGTAAACAACCGTCTGCCTTCAACCAGAACACCCGAGCATTGCTTGTGGTCGAAATATCATTCAATCGTTGCCTGGATTCCTAATTGCTGTGTTGGTGGTACGGGTTTACTGCGCTCGTGACCTGATTGCGCGGCCAGTTTGAAAGTTTAGGAGAAACCAGACTGTATCTGGTGTCCTTTGGGAGCGTCTCAATGCTTTTGGTAAAAACAATCAGCTGCACGGCTGGTTCAGGGTAAGCGAAGAGGGCCAGGGTGTGCCCGTTGGACTTTCGTGAGGGGTAGAGACTCGGCCCGTTTCCGCCCGGCGAAGTTGTATCCTCAGCGGTCCAGAGTTTATATTAGTTGCTCTCGTCATGACAGACTTTCGCCAGGTATTTGGCTCTGCTCTGCTATTGGCATGGTTTAAAAAACGCTTTTGCCGATCGGCCTGCTAGCCTGTCAGTGTCAGGTTTCGTGGATTGCATAGAAAATGACCAATAGAGGTTCTGCTTGAACATTGAGTACTTTGGCTAAGCTTTCGACCTGGAGGCATGGAACTCTTGAAGAAGTGGACAGAAATTGGTGCTCTTGGATCACCCTTCACTCTTTAGGGACTGAACTGTGTAGCCTCAATTGCTGCGTGGTCTGACGACCGCTTCCTATTGCTGTTACTTTCCCATACAATTCCATGTATCTCAGATTTGCAGTTTGCTTAGATCCGCCTATGAAGGAGTGCCACAGTCGGGGGTAACGCGTGGTTCATAGGCCGGTCGCCCGGCTCGTTGGCATTGTTGAAAACATATCAGCAGTGAGTGCCAAAGTAAGCATGCTTGTCAGTATATGCTCGACGAATTTCTTTTTGAGGACAGTACTGGCGCGTGCCTGCCCGATCCGGGCCCTCCATACCAGATCTGAAAACCCGTTGACCTCAGTTCCAAGTACCCTCACCGGTCAACACTCTTATTCTTATTGGATAGAACAACATCTTTGTTGAATGATTGATCAAGATCCCCAGAGATTTCGGTCCTCTTTTGGCAGTTCTGATTTTGCTGTGTTTTGCCTGGGAAGGGGTCCTCAACCTGGTCAGAGATCTGGGATTATAGACGAGCCATTCCAGCATCATACATGCTAAGCAATGGGGAGGTGAGGACCACTGGAAGCCTTGGCAGTCAACATGTTTTGGGCTTTTCTGCCTGCAGTCTGACTTCACACAAGTTGCTGCAATGCAAAAGCCCCCAGAAGTTCAAGGATTTTAATACTTTGCACCCATGTGCAGGCCTCTGCGCAAGTCCCAGGGCCTGGGAGGTTGCAGCCCCAGGCGTTCCATCTTCCTGCTGCGGCGCATTCCCATGGCGCTCCTCAGGCGCCGCCACCTCTTTTCCAGGCAGCTGTTCAAGGCCCTCCGCAGGGGCCTGTGCCAACTGAGGCAAAAAGGCCTGAAAAAGCCTGTACCACATGTGGAACAACAAAAACCCCTCAATGGAGGGAAGGTCCATTAGGTATGCAAATGGCTGTAGGCTTTGTCAGAGACCTCCATTGACAGATGTATGCAGGTCTGACGAGGTACCGTGAGGCTGCAGGGCCAAAAACTTTGTGCAATGCATGTGGAGTAAAACTAGGCCGACAGAAAAAGCAGCTGGCTCAAGTAGCCTCTGAGGGAAAGGTCGCCGACAAGCAGGGCGACAGAAAACCAAAAACTGCCAATAAAGTTGGGAAGCGCCCGGTGGGAATCATGAAACAGGTGCGATGCTTGTAAGACGTTTTCATGAGTCATGTTGGACCAAATTTTGGGAAACGTTGTACCTTTTCTGTGCAAAAGCGAAGGGGAAGTACCAGCAGCACCTCCGCCTCCTCCACCACCTCCTCCGCCCCTAATTTAGCCTTTCCCTTAGCCTTTTGTCTTCTTCCTTCACCTCCTCCGCCTCCTCCACCAGCTCCTTTTCGCTTCCTCCGCCTATTTCTTTTTCTACGTCTTCTTCTGTCTTCTATCTTCTTCTTCTCCTTCTACTTCTTCTCCTTTCTCTAATTCTTCTGCTCATGCAGTCACAAATCCAACTTGCTCTATTATTGTTATCATATCAGAAGCTATGACGTGGCTGCCTGGTGCTGAACAATACAGATGCATTGTGATAGGTGCAGGCACCCAGGCGGCCAACTGTGCAGCGGGTGGATTCCCCAAACCCGCCCAGCAGTTCTAATACTGATAGGGGAAACGACTTCCCACCTTTCATGCCTCACCCCACCACCTCCCGTCCCTGCCGCAAGGTGAGCAAGCCTTCACCAGCAGATTTCTTCCCAAACTTACATAATATCCCTTCTCAATTGTCGTTGAGTGCCTCGTGGGTAATCAAATGCGCTTGGGAATGCACAGTTGGGTGTGTGTGTCTGTGTGTGTGTGTGTGTGTGTGTGTGTGTGTGTGTGTGTGTGTGTGTGTGTGTGCGCGCGCGCCCGGTGGTCTACAACTTCGTCTGCGACACCCTTTTCCCAATTTCTCTGATACCTGTGCAGACACCAGCTCCTCCAAACCTGTCTCAGGCTTTTCCCCTTGAGGATGAGCCCAGCTACAACTTCGTCTGCTCCATCCGTTTCCCAATCTTTCCGATGCCTTTGCAGACGTTAGCTCGGTTAAACCTGTCTCAGACTTCTTTCTCGAGGATGGGCCCAGCTCAAACAGCCTGCCTGTGAAAGCAGTGCCCACGCCCTCCATTCAGCTGTCGCCTCAATCAAGGCAGTGGGCTTCTGTGAAATTGCCCCCATTACGGAGTTGGCATTGCCCGTGAGTTGCGTCACATTGTCGGCCTAGGGGTGGCACTTTGGTGTCAGGAAAATGCTCTCACTCAGTCCTAGCTGCAAGGGTGTTCAAGTTGCCTGGAGATGGCCCTGAGTTTCTTGTTAAGGGAAAGCAGTGTGATTGCGTTAAATCTCCTTCCCACTCATTAACGCAAAGGCTTTTGCATAACCTGTTCGGAGGATCCAGGGTTCTTCAGGGTAGACAGGATTCCCTGAAGGATATTTTGGTCCAACAAACTGGCGCTGCGAGAGGCGTGAGTGTAAAGAATGGGAGGGATCTATCAAATCTTACACTGCCCCCCTAAGAGCAGCATGCCCAAAATCCAATCACCGCCATGGCTGGGACTGGGAGGTTCAAATGCTTTGGAATTGCCTTGCCGACCCAACAGAAAACTTTTGTGCAGTACACAGCCCCATGCAACTGCCATCGTGGGCAATCTCAAGGGGAAGCACCCCCTGCTGTGAAGAAACAGAGGGTTGAAGGGCGTGGGCACTGCTTCACAGCAACCTGCAGGGTTTGTCCTCAGCGGAGAACCATGTCACACATTTGTTGGACATCCCTCCCTCTTCCCAGCTTCAATATTTCACTCTACGCTGCATCCAATGTGTCTGTAGGGGGTGGCACAATGGTTTTAGGCCATTCTTCTCCAATTTGAATTTACAATCCTCTCCCATTCCCATTTATGGAATCCTCTCCCGTTCATGAACTGAATTGGAAAGCAACGGGCTGGCCTTTGCTGGCAGGCTGCAGCCAGGGCCAAAACTGCCACTGCAACATATGGAGCAACTGGTGACTGGCCCGATCGTGAGACAAGCAGTGACAGCCCGCTGCATCGGAGCCTGCATGATGCCCTTTCACCTTCGGTATGAATCCACGCGGAAAAGAAACCCTGTTGCATGTCAACAACTCCATGCTTAAACACTGTGATAGGGAAGTGTTGACCTTGACAGGAGGAGGCGTCTAAGTCCCAACATCCCATTGTGTTTAACCCCCAGCATCTCATTCCATTGTCCTCAATCCAGCAGTGAAACAAAGCCTCATGCATGCAAGACCTGGTTTGCATATCTCATTGTCCCACCTTGCACAACCAGAATAGTCGGGCACGCTTGTGGGGGGTGCAGGATTCATACCTGTCAGACTCTGCTCAAGAAGTGGCTTACAGCCTAAGGCATTGTGCGGACGTTCTAGACGACCCACAAGCGGCCCACAAGCTTCCTCCTGAGATTGCCCAGCAAATTGGAGAGGACTCGGTTGCGGCAGTGTCACTACTGTCCTTGCACCACGAGCTCCGAGAATCACCAGCACTGGCGGAATCCGTCAAGTTAAAATATCATGCAATCCGAGATGGGTTTGTTACCGTATCATCACACAAGCAGGTAAAGCCTGTGTGACCCAAGGCATTGTTACCAGCGCTAATGCAACACCTGTGCCTCTGAGTAGAGTTAGACTGAGTGTTTGTGCATCCTCCCCCCCCCCCCCCCAACACACACACACACACACACACACACACACACACACACACACACACACACACACAGAGAGAGAGAGAGAGAGAGAGAAAGAGAGAGAGAGAGAGAGAGAAAGAGAGAGAGAGAGACTTGAATGTCCTGGACGTGGTGTGAGCTTGCTGATGACACGCCATGTGTCCGCAGAGTAAATATCCTCTCGACCACCTGGCGGACGCTTGCAGTGGTCATGCCTCTCCACGGGCGCCTCCGCCTGGTGTTCAGGACATGGTTGATGCGCTAAATAGCCTATCGCCCCAAGAGCATCTCGAAATGCTCGAAATTAAGTCTGATATGGATAAATGCCTCATGAAGGCACACGCCTGTGACTCCAGCGTCACTGCAGTTGCAGAGGTATGGCTGGAAAGCTTTTGCTATCTTGGTTTCAGGGTCTATCTGAGTGCCAGCATTGGGTCCTTCTGGAATGTGTTGCTCTGCACTTGCATTGAAGTTGATTTTGCCTTGCACTTGGACTGGACTTGATTTTGCCTTGCTCTTTGCCTGAAATTGATTTTGCCTTGCCCTCGGGGGCTAAACTCGATTTTCCCTTGCCTTGGGTCGGCTGAACAAATGGGAAAGGGTCTGAGCACAGTCTGATGTCGGGTGCGTGTGCAAGGTGTTTGGAGATGTCGTGGCAGAGGCAAAACAAGCACACAAAGTGCTTAGCCAGAAAATCGTCCGAATGCAAGATTTCTTGGCAAAAATTCAGTTGAAACAGCGCGCTCGACAGCGAATCCCTAGCGTAGGACCTGGCCAGTGAGTAGGACCCCTGCGCCTCAGTCAAAGGACTGCGCAGATGTTGACCAAAGGCTTGTTCTGGCAAGGTGCCCTTGTTTGGGATTGGCATCCAGGAACTTCGGGTTTTCAGAGCAAAAGCACCGAAAACTTACGTATTTGTAATCTTTATAGACAAAGAGGCGGAATGGGGAATGGAGAATGGCAAGCTGAAGCGCATGCAAAGCATGTGTAGCTCTGGCATGCCAGGCATGTGTTCGGCAGAATTTGGAATGCACAGACTGGCCAGCATTTGAGTGACTCTTCCTCCCCACGGGGACATAAATGTCCACAGTCAGAAACTGCAGAGAACGAGTGGGGGCTGACAGTGTCGTGAGAAATGTCAGGGTTGGCCTGCCCCAAACCGACCAATCTAGTTGCAACGATTGTATAATTGGCATTTTGGAGCACAACAGATTTGATACACTGGCTCATCCCATGTGCCAGAAGCTGAGTTGAATGTGATCGGGTTGTCAGAGAACAATAAAGTCCCAAAGTGCCATGTTGATCTGACTGCTTGCAGTGTGTGGCATACGCCCGCTGCCTTCCGGGCTTTTCCCCAGACCATGCGTGGTCTAAATCAAAGGCCGCTGGTCAGTGCACGATATATCGGGCCTGGCCATGCTCCTTTGGAGAACGTTGCCCCCTGCGCAGGCCTTTTGCAACTTCCCGTCTGGTGGTTGTGAATTTTTCCAGGCATGTAGAACTCGTTGAGTAGACACTCTACCAGGCATGTAGTGTTGTGCACTAATTGCAGAGGACACCGGCTGGTTGCAACAGGCTGAAATGGGTGCCTGTTCCTGCTCCAGCTGTATACCACAGGCTGAAAAAATTGATGCCCGGTTCCTGTTCCTGCTCCGACAGCAAGGCATGTGCTGGTCAGACATACTTTTGTACAATACTAGCGGCCTCTCATAAAGGATCAAGTTCCTAACGAAGGAATGACATCCATGGCAGGCTTTGGAACAACTTAACCTTATTCTGACATGGCAAGCGACCTGGATGTGAGCCTACCCGGTCCAGTAGATTCAGAGGCCTGCCTTTATGAGAGTTGCGTGATTGAATTTTGTAAATAAATCGAGGAGAAAGGAACAGATAGAGGAAGTGTCTTTGGATTTCCCACACAATCCATATTCGATGTTTGAGGTTAGCCTGCATATCGACTGGCACCTGAAGGCAGGCTGGCTGCTAATCAATTAGTTTTGCATTATGTACAGTAATCTTGAATGTTTATACGGTGCCCGTATTAAACTCTAGGCAGTAGCCTCGAGACAATTCTTCAGGCAAATTGCCATATACTTTAGGCCTGGACACCTGATGCATCACCCCTACCTGGAGATCTACAGGTGATAGTTTTCTGTTCTGTGGAAAAGTGTCATTTGACACGATCCTTAGGCAGTCCATATGTAAGCATTTCATATGAAAGCAGTTCTGTGCTGCAGACACAATCCCTTCTCTTTTTCCTACAAAACCGTTGCTGCACTGAATATTTTTCGCAGCTAATTATGTACGTGACATACTCCTCTCATATTGAAGTTGATGTACCATCCCTGTGATGTACTGACACGGTCTGCCTGTTCCTCATTGTACCCTCATAGCTTTCCATGACATGCTCCTCAGGTGGTCTTCAATCCCACACAAGCCCAAAACGTGAAGGCCCTACACATCCACTGGATCAAAATCTATTTTTAACCTGAACTAATCTGACACTAATCTGTGCGAAAAATGGTGGCCATGGATAGGACAGACCCATGATCTCAAGCACTGCAGGTTATGGAGTCAATTGCAAGCTTGCAGATGCAGGTCATGCTTCTTTCAGGCCCGAACACCTCAATGTTCAAGCCGGTCTCTGCGCCGAGCTTGCGCATGAGATCGAGGCCTGCTTGATAGTTTGGGCCTCCTCGCCGCACAAGGATCTTCATTTTAGCTGCCTTGATTGCATCGGCCTTCTCCCTCATGGCCTGCATAACCAAACAAACAATGAGCACTCCTGCACTCAGAGCATCACAATCTTCAGTGTGGCCTGTGATAGAACATGGATGGAGATGCCTAGGGGACTGCAATGGCCCCATCACCACAAAATCTAACTCTGCTCTGGCAAGACACCCCATGCTATATGCATCTTCCTGACTGCTACTTCTAATCCCCGGGGTTCACACGAGGCAGGCTGCAGCACATAGCCACTGACCTGGCAATCATTAAATGCAATGCAGGAGCGTCTAAAACAAGCTATTCAAAGACCCTATGAGCCATGACCCTATGAACTAGTCTGAATCAGTGGACTGAAAATATACTTCTGAATTTGGACCAACCCGTGGAGAGAGTTGCCCTGTGGCTCAGGTTCGGAGAAGATAAGCCCCATGTGCTCGCTGCATTGCTGATCACCACAAAAGGGACATCAGAGTACGCTACAGCAATGTTCATTCATTTCACACTTTTCCTAATGTTGTTCATGTTCATTCGGAGGGCACACAGGATGCAGCTCATTCTCAAAGGATGTCATACGTGCAACAATGTAGGAGCCTGTAGGTGTGAAAAGTACCTGGATGATTCCCTTGAAGGTCGCAGCCACATCGGTGAAGTTGGCGATACCGCCCCCCACCAGCAGAGCTCGGCTTCCAGCATTAGGGTTGCTTGTCGCCACATCCAGGAGGGTTTTGGCATACAGATAAGTTTCCTACGGCACACACAGCAGAGGGCCTGAAGCATTCTCAGGTGCGTCAAGCTGTTCCGAGTGCGTGCTTTGTTTCGTTCATTCCATGAGGTGCTTTAATTCTTTCATTCCATGAGGTCACTCTTAATTCCATGAGGTGATTTATTTCTTTCATTCCATGAGGTGATTTATTTCTTTCATTCCATGAGGTGATTTATTTCTTTCATTCCATGAGGTGATTTATTTCTTTCATTCCATGAGGTGACTTATTTCGTTCATTCCATGAGGTGATTGGGCTGTCAAGTCCCACATCCCTCTAGCAGGCCTAACAAACAGCAGGTTGGATTGCACCCAGGAAGGTGCACAGAAAAGCACATGAACTGTCTATGCATAAGAAACTGCCGGAACCCCCTTGCACATTGGAAGATGTCCGGTGATAAAACTATTGGCCACTCACAATGAATTCCCTGCAGTGCTGCCCACAAATATCCTCTGCAAAGGAATGTACACATGATTGTAGGAATGTGAATCCCAATCCGCTACAAGGGAATTGTAAATATGGTTGTAACAATGTGGATCCTCATCCTCTGCAAGGGAATGCAAGTATGAATGTAAGAGTGTGACCTTTAGTAGTCCTCTGAAAGACAATTGTAAACATGATTGTAAGAATGTGAATCCTAATCCTCTGCAAGGCAATGTTGTTTTGAAGATCGATGGGTTATAAAGAGCCCCCCCCCCCCCCCCCACTCTCTGAACCGCTGGCGCGCCAACGAAATCAGATTCAGCAGATAGCAGATTTCATAATAGCAGATTCAGGTCCTCCCTTGAGTTTGATAAACAGACGCATGGGTTACAAACGTATTTCTGTGGCCCTGGTTCCAGTGTGGAAAGTTGAATGGTGATAAGGACTTGCATGTCTGTAAGGACTTGACGTGCTAGTGGTGATGCACTTCCCACGCCCCTCACAGTCCCTCGATAATGGGATGCTAATGCAACATTTTCAGAAAGGAAAACCCAGAAGAATGATTAAAACTTTTCTTTCTTCTGAAGAGGTATTCCCCTTTTCTTCCTCTCATGTCTAAGAGGGTTACAGCAAGTTTTTTGGGAGTGCCAAAAGCGCGGTTTTTCCCCCTTCCCTGTTTCTTTTTTAACTCCCCCCGGGCATAGAAAGAGAGAGCAACCCAATATTCAGAAGACACATCGTCCGCACGGCTTGAATCTCTCACTAGAGTGCACTGCTACAGACTTTCGCTGTGAGGAAGGGTGAACACTACAAGAATAAGCTCCAGTGATAGACTCTGTTTCCTGTCATTTTTTTTTCCCATTCCCGCCTAACCCCCCCTTTTTTTTTCCAGTATCGCTTTGAATGTGAGGGCAAAAGAAGAATGGCTTCTGCGAATTGCTTTACCAACCTGTTGATTTGGAGCACCACTGTATTCCGCATAGTTTCCCAGCTCGTGTGCATAGCCAAGATCCCCAACAGTGTCGGCGTAAATCACGCTGGCGCCCCCTCCCGCCACCATCGTCCAGATCCGACCCTTTGGATTCAGGATGGACAGCTTCAAAGATGCTCCAGTGTTGGAATCCAACGTGTGCACATATTCCTGTCCAGGCACAAATGGAATCGTGACAAATTGCCCATGTGAATAATCACATGGGGCATAGGCAGGCCATGCAAGATGGCCACCACACAACGGGAAAGTCAATCTGAAACAGACTTCTGGACATGATAATGCTTCAAAGCCCCTCACCCAAAAGTGCTTCGATAATCGTAGATGCGGATACCTCATCGCTTTTACCTCGTTGGGAGTGATATAGATATTTGATTATATGGGATAAGCGTTGGGCCGTGTAATATTTTTGTCAAGATATGCTGTTTAGGTTGTAATAATTTAAACATTAGTCTGCCTTTTCAAGATGTTCAAACGAAAGAATTGAGAATTTACATTAACCCTGCAGAATTGGGCCGTGTTGAACATAGAAACTTTGAAAACATGCATGTTCTGAGCCAAATGATTGCGCCCCCCCCCCCCCCCTTGTTTGAAAACAAGAAAAATATGTATGATTTGTGATATAATTAGAACATGCAGAAATGGGATATCTGCTCGATCAAAAAGTAAGAGGAGTCTGGTGGCGGGTTCTGCACAGATGGGATGTCTGATCGATCGAGAAGTAAGAGGAGTATGGTAAGGGGTTCTGCTTTTGCGCGCGCGCGCACGCATGTACTCAGGCACACACCCACACACACACACACACACACACACACACACACACACACACACACACACACACACACACACACACACACACACACACACACACACACACACCCACACACACACACACACACACACACACACGCGCACACGCACACGCACACGCACACGCACACGCGCGCACACACACACACACGCGCGCACCTCGGCTGCAGACATGGTGCGGCCAAAGGGCAGAGGAAACTCGACATCCCCCCACTTCTTGCCAGACTTGAAGTAGGCCGTGTCATCCAGTTCCCCTCGCATGTCCAGGGGGAAGGGCTTGCCCTCCGCATCCAGCGTAAAGGGATTCATCTCCATGAGCGTGAAGTCCAAGTCAGTGAACACCTGCAAAAAAAGCATGGCTGCGAAACGTTAAGCATGCATGTAGGTTCCACGGTTTGCGGTTGTGGACAGGCTTCTCTCCTAAAGAAACTAGTAAAGTGGATGTCATGGAGTGAAGCGGTTTGCATTTCGTTGAACAAAAAGGGGGGCGACTTCTTATTGGTACGTCACAAGCCTCTGGAACGGTCCCTACTAGAGTTGTACGTCACAAGCCTGGATTTCATATTCCTTCCTTTCTTCCTCCAGCAGGTGCCCATGCGCAGACTGATGCGGAGACAGGCCTTGCCCTTGCCCTCAAAGCATGCAAGAGGGTTTGCCACTTCCAGAAAAGAAGTTGGTGGCTGCCTCTGCCTCAAAGCATGAAAGAAGGGTTTGTCTCTTCCAGAGAACAAGTGGGTGGCAGCCTCTGCATTGCATCGTGTGCAAATCTTTGGGTCTGCCCTTGTCGCAAGCTTTCCCATACAGCAGCAAGCGCTTGCTGCACGACTAAGATGGAAGCGGGCCCATGTGGGCTTGATGCCCCCAAGTGGGTCGGGCCTTGCCAACACGGAGCAGTTCTCCATTACATGTTTCAGTGTCATGAGAAGGTCAAAAAGGCTTTCCATATGATTGGTTGTCAAGAGCCACCAGGATGGGGTGAAGTCAGTCCAGGTGGGGGTCCATGTGGGAGTCCATGCGACAGAATCATACCCCAAAGCAGGCTTGGATGAACTTCTCCATGTTCCCTCGGAGCTCTAGGGGAAGCCCCACTAGCAGAGGCGCAAGCAGCTCGCCTGTCACTTCTTCACCGGTAGGGACACTTATTTGTTTAACCTTGTCCCAATTCTCTTCGATTTCCACGCCTCCGGCATCGGAGAAGCTGATATCGGTGCCGAGCCGGTTTGACTGCGGGTCACAAGGCATGTCAGGCAAACAGGTGAACCCCCATGGGGCCTTACTTTATTGTGATGTTCAAATGCAAACACATAACGATGATAACTTGACCATTCTGGAAGCTCACCTGCAGGCAAAGGTAGAATTCCTGGTCATGAGGAACGAATGGCTCAACAATGAATGTGTTGATTGGCCCGACACAGCCGTTCATGTCGATGACTTTGTTCATGCGCGCCTTTACAAAGTCGGTGACTTCATTGAAATCAAGGTTCAGCCCAACGAGGTCGTGTTTGCCACGTTTACCAAATAACATATCTGGCTTCACCACCAGCCTGGTGCTTTTGAGCCATGGGTTAGCCTCCAGTAGGTCCACAAAATTGGTATCAGTCCGAATCTGCAACCCTCTCACATTGGATGAAGGCAGTTCCCAGTAGCTTATGTGCGGACAGAAGATTATTGCTGCCTGCCCCCCCCCCCCCCCCCAACCAACCCAAAAAAGAGGGGGGGGTGGGGGGGGGGGCACAAAAGTTCTGTGACAGTAGAAAGTCTTGAGTTCCAAACCCATCGAATTTTCCATGATTAGAAAACTTAATCAAGGGACGCCGTAACCTCTAGCACTCGGCCTTGACAAATATCCACGGTCAGGGGCTTGCACATCCACCCACCAAAGCATCCAAATCGTATGAGGTCAATCGCGATAATGAGGGTCAACGATTCAAACCGATTGATAGTCACTTGGAGAATAGTTTCGACCTTCCCACATTGTCACCCATAGTCTGTCATAAGAGATCGAGGGCCAGGACGCTACAGGATCGGAATCGGTTACCACCCATAGGGCCTACCTGGGCGACGTTTAAGGGAAGCTGCATGTTGAAAAGCCTCAATATATGTGCTTTTAGAAGTCTCTTTGAATCATACTCCCGAATCTTTTTCCGCGCCATCTTCCTTTACCGCGATGCTTGTGCGAAAAAGATTACTCGAACGCTTTCGAAACCCTACTATTTCCCTCTATCTCAAACTTACAAAGTCTCAAGCATGCATGAAGGCCTACGCAGAAAGGGTCTCCTTGGATCTGGCCGCAATGCTTCAAAACCTTCGATCGTTCCTGTTGTTGAAGCTGGAGCTGTCCTTGACCAGATACATACAGAAACAGACGCGCTCCACGTGAGCACGGTTTCCACGGATCTCCGAGGGACCGCCGTCCTCGTCAGCAATTTTCGGCTGAGTCAGTAGGTATATTTTTGGCGGCAGTTACGAGGTAACGTGCGCATGCGGGCTCTGCCAACCTCTCCGGCGACGGCCCGTGGGGTTTAGGGTAACCCGTTTAAAACGTATCAAAAGGGTTCGAAGGTACCATAACAGAATCGGGATTTACAATTCATGTAGCCTTTCCACTACAAGATTTGTCTTGAAAAACAGAATTCTTTATATGTATACGTGTTTCATATCTAGGTATTGAAAATGCTGGAACTTCCAATATGCTGTGATTAGAATTACACGTATTGCAGGTGCAACTTTTGGTGCTGGGAACTGCTGAACCATCCGAAATGTAGTGGGGTTTGCCGCATCCTCGAGGGGCCTCATTATGTGATTAACCTAATGATGTCACTGGCCATATTGGCCCGCTGCTCGACATGTACAGTCTTGTAGTAAGCGAATGTGTGTGTAATATTGTATGTAAACTCAAAGTTGTAGCATGAATTGCCATATGGCCATCTGCTTCAACTTCCTTTGCACCGGAATGACTTGTGCATATGTGCTGCCCATTGTACAATGTGCTGGAACCCTACACCCCAAGCCGTTCCATGATTTGTCTTCCACCCTGCACAAGCTACTCAAGCTTGCAGAAGTTAACGCCCTTTCGCCTGTATACATTGGAACTCTGATTACATTTGAAGACACAATGCCAATCAGAGCCCTCCTCGACCACAGCTGCTTGATCAACCAAGACCGCAAGATAAGAACCGTACAAGTGACATCAACCAAAATTCAAAACGTAAGGTAGAATGGCCATGAGAGGGTGAGTTGCAAGTGGCATGACTCAGAGGAGATACTTTAAGTACAGATGTGGTGGTTTTCAAGCAGGGGGCAGAGCAAGGTGGGAGGAAGGGACAAATGACGTGCATTCTCCATCCTTGCTCATTAAAGAAGGCGAGCAGGTAATATATGGGACTTGTCAGGGCAGGGCCAGCAAAAGCTGTTTGGAACACTGACAGCCTGTCAGTGACAGGACGTGCAGCAGAAGCGCAAAGGGAGGGCAGGGAAACGCTAAAAGGACGCGGGGGGCACGTGCAAGGGCCACTTAAAGAGCGGGAGGCAGTCGGGATTCTAATCCCAGAGAACGGCAGGTGTGGACTGGCAAAACAAACATGACAAAAGGTCTTGCGGAACACTAGTGGTTGGAGCCAGAGGACAGAGAAGCGGAGAAGTGGCCTCAACAGGGATGGAAGCCGGGATAGCACATTATTCAGGGGATATGATGACCAATCTGGCGCTATCGCATAGGAAAAGCTATCTAATGAGTCAGCTTGACCATGGCAAAAGAGATGCAGGCATGATCCTGGCACCTTGAGATTGGACAAACACCCCGTTCCATTACAGTGGGGTTGGTATAGCTGGTGCACCCTGAAACCTAAAATCTCAACAACTACAAGCCAAAACAGAGGTACAGCCCTTGGCAAGAGGGACGTGACATCATGACCACATGACCACCACCTTGTTTTTTCTGTGACACACAATGCTTTGCGCTTCCTGTTTGGAAACCTTTCAGAAATATGGTATTCCAAATGGGCTTCCTCACTTCCTTAAGTCATTCTGACGCACGTGTGGTACAAGTCAACTACAATACCCAGCCCAGAAGATTCCCACCGAGCTCTTGAACACCAGACATCCTGCAAGCCTTTACATTTCCCCCTTAAAATCACGAGTCAACCACTTTACAAAAAAAGGACCCACAGACAGGTGCCGGCTGTCCCATACAGGACTGGGAAGTTCTCAATACCAATGGCAAGGGCATAGAAAAACGTGGCTGCCACTGGGACTCAATGCTTTTGAAATCTGTGATAAGCCCCTAAAGTTGCTGCAACCGTTAAGCCTGTTCTTATGATGAAGCCTGGAATGTGGGAGAGGCGGCTCTGCAAATTCCTTCTTTTCACCTGCTGCTGTTGAAACGCTGCCACCTATCCAGAACGGAGGCAAGATTCAGGGGCGACACGCATATAATGACTGAGCAAAGCAAATGGGTCCGCTGAAACTATGTCAGAAGCTCTCTGTGTGTGTTGGGAGGGTGTGTCCGTGTGTGAGCGCCACACAAACACACACACACACACACACACACACACACACACACACACACACACACACACACATAGAGACAGAGACAGAGAGAGAGAGAGAGAGAGAGAGAGAGAGAGAGAGAGAGAGAGAGAGAGAGAGAGAGTGTGTGAGAGAGGGGAGGGGGGAGAGAGGGGGGAGGGGGGGAGAGAGGGGGGGGAGAGGGAGGGAGAGAGATGGAGAGGAGAGAGGGGGGAAGGGAGAGAGAGAGCGAGTGTGTGAGTGTGAGACAGACACACACACACACACACACACACACACACACACACACACACACACACACACACACACACACACACACACACTCTCTCTCTCTCTCTCTCTCTCTCTCTCTCTCTCTCTATCTCACACACACACACACACACACACACACACACACACACACACACACACACACACACACACACCCACACCCACCCACCCACACAGACAGGGGGGTGGGGAGAAGGGGGGGGGGGCACGGCTGGGGGACCCTGGGAACCCTAACAAGATTGTGTATTTTACCTTTATCCACATACATATTATCTTCAATATCATCATGTTAAAGGGTAAGATCTGATTATGATGTGACCGGGACAGCAAACAAGACGTCAGCGATACCTCAGAGTCCTTTGTAGTCAACTTTTCATTAAGCTCTTGAGAACGCTGGTCAAGGTCTGCCAGCTTCTGTTGAAGCGCAGCTTCTCTTTCTTCTCCTTCCCGGATGCGATCCAGCAGCTTAGACGCTTCAGAACTGTGCTCTCTAGCAGCTGCTGCATATGTCTCTTGAAGTGATTTAAATGCCGCCTGGGGGGTTGACACGTAAATGCGTGTCACAAAAGCACGCAGACAAGGAGAGGGGTCTAGCAAAGGGGGCTAAACGGAGCCACGCTGCCACACAAACAATGATAATCCCCATACATGTTATGATAGTACACGTGAACCGTTCTCTCAAATGATTGAAAGAGGGGGAACCCCCCCCCCCCCCCCAACACACACACACACACACACAGAGTCTCAATATACATAAGACACTGACGGATTTAACGCACTTAGCCCGGGACGAATTGTCGGCTGTTGCTGCCAGACTAAAGAACCACACATTTACCAAGTGCAAAGTTAAGGATCGGTGCCGAGAGGTATACTGAAATCTTTGTGAAGTCATGTAGCAGGGAGCGCACCAAGCCATTCTTAACACAGAGCATGAAAGTGCTGAACAAGACATGAAGCATCACGCCAAAATGCTTCACTTCAAAATTGCAGAATATCGTAACAAGGCCACCCATCCCCACCAGTGCGGGATACCATGATGGGTGTGGGTTTCGTCAACAATAGGGCCATGAAGCGCAGCCACTTCGCTTTGACAACTTCTTCCCCAACAGCAGTAGACACTGCAGCTGATGCAAAAACAGGGATACCTGCAGCTTCTCATCAGACTCCGATCTTTTTGCTAGTTCAGCAGCCATCTTAGTCAGCTCAGCTTCCTTTTGTCTTTGACAAGCTATGAGAACTCTCTTCGCTTCCTCCGCATGCTCCTGAGGTTCAAATAGACGATGCAATGGGCTCTTTCCCAAACCAGAGATAAGTGATAAAAAGACTTCAACGGCATGTTGCCACAATCATTACCTTTAGTTCTTTGTGTTCAAAGCTTTTCTGGCTAACTGTTGCAGACCACCGCGCAACCTCGATCTGCTTCTCATTCTGACATGCTGATAATGCCTTCTTCAAGTTCATGCATTCAACCTGTCTTATAAGCACAGGTTGTTGAGGTTCAGGAAAAAAAATCAAAGAATAGTAAAATTGAAAAACAAGCCCTTGGGCGTGGCAAATAAATGTTTTCAAAGCTCAACCTTGAACAAAATTACTAAAAAGCATTGCCTACCTTCAATTCCTTCTCAGTACGCAGCTTTTCTGCCAAGGAACTTTCAAGCATGCAGATAGTCTGTTCACTTTCTGCTTTGACCGTCTGCGTTGATGTCCTCATGGCCGTACACTCCGCCTGGAAAGGTGGTTTGAAGCATCCTCAAAAAAATCGACTCTAGAAGAGCAAATTCCAGGGGAGGGGGGGACACATCGGCATGGTGCATACCTCCAGATCCTCCACTTTCTCTGTTTTTTCTTTCAGCTTCAAGGACAGTCTTGAAAGTTCATCCTCTTTCTCAGCTTCTGAAATTTCCAGAGACCTCCGCAAATTTGCACATGTTTCCTGCAACCCGAATTTTCGTCATCTACATGAATGTGTTCAGCATCATGACTTGCTTAAATAGCCCAAAGGCCAAGAACGACAGCCTCAACAATTGTGCTGTGCAAAATATCTCACATTCTGGTCAAAACCTGCTTCCAATCCCGTATGAGGCATGGTCCCTTTCGGGCAAACCGGAGTAATGCAACCTTGTGGCAAGAATGGCCCCGACCTGTCTAATCTGTCATGCTCAAGAATGGGAAAGACAGTTGGAGGAGAAATAATCCTGCTAGCACTTGTCAAGTATGTATTCTTGCAAATATAGATTTTCCCCTTCCATTCTTTTAAGACTCAATGTACTTTTAGTAATTCTTCACTGCAGCAGCTCAGGCATATTACAGGCAAATTCCCTGGAGCTCTGGTACCTCTAGATCTCGACAACGGGAGGCGTTGGCTTGCTCTGACAATTGCAACTTCTCCTGAAGCATGTCAACTGCGTTCTGCAAATCGGTCTCTTTGCGAAGGAAACATTGGTTTTCAATGGTCAGCTTTTCGACTTGCTGTAGAATGGCAGACATTTTCTCTTTTGTTTGCAGAACCTTGCCCACACGACACAAAGGAGTGCTCAGTACAATGCCCATTTCACAGCATTTCAGTGAAATCAATTCTATAGCATACTTTGTCCTCATGCTGCCACCACGCTTGTCCTTTACTTCTGCAGCCTGTTTCACCTGTCTCACTTATTGCTTTTGTAAGTTCATGTCAACTGACCTTCTGGCTCACCCTACGTACCTCTTGTGTCAAGGATTCTTCCCGAGCTAATGATTCATGGTAAGCCTCCTCAATATCATTTTTGGTTGTTCGCAGCCCAAGAACCTCCTTCGTGAGGTCTTGCAAAACCTGCTTGAAACAGAAGAACTGTGTCAGGATGACAATAACAACCACAATTTCTGGTAGGTCTGTGTGCATCTTGAAAATTTAAACATTTCTAAGAAGGTCCCATTCTTTCTCACCTTGTTTGTGACTGACTTAGACGTTTCCACCACGCTGAACTGGGATCGCAATGTCAATCCTTCATTTTGTAAAGACTGTGCGTGAGACCTGAGCCTTTCGATTTCCTCAACAAGTTCAGCATTCTTCTGCCTCAAGTTCTCTGCCTCCGTTTCCTGAGAACAATATAAGAGTTACTCCGTGTCACTGCCTCACATGGACGTATGGCAGCTCTCATGCCTTTCAACCGTCAGTTCACACCTTAATGATAGCTTGGGGTGAAAACTTATCAGTAGATTCTCGAGCTCTCCAAGCCACAATGAGGGATTTTCGCTTCTCAGATCCACCTGTCACAAGTAGAGCGTATGAACTCTTGTTTTAAAATGGAAGAGAACACAAGTACCTAATGCTTTTTGAGTTTCAAGAATCATACTTGGAGACTCGGATTGCATTGCATGAAGTGTTGGTAGATCATCCTGACTGATCTTTAGAGGCAAGGGTCCAACAAGCCGCCCCCCACTGCCATGGCTTTTTCTGGTGGGAGGGAGGGCAACATCTTCTGAGGGTTGTGGAACCAGCGTAGTCATAAAAGGAGTCCTAGAACGCAAAGAAAACCGCTAGGTCCAGATATGAGATAATCAATTCACCAGCATGGAATGAGACATTCATTCTCAGACGAACTTATGACCTGAGGGTAGCCGCGCGATGGCGGTCGGGCTTCGGACGTCAAGACTGATGGACAGATGTGGCATCACCAAAACAAATGCTGAGTATCCAGTCTCTTTGAAATTGTTTGACTCCGAATTATAGGGAAATGTTCGTATCCCCAAGAAAAGCAGCTTAGAAAAGCATTTGAAATCCAGTCCAAGGTCCTACTAGGTATGCCTTCGACATCCGGCAGGTTTCTAGTCACTCGAGTCAATGACTCATCATGACTGATGTGGGTAAGTCCGCGCAAGGCGGAAAGCAATACGAAGGCGAAAGGTAAAATCCAGGCGAAATTAGAGGGAAGGACACAAGGTTTAAAACCCCCAGGCAGGGAGAAAAATGTCATGAAGGTCATCAAAATGCTTCAAACATCAAAGGTCCTGCCTCATTAAGGAGGATCTTCAAATATGCGAAAGTTGCCCCATGTATGGTACTACAAAGTCAAAATCCCATGTCAGCACAACAACGTTCGAGAACACACACACACACACACACACACACACACACACACACACACACACACAGACACACACACACACACACACTCACACACTCACTCTCACTCTCCCTCCTCCTCCCTCCCTCCCTCCCCCCCCCTCTCTCTCTCTCTCTTCCCCCCCCCCCCCTCTCTCTCTCTCTCTCTCTCTCTCTCTCTCTCTCTCTCTCTCTCTCTCTCTCTCTCTCTCTCTCTCTCTCTCTCTCTCCCTCTCTCTCCGCCCTGGCAAACTCCATGTCTAAGGCCACATGGTTCATTAAACAGTTACATAACAGAAGGCCATAAGCCAACCCCTAAAACTGTAGCACTAGATATGGACGCTCGAGCACGGCATTTAGAATAAAGA
>KV908435.1:145556-153056 GCA_002005505.1 Botryococcus braunii
CCTAGGGAGCTTTCGCAGCCCATCGTGCTTTCCGGGCCTTCCCCTTGAGTGTCCTTTCAGGTTCTGGCCGCCGTCCCGACCCTGTGCGCAACGCATCTAAGCTAGGATCGAATGAGATGTCGGAATTAAGAACTATTGAAAGAATCAAATGCACAAATGGCATGCAATGCCACGCAATGGGCGAGACTTCCGCTTTACACATTAACATACCTTCCGTCCCCTGCCAAACTTGCTGTATTTCCCCCTTTTTAAAGGTTCAATGTCTCCGAAACTTGAAATATTTAAGATGATGTCATCATTTTGAGACATTTTTCGATCAGGATCAGCCGCCGGAGCGCTGTTCAAAAACCGCTATCGCCGTAAGGCATGCCGCAACACACCAATCGTGCCCACGCTCAAACCAGGAAAACAATATTCTTCTAACTGCACTCGGGCGCGAATTGCCTCAGCTAAACTATTGTTTTGAAGAGCTTGAGCAGGTTCGCTTTGATTGTACGGATGCAGCCGCAATTGTACTGCCATAGTCCCTTTGACTTCCAGACTCGAGATCAGACCTCCGGATGCAGCCAAATCCGATAACCTTGGACTCAAAAGTCGACCCCCTCGCTTGAAATTCCTCGGTTGATGTACCAAAAGTCTTTCAATATTTCAATTTCTTGAATCCTGGGCTTTTAAAAGCACAGTAATTTTGCAATGGAGGTTATGCTCGGGGTCCGCCCGTAAGCGATGCAGAATCAGGTAAAAAGCCAGCTCCCGAAAAGTGAAGTTACCTGTCAGCAGATTTCTTATGTTTTAATCATCGTCTGCTGCAGGGCTGCCTGTGGTCAGATCCCGATATCCGAGGTCAACTACGGCTAAGAGGTGCACTCCCATCTTCATTGAATCGGCAACCTGACATTTACATTCACTACTGACCATGAATCTGAACAGGCCGGGGATTCAGACCATGGACATTAAAGACTTTTTCTCTTAAGGTAAGCACTCCTGGCGAAGGGCCCGCAGGATTTGAAGGGCCAGCCCACATCTTTCCTTATTGAAAGTACTCAACCCGTGGTTTAACCTGCAGGGGAGTTTTCTCTATTGCTTTAAAGATGACAAAGACCTGAAATGCGAAGAGGTCATACCTCTGGAGGGAGGTGCCATAGAATCACAAGGCGGGTCCGAAGAAAGCCTGTTCTTGCTCGTTATCACCATCAGCCCCACTTACGTCTCCTCCACACGTCAAGCATTCTATGTGCTTGCGGCAGAAACACCAGCATCCCAGGTACTTCCCCAGAAACTTTCAGAACCACTAGTAGGCTGCTTAGCTGCGGATTTTAGTTTCATGTCTCATTTCCCGTGCATAAGGAACACAACTTTCAGCTTCAGAAGCCCCATTTTTGAACTGTGTGATGACACGTTTTTTTTTTCTGGCAGGCAACGTGGCTGGCTCTCCTCACACATGCCACTCTTTCCAGGACAAAGCTGCTTGTTGCACTGCAACAGGCAGGGAGGTGAGCATCTCTTTCCAACCATCCAATTGACTTCCCTGTCAAAGCTACCAAATGGATGCAATTACGGCAGGGGCAATGCTTGCCTGACCTCTTTCCTCAAGAGCGGCTTGTGCAGGGCAATGTCAAACTCATAAGGGTCGCAGCAATTTTCAGGACGAGATTGATTTACCTTCTCCACTTTTGTTTGTATCGGCAAGAGTTGTACTGCTTCATCTTCGAATAACGTGGGGCTTGCGGAGGAACTTCAGGATGGATGGGCACTTGTAAGCAATCTTACTGACGGGCTAGTCATCATACCAGGTCACGCGGAACATTCAATCAGTTGATCAATTTATCCATGTATCCATCCATCTACCCACCCACCTACCCACCCCTCCATCCATCCATCTCCTCATTCACCCATCCGTCATCCACCCATCTATCCATACATGTGCTAATCCCTTCGTACATCCATGCACATCATCCACCAGTCGCTAGGTACCCAAAAAGCACACAACTGCCCCAAGCCCCCTCGGCTGCATCCAAGCAAAACTCCAGCAGGGTGAAGTCGGACCGCCGGACATGCTCTTCATTAATGCAGTCGTGCAATCGCAATCAACTTCTGGAGGCAATGGCCGGTCGAACATCTGAGGGCAGTGGGGTATATAATATATTATATAACTGACCGTCACGAATTCAACTGAAGCCACCGCCGTTCACGGAGTAGATAGAGAATCTTGGCGGAAGCTTAACAAAACATGTGACATGACTGGGCGTGGCAGGACCCGTATGCGCACTCCACATATGGGCGTCACGTAAGTGCAAGTTACCATGTGTGGGGCTGTACCGCAGGCTGGGTCCCCTTCTAGATGAGCAAAGTAACAGTTCGGCCTCCCCATCAGATGCCCACATGGCATCCTGGGAAACGGCCCAGGAGGACTTGAAGACTGCAAAGGAGACCAAGGCACGTGCATCCATCCTGGCCAAGGCTGTGCGCAAGAGCAACTTTGCACAGGGGCTGCGGCGCTCCCTCTTCAGCGCCGGGGCCACAGGGGAGACCGAAATGGAGGAGGATTGCTCGGAGGAGGCTGGGGAGACCACGGGAACCACATGGCTCAATGGTACCGCCTCAGGGCTTGCACGCGCCACATCAGCCCCGCCAAACCTTCCCCAAACCCTCCAGGCGGCTGGGCTCATGCCTAGGCAACCCTATCAGGGGAGCAGCTTAGGGTTTTCTTCCGCTCCTGTTGTGAGCTCATCCCCCTCCCCTCTCTCAGGAGCAGTACCTGCGGTAGCTACCCCGCGACCGCACGCCTCCGTGTGTTTCAGTATCGATGACAGCAGACAGGCTCCCGCGCCACAGCAGGGGGCCAGTACCTGGGGACCGGAAAGCAGGACGACTTGGGGCTCGACTGCTGAATCAGAATGCCGGCCAGGAGGACAACCCCCTGAGAGTGGTGCTCGTGGGAGGCCCTTAGGCGGTACCGTGGGTACCCCAGAGGTAACCCCGGAGAAGCAGCTACTGCAGAAGCGCGCAACGCTCCGCCCGACGTGGGGAGGCGCGCCCCCCTGGGAACAACAGCGGTACGCCGCGTCGGGAGACGAATCAGATGATGACGTACCGCTTACGGGATTGGCACTGCAGCTTAAGACTGAGCTCAAGAGGCGGGCCAGCGTTAAGGTTGGGGAGGTGGTCCCCCCAGCCAGACGTCCCATGGGGTCGCCCGCCCCTCCGCCGCCCCCTCCCCCCCGAGCCCCCAAGGTGTGATGTGCTTGTAAGTGCGCAGTCCCTTCCCACCCCTTGGTAACGAAACCTTCATTCGTCTCCTGGTTTGTTTCCGCAGGGCAGGTTTGCGCCTGCTTCTGCTACAGGCCTCCAGAGACCTGCGGCGGCTGCTGGAGAGGAGATACGCCGCAGGTGTAACGGTGGTAACTGGAATGTTGTTGTAAAGTGGTGCGTTTCAAAGACGTATGGGCTTTTGCTACTGTTGGAGAGGAGTTACGCCGGGGCTTTAGCGGCGGCAACTGGAAAGTACCGGTATATTTTTGCATTCGAACGACATGTGGGCTCTTGCTACGAAACCTGGTCCGGTCCGAACTTGTGATGATTGGGTTGTGCGGAGACTTAAGGAAGAGGGTCCATGGTTTGCGGTTACGGTACGCTTCACTTCTAATGTAGGAAAGGAAGAGACACGGCTCACAGGTTTGTCATGGTGGACCTGTGAGGATGACGTGAGGTGTGTGAGCCTACTAGGCATTAGCTTGGCCTGTGAGCGGGTAGGCCCTGGGTACTGCAGCATGTGTTGCACAGATCCTCCCTCGTCGGCTCTGTCCAGCATTCCATCGGAGAGCTGCTTTGTGTCCCTCCTGGTCCCCCTCTCCCCGGACAAAGGGGGGGGGGGAGTGAGAGGGGGAGAGAGAGGGGGGCGGAAAGAGAGAGAGGGAGGGGAAATAGGGAGAGGTGGGGGGGGGAGGGAGGGAGGGAGAGGGCGGAAAGAGGAAGGGGAAGGGGGGAGAGAGGGGGGGGAGAGAGAGAGAGAGAGAGAGAGAGAGAGAGAGAGAGAGAGAGAGAGAGAGAGAGAGAGAGAGAGAGAGAGAGAGAGAGAGAGAGAGACAGAGAGAGAGAGAGAGAGAGAGAGAGTGTGTGTGTGTGTGTGTGTGTGTGTGTGTGTGTGTGTGTGTGTGTGTGTGTGTGTGTGTGTGTGTGTGTGTGTGTGTGTAAGAGAGAGAGAGAGCACGGGAGAGAGGGGGGGTCTCTGATCATGGCAAGTGGGGTGGGCTTCCGCTAGAAGTGGAAAGACGCAGAGACAATTTGGTACGAAATATTTTGTCAACGCCCTTTGCCCTCTCCTTCCTTGCAGAGCCATCCATCAAAGCAGCCCCACACGGGTTGACACGTTTAACCGTCTTCTTCGTCTTCTACATGAGGCGCCCGTGTCTCGCCGTCCTTCACACAACAACGACAGCTGGAAAGAAACGCTGGCTGGATACAGGATTAGTCTCAGGAAAAGGGAAGCCCGAATATCTTAGTCACGAATCCCCCTGGGCCGGAGGGGGGGGGTGCGTGCAGGGATATTGAAATACCATCTTCTCTCATGCAACGATTGGGTTTCTTACAAGTCTTTTGCCCTCAACGTGACACAGAAATGTCCTCATTCGCCCCTTCCCTTCCTGGGTGATGAATATTGATCAATTCGAAAACAATTCGAAAAAGCATAG
Organism: Botryococcus braunii; assembly: GCA_002005505.1. Taxonomy (NCBI): domain Eukaryota; kingdom Viridiplantae; phylum Chlorophyta; class Trebouxiophyceae; genus Botryococcus; species Botryococcus braunii. The sequence continues at coordinate 150,248 of KV908435.1, forward strand.
ACGAAGCACGACAAGTCGTCGACGACTGCTTCGGGTGTAGGGAGCAAGCACAGGGGTTCCCCCACCACCCCACCGCCACCCCCACCGCGCCCACTGTCCCTGGGTGGTGAATCCACGACACCAAGGCCTCCACACTCCAAAGCCGCACCCCCCAAAGGACGCCCTCCTCCCCCACCCCCGCCACCACCGCCTGCCGCAATCGCACTCCATCCACCCTCAACTCCGGCACAACGTCATTCATCCCTCCAACAAGCCCCACCTCCTCCACCGCCGCCCCCTCCAGGACTTCTCTCACCACCGCAAGCCCCACCCCTGCCACCACAACGTCCTCCACCCCCTCCTCCGCCAAGGGCTCCTGCTTCACAACCCCGTTCCAAGCCTCTTCCACCTCCTCCACCTCCTCCGACATCTCGTCCACCACCACCTCCTCCTCCTCCTCCTCCCCCGCGACCTCCCCCGCCTCCACCAAAAAGTGCTGCCTCTCATCACAACACCCCGCCAGGGCCTCCCGCTCATGACCCCGCGCTTCCCCCACAGCCTCCCCCACAGCCCCCGCCACACCACGGCACGCGTGCGTTGGCGCCTCGGGCACCCCCGGTGGGCCCCCACGCAGCCGCGAGGCACAGCGTGTCTGAGGACGCCCCACAGATCAGCTTTGCAGAGCCTGACAGGGAATTTGCGGGGCCGGACGATTGCGAGTCGCCCCTCGATAAGGAGGGCAGGCCGTTGGGTTCTGTCCGGGAGGACGAGAGGGCCTGGGAGAAGCCGGCACTTGTGTTTGCGGAGACCCCCGCAACGCATCTTGACGGGATTCTTTCCGGGCGGGGTCGGCTCCGGCCCGTCGTCTGCCCCGCCATGGAGACGGCGCCCTCTCAGGGCACCGCTCCCTCGATCCCCCCCAGAAGCATGCTCCGAGCGGTATCCCAGAGCCCGCCACCAGTGGACGGGACCCTTAGTAATGTTGCCGGCACCCACGTGCTCCCTGGGAGGCACATGCTCAGAGCAACGCCCCCGCCTCGGCACTGGGCAGAGGAGCCTCCTTCCGATGCCCCTGCCTTCTCCGGGAAACACCTCCTGCGAGCCGTGCCTGCACAGGCAACGCCCAGACCACGTGAAGCGGACCAGCGGGAGGGAGTTTTCACAAAGCCCCCGTTGCGAAGCACGCCTGGGGCCCGAGCATCCACTGCTTCCGCGGGTGCCCTGGGTACCCGGCCATCCTCCCTGCTCTTGAGCACCCCGTCTGGCCCCGCCATTGGGCCTCCTGCCAGGCAGTCCCTCACCGCAGCCGTCCGCCCGGGCTTGCCCGCCCACGCCGTCGGCCTTGCCGGCGCCCCTGGACAGCCCCCCTGGGGCCATGGCGGTTACGATGATGCGGACGAGGCTTTCTGGGAAGGGGAGGCGAGTCCGGGCCCGTTCCAGCAATCTCCCGAACCGCTGGATGATTCGGAGAACTTCCTGAACAGCCGCTCGGAGGAGGTTTGGGAAGACCCGGTTTGTCGGGACGGGACGGGGCTCGACTTTAGTGCGGTTTTCGCGGCAACAGGGTCGGGCATCGATGTAAGGCAGACGTCTGTAAGAGCCTCTGTTGCACCTAAACGCATGTCTTCAGTTGTCGGGTCCGGGACCCCAGTGCTTGATCCTGCAGGCGGTACAAGCGGTACTACCAGGTGGCCCACGGAGGGTTCCGCGCACCACCACCCCATGGCAGCATGGGCCCCGGGGACCGTGCCGATGCCCCTGCCGCTGGGCGGACCCACCTCCTGGATCACCATGGGACCAGGAGGCTTCTTCCCTGTCCAGGGTACCCCGGGGGAGTTGTACCCCGTGCCAACCTCAGTCACGATGGGATCAGGAGGCCTCATCCCCGTCCAGGGTACCCCAGGGGAGTTGTACCCCGGGGCTCCCTTGGGGCCCGTGCTGACTGCGCAGCCCGAGCACGGGGCCCCACTCTGGGGAGGTAGTGTGGGGAGCCCCATGCTCCTGATGGGCCCGGGGGGAGCGCTCTACATGATGGTGCCACCGGTAGGAGGTGCAAGTAGTGTGGGTCCCTTGGGTCCCCAGGGTGGGGTCAGCCCCGGCCATGTGCCAGGACTGTGGCACCCTGATCCCGACTCCCCTGCGGGACGCCTCCGGAGTGAGCTAATGAGCAAAATTGGAAACCGGGCTGCCAATCAGGCCTCCGCTGACCGCTTAGAGTAGTTCACCTGAGGGTGCATCCTAGTTTGACATGTGGGCCACGTGTGTGGAGTGCATCCTGACATGTGGACCACGTGGGTGGCCTGCGTCCAGCCTGTCATGTGGACCACGGGGGGGGGGGGGGGGCTGCGTCCAGCCTGTCATGTGGACCACATGGGTGGGTTGCGTCCAGCCTGTCATTTGGACCACGTGTGTGAGGTGCATCCAGCCTGAGATGTGGCCACATGTGTGGGCTGCACCAGCCTGCCTGACGTGTGGGCGACGTGTGTAGGGTGCATTCCTGTATGCGTAAGCGTAAATCAACATGACAAAAGGGTAACAATGCGGCTGACAATAACTTGACTGAACCCCATTAGTATTAAGTAAAACCGTTCAAGAATCACCGCCCACTGTTGAAGGTTCTGGTAAGATTGCGGACGGATGCAACGAAACGAACGGAAGTGTGACTCGACAGCGAGTTTCAAAAGCCAGGCTGGGCGCCGAGGTGGACGCCTGTAAAAGTGGGAACTCCAGCGAGGTCACATTTCAGTCCAATATTTGTCACAATTGGGACCCTCCCAACCCGGAAGGGAGGACATTTGTGCCAAAAAGCCACACAAATTCGACCTCGCTG
>KV908435.1:158056-185556 GCA_002005505.1 Botryococcus braunii
CGGAAGCAAAGGCATGACGAGTCAAGGCAGGAAACAAACGTGGCGGGCGTTGATGCGGGCGGAAAATGAAAAACAGAAGCAAAGCAGTGAGGAGTCAAGGGAGGGAACAAACGCGTCCCCGCCCACGGTTGTGGTGGTGGGGGCTGGGGGGGGGGGGTGGGGCGGGAGGGTTAGGGGAAAGAAGCAGGGCGTAAAACTTTTCTTGAACACCGCATGGAAGAGAGGGAAAAGAATCTTTGAGTGCCAGACCTTTTTGTTGAGGTTCTTCTTGAGGAAGGTGAAGAGGAGGAGGAAGCGTTTCTCACAGGGCACGACGCAGTAGCCTTGCTCCAGGCCCTCCCGGGTGGCCGCCACCTGGCGGTCGTGAATGCCCACGTACACCGGCTTGTGCTTGAAGGAGATGCGCGCCAAGTCCTCCACCTGTCCTCTCCTCCATCATCCATCAGCAGGAAAGCCTTGCAAAACCCTTTAACCAGAGGACCCTCGAAGGCTGACAACCAAAGAATTCCAAGTTCTTGCTGGTTGGCTAACAAGGACCTGTGTTGTTGGAAAGGCCTCCCACCCCCCGCCCCCTCTCCCATCATCCGTCACCAGGGACAGCCCCAAAGCTCAACCAGAGAACCCTCAACATCTGGCTGACAACGAAAGAATTACAGATTTTCCAAATTCAAAGTTGTTGTTCTCGGCTAAGAAGGGCCTGGGCCGGTTGAGGAGCCCGAGAGGTTCCGTGCCAACCCATCCACCAGCCCCCTGGTCCATCAGCCATCAGCAGGAAAAGCCCAAACCTCCCCAGGGGAACCCTAGCAGCCTAGCCAAGAGCAAAACTTTGGGCAGAGAAGGCCCCCGGGGGGGGGGGTGGGGTTCAGGAGCCCTTGTGGTTTCCAGCCAAACCCCCAATCTGCCCTCGCCCCCCCACCTCCTCCATTATCCATCAGCAGGAAAAGCCCCGAAGCTCAACAAAGGCCCTTAGTTGCCTAGCTGTGAGCAGAAAGGGTCAAGGCCCTTGGTCTTTGATTCAAAAGGCTTCAGCATGCCTGCTTTACACACTGTGTGTGCGTGCGTGCGTGCGTGTGTGTGTGTGTGTGTGTGTGTGTGTGTGTGTGTGTGTGTGTGTGTGTGTGTGTGTGCGCGCGCGCGCACACACGCGAAATTACACACACAAAGGAATCCCAGATGCCTGCGCGCCTAACACACTGTATGAGCGTGCGAGTGCAAGCACGCACGCACCCCCCCCCCCACACACACACGCACGCACACACGCTCGTGCACATGCACGCGCGAACGCATATGCACATGAAAATGCACACAGAAAGAAAAGCAAGTTTTTATACCCCGTTGGTGGTGTCAGTGTGTGCATTCTCTGCCCCCTCATCCTTCCACCCAGCCCATATTATTGGGGTGGGAGTAATGGGATCGGAGGGAAGGGCTCCCGCCCCCACCTTCCCTTTCTTAGCCCATATGATTCGGCGTCTCCCAGGGGCCCATATGATTCGGCGTCCCCCAGGGGCCCATATGGTTCGGCGTCCCCCAGGGGCCCATATGACTCGGAACCCCCAGGGGCCCCAGGGCGAGGGTGTGCATATGATTCGGCGTCCCCCAGGGGCCCATATGGTTCGGCGTCCCCCAGGGGCCCATATGACTCGGAACCCCCAGGGGCCCCAGGGCGAGGGTGTGCACCTTGGTGGTCTGGGTGGCGGAGAAGAGCATGGTTTGCCGGTTTTTGGGCAGCTTGGCAATGATCTGGCGGAGCTCGTCCTCAAAGCCGTCATCCAGGATGCGGTCCGCCTCGTCCATCACCAAACACTTCAGGTTGTGGTACACAAAGCCCTGCGTCTTTGTCAGGTGGTCCAGCAGGCGCCCCGGCGTGGCCACCAGCAGGTTGACGCCCTTCGTCAGCCGCTCCGCCTCCGCCGCCGATTCGCGCCCCCATCACCACCCTGCCGCGTTGCACCCCCACTGCTGTCAGACCTGCTCGCAAACCTCTGGTCTAGGGCTCGCGGCGCCCCCTCCCCCCCCCTCTCTCTGTGTGTCTCTCTCTCTCTTTTTTTTTTTTTTTTTTTTTTTTTTTTTTTTTTTTTTCTTTTTCTCTCTCTTTTTTTTTGTGTTGTGTGTGTTTGTGTGTGTGTTGTGTGTGTGTGTTGTGTGTGTGTGTTTGTGTGTTGGGCCGCGCGCGCACGCGCCCCCTCTTTCACCCTTCCTCTCGTACCCCCGCTTTCCCCCTCTCTCTCTGTCTCTTGCTCTCCCCTCCCGTTTTATTCTCTCCCCACCCCTCTCCCTCCCCCACCTCTCTCTCACATCCCCCTCCCTCCCTCCTCTATGTGTGTGTGTGTGTGTGTGTGGGGGGGGGGGTGACTGAAAGGGGGAGGGGGCCTGCGCGGTGCGGTGGATGGGTTGGCTAGACCACTCCCCACCCCTCCCCCCAAAAAAAAAAAACCCCAAAAAAAAAAAAAAAAAAAAAAAAAAGCTTAAAATGTTGGTGGAGGGCAAGGATGCCCTCAGGACGTCAATGGTGCATGGATCCCAACAAGTGGCACCCGCATCTGCGGAGTGTCAACATGACTGCATTTGGCATTGTGGAGGTGTTTGCATGCAGGAGCGTTCTGATGCATGTAGAAAGTAGCACAGTCATGGCGAATGACACCATCAGTCCCTGATATTCTCGCCTCATCCCGATGGAGCCTGGCTGACTCAATGGAGTCAGAAGGCATCATCCGCCCTTTCTTCTTGTCTTGCAAGCCTTCCTTGCACCCGCCTGTCGCCACTTCCTACTGCATTTACCCTTTCTTATTGTCTTGCACGCCTTCCTACAGCATCCGCCCTTTTTTCTTGTCTTTGCAAGCCTTCCTTGCAACCCCCCTGTCCCCACTTCCTACTGCATGAATGCAGCAGAAGAAAAGACATCAAGCTACATCGTGCGCATTGTTCCTCCCTTCCATCCAACAACGCAGCAAACATACAAGCCGACCCCAGGCTTCGAAGGAGTCTTTGTCCCTCCTAATGTTGAGGTTTTGTTCTGTGAACCTAATTTACAGTCTGTGACAGCACATCAAATGTAACACTGAAAAAATCAATCGAGCGAAATCGAGAGATCGAGTTTCAGAAGAGGCGACTCGATCTGGTTGTGGGTTGATTGTGGCATCCCCACCCCCCCCCCCCCCGCCCCCCCAGCTCTCAACTTGGCCAGGTATCAGATTTTCAAGTTAACAGGAAAAAACGAAGAGGAATAGCAACGGCAATAATCTGTCTGACATTGTCAACCCTCTTTAGCTTTATAACAAATTTGGCAAGGCTTGAATAATCCAGTGGGGTCCAGCATTTGACAAAAGAGACTCCCAGACGCAAACCCACCGTGGGATTGGGAATGGTTCTTCATGAGGTACCGCGCGACTTCGTATATCTGCATCGCCAGCTCGCGGACAGGCGAGATGACGATGACCCCGGTCCCATTGACAGCCTTAAAACGAACTGCCCGAAGCAACTCCACACAGGGTATCAAGAAAGCAAGAGTCTTCCCAGATCCTGTCTTAGCCGCCACGAGTAAGTCCTTGCCTTCCAACAACCTGGGGATCGTCCGGGCTTGCACTTCTGTCATGTGCTTGTAGCCCATTTCTTGGATAGCCTGCAGCCCAAACTCCACCACTTTTCATGCGGCTTTCGTGCTTCAGCCCCTCTCGCCTGTTGGGGTCATCCCTCAGCCCCTCTTGCTTGTTGAGGGATGAAGCTAAATGCACATGCCGGCATGCTCATTCACCCAGCCCGGAAACTTCCGAGAACCAATTTACACCTCTTGGCGGAGAAAGCGACACCCATTGGAGCCCAGAGAGCTCGTCAGAAATATGGAGCAACCCTTCTGGGAGGCAAGAACAGCATAATCTTGCGTTCTGGTGGACTCCCAACCCATCCTCTGTGAGAGGACCGCATACAGGCCATGCTGCCCCAGCCATAGGACATCTTCAAAGCATCACTTTTTGAGTAACCAAGGCTGGAACCTAAACTTGGTAGTGCTTGTCAAGGATCCCTGTCAAAATAAGGCGAATGCAACTCATGCTTGTCCCCACTTTAAAAGAAGAGAAGAAGGGGGGGTGGGGGCAATGAGAAAGGGGGGGGGGTGCCAATCCTTCTACAGCAAACAGATGCAGTTGGGGCACGACAAGGTGCAACACATAAACAGAAAGCACTAGGAGCAAGACCTCATATGACCAGAAGCCAAGTTTTAGACTGCAGCCTGAAAGTGACAGAGAAGCAGTCGCACCTCCTGTGTGGGTTCACAGAGGTCTAGTGCTCTGAACTCTGTTGAACTCATTATGCCATCCACTTCAGCATTGATTCGTTCGGAGACATGGTCAGTAGACTGCATCGTCTTCTTCTGTAGGACACAACAAAGCACCCACCCAACCCTGTAAGTTATGTTTTAAACATGCACACACTCCGCCTTTATGAAAATACGATTGATGTGATCAGACAACACATCCTAACCTCCAGGAACCATTGAACCATAAGCGTTACTCGCAGGCTTTTAGGATAACAGACCTTCTTCGCCGGAGCCCCCCCTGCATCCGATGTTGGAGGAACAGGGCTCTGTTGGTCTCCTGATGGACGATCTGAATGAACATCCTGCAAAAATAAAGCCATGGGTCTCATTCGTCTATAACAAGCACGCATTATTGGTCCTTGTTTTCCTCAAATTACTACCTGGGTCCTCAGTTGTGCAGCGTCCGAAGCCCCTGGAACTTCGGGCAGATCGCTTCCGTGATCTATAGCTTTTGTTTTTGATTTTCGTTTCCTTTTCCTTTTTTCTTCCCTCATGGTATGTTTGTCAATGGCCTCTGGGTCCATTCCCTGTGTTTTTCACGGGAATTCCCCGCACACTCGAACAAGTAATGATACTTCAACACGATACCAACAGGAGCAGATCAAGCACTTTTACTGAACTGAAATCTTGAAAATTGACAGGCGTAATCTCGTCCATGTATCGTATATTGAAAGCCACCAGGGACGTTCGAGGACTGACCACGTGGTGCTGGCGGCTGTGGTGCTGTACCGGACCGTTGCCGGCTGTTGACTAAACAGTGTTTAGCCGGTCCCTGCTGCGAGATTCCGGCGCGCAAGAAGGAAACGTACACCTTCCCTCACTATCCATCTCCCTTTCTCTCCCCCTTGCACACTATTGCTGTTCAGGCGTGTTTCAACAACAAAAACTCTTCTGTAACTGTCCTGCTTTTCCTTATTTTCAACCAACTTCCCGTCTTGTTTTTGCCACAAACAACCCACGAAAGACGTGATCTGGGCCAGTTGTATTTCCGGCATCAGGTCCCTGATACTGGCATATTTCACTTTTCTCTTTCAAACCTGGACTCGCACTCCAGGAATTTGAAATACAAGGGCAACGCTGGTCTCGTGTTGAGTGTGGGGTCCTTTTTTCCAGCATGCAGTAGTCCAGCTTCAAGCAATTTGCAAATGGAATTGGCCTTAGTATACTATGTAGCATATGATTGCGCCGCGCGCCGCCCAACACCAAGGACCACATGACAGTCCACTTTGGCTGCAGCAGGCCTATTTGGCGACCATTGGCTGCTGTCCACGTCAAATTAGCCCTTCATATGCACATCCTCGCTCGGAAGATCCACAGGCCGGACAGAAAGGACGGCTAGGCTGGATAGATGTAATGTGATAGATGTGGTAGATGCATAGTCCTCTTTTTGCAAGGGTAAAAGTGGAATATATCTGTCTCAGGCCCCCGATGTCCGAAACGTCACGTGTTGCCATCCGAATGGCCTCAGGTGGACAATATGTTATGGGCAAAAACAATAGTAGGATCAAAAGACCAGCCCAACGTTCAACAAACCAAGCCCAAAGGTGTCAAGCTATAAGTCACACACACCCCTTGAGCAGCCAGCTGGCGACCACAGCGGCGCAATAATCCGACGCATGACAAAGTGATCCTCCACGTCTAGAGACGTCTAGAGAGGTCGACCCTGTGCAATGACGGCGTGGTTCAGAAGACCCTGGAGTCTCGTCAACAAGGCCAGCGCATCAGCATGCAACCCCCGAAAAGTTTCAAATGAAAAGGTTTGGAAGGCCTCGAGCGGCTGTTGACGCGCCGGCAATGCAAAATAGGGCATATGTTTGTGGCACCGCATTCGCAAGCATGCTGTTCTCAGAAGGCATTGATGCTGGACTTCATCTATCCAGCCGACCCAGCACCAGGCTCGTCGAGTCTGGCCATCGACTGTAACGTAAAAATGGCCGCACAGGGCTTCAACAATTTCTAATTTGGCCTATTTGCCGACCATCGATGGAGATATCTGGGGTAGCAATAAGGCGAGTTTCGCTGCTTGCTCCCTCGCCTTTGCTGGCCACAGAGAAGCTATAGCAATTTCCAAAATGCTTTACTTTCAGGCCAGGAGGCCGCAGATCTCGAATGTTCCTTGGAAATTGTAGAACATGCCTAGCCTGATACCTAATGATGATCTTGTGGATGTGCTTATGTCCTCGATGCCCCCCCCCCCAACTCTCTCTCTGTCTGTCTCTCTGTCATTTGTGCACGCGTGCTCACGCATGGGTGTACGCACAGATGTGCGCACACCTGAGCCGCGGCATTCGGGTGCGAGAGTGCATGCTAGAGTGGCCACGTGGGCGTGCTTGCATGTGTGGACAGCGGGAGATATTCTTCGAAGTTGAATGCTAGTTTGGAAAGGTTAAAATCTATAAAAACTCTGGATGGGGTTCCAGAGGCGACCTGCCCACTGGAGGACTCATAGCGCCCATGCAGGCTTACCCTGGTTTGGCTGGCCAGCCAAACCTAGGTGCAAAGCCTAGGCCTGGCCGCAGCTTACTGCCAAGTCTGGGTTTTCCAGGCCAGAAAAGCTGCAAAAGTGATGTTGTGGAGTTTGATTCCGGCCATCAAAAGCTGCAGAAAACAGGAGGGTGCGCAGGTTTCAAGGCCACGGGGCTGTGACGAAAAAATATTAAGTGCAACCCTGCCCGGCACTGGCCCGGATTTCGCCAATCCAGGCCGGACCCAGAAAATCGGACCGGGCCAGAAGGATCGATCCGGATCATCCGGGTCCGAGATTGGCTGCGAATCTCCACTGGCGATCTCGAGCAGCCCAAATGCACGATTGCCCAACGATCGGATCCACTAACAACAATCGGTACAGAAATCGGGCACGGACGATGCAACGAATGGGCCCCCAGGGGTTCACACTGGGTCTTCATGAAGGCCATCGTGATCACGCTCTCACCCTTTTTCCTTGATAAGAATAAAATACGTGGAAGAAAGTATGTGCGGACTGCGTTAATCTTGATCTCCTCATTGATTTCCTTTAATCTCCTTGTGCTGGCGTGTGTACACATGTGCGCTCACGTTGCTCCCTCCATCCTGTCCCCTGCTCCCATGTGTGAAGGCTCCCATGTCTGAAGGCTCCCATTGTCTGAGGCCCCCAAGATGTGCATATCCGTTCGGATTTCAGGGTTTTGGGAGATAGTTTGGCTGAGTATCTCCCAGAGGGGCATGGGGGCTGCGTCTCACCCATGCCCCTGACTTTGGCCCTTCACCTCTACACATTAATGTATATAGATCTCAGAGGTGGCCACTTCATGAAGCGCCCAAGGGGTTTGAGCCTTAGGCCCTTGGGCTCATATGAAGTAATCACGATGATGGGATATCTCCCATGCACCTTCAAATTAACAAAAGTGTATAGGGGTGGCTAGTAGCCCTGGCTACCTATAGGGGTATGGTTGGCAGTTCTAGTAGCGAATATTCGTAATATATAGAATATGCACTTACCTTGCAGTTTTAGTAGTGAATATTCTTAATATATAGAATATTCACTTATTTCACACAAGTGAAGTAAACCGCCAACCACTTGATGCCTTGTATGATTCAGTCCGCAGGCCAAGTGGGTACCATGACCGAAGAGAGTGACTTGTCAGCGGGGTCGTCCACACACACACACACACACACACACACACACACACACACACACACACACACACACACCACACACACACACACACACACACAGACACGCAGACACACACACATGCTTGCATGCATGTATGCATGTGTACGTGTTACGTGTTAGGCATCTGAGATTCCGCTCTTTTCTTACCGTCCAGAAGGCAATTTTGGGACGGCCTCCGCCTTGAACGACTCCGGGCCGGGTTCGTGGTACACAAGCCGGTCGGCAGTAAAGGGATAAGAAGGGAGGGAGGACGGAGGAGGAGAGGGGGGGGAGAGAGAGGGGGGGGGGGGAGAGAGAGGAGAGGAGGAGAGAGAGAGAGAGAGAGAGAGAGAGAGGAGAGAGAGAGAGAGAGAGAGAGAGAGAGAGAGAGAGAGAGAGGGGGGGGGGGGGGGGGAGGTGAAAATCTTAGCACACACCACGAAAATATCAGGAGGCACAGGGTGGGGAAGGGGAGAAGATATATGACACCACGCCGAGGTCTCACCCAGAGCTTGCAGACGACTTTAGGATACATGACGACAAAAGCCACAAAAAACCATGGTCATAAGTAAGCCTAAAGGACAATACTAGACTAGGAGTTGTTTATGGAACAACCTCCGGAAATCATAGACAGTGGCGTTGTTCTTGGTAGAACCCGCGAGAGAGAGGGGGGGGGGGGGGGGGGGGGGGGGGGGGGGGAGAGAGAGGGGGGGAGAGGAGAGGGGGGGAGGGGGGAGGAGAGGAGAGAGGGAGAGAGAGAGAGAGAGAGAGAGAGGAGAGAGAGAGAGAGAGGAGAGAGAGAGAGAGAGGGGGGGGGGGGAGGCAGGGAGGAGGGGAAGGGGGAGATGAGTTTCAGCAGTGGAGACTTAAGAGGCCTCTTAAAGCTTGGAACGTATATCTGATACGACCACCTGTAGGATACGGGTAAAATGTGTAACGTGGTCATCGGATGTGAAGGTCACACATTCCAGGGTGCATGCTTAAAGGTACACATGTGCACTGGTGAGGTACCGAAGCGCCTTGCTTGGATTTGGATTACCTGGTGAATTAGTGGAAAACCTGGCGGAGACCGCATGTGAAGAGAGAAGGGAGAGAAGGAGAAAGAGAGAAAGAAGAGAAGAAGAGAGGAGAAGAGAAGGAGAGAAGAGAAAGAAGAGGAGAAAGAGAGAGACGAGAGAGAGAGAGAGAGAGAGCAGAGAGAGAGAGAGGAGAAGCAGAGAGATAGATAGATAGATAGAGAGAGAGAGGAGAGAGAGAGCTGGTCAGTCTCATGACACACACACACACACACACACACACACACACACACACACACACACACATACACACACACACACACACACACACAGCTATATAGATACGGGGGAGAGAGGGGGGCCGAAAGAGAGAGAGAGAGAGAGAGAGAGGGGGGGGGGAGTGAGAGAGAGAGAGGGAGGGAGGGAGAGAGAGAGAGAGAGAGAGAGAGAGAGAGAGAGAGAGAGAGAGAGAGAGAGAGAGAGAGAGAGAGAGAGAGAGAGAGAGAGAGAGAGAGAGAGAGGGGCGAGAGAGGGGGGGCGATAGATAGATGGCTTTCAGCAGAGGAGATTTAAGTGGGCCTCTGGTCCGGATGACACGCTTGGGTGAGGGAGAGGGAGAAAGGGGGGGGGTTGAAAAGAAGGGGGAGAGGAGAGGGGGCGGGAGAGGAAGGGGGAGGGAGAGAGAGAGAGAGAGAGAGAGAGAGAGAGAGAGAGAGAGAGAGAGAGAGAGAGAGAGAGAGAGAGAGAGAGAGAGAGAGAGAGAGAGAGAGGCGCCGCCCAACTATACGGAAATCCTAAGAACCTTGAACCCTATACAGCTGCTCTGAAGCTACAGTATAGCTAGGTTAAGGTTATAGTATAAAGAAAGAAAGGGACATCAGTCCAGCCCAGAGGGCATGATGAGATGCAAACGGAGAAACCCACGCTATTCGTAACCCAAAGCTGTGGTACCGTAATACTACACTGATAGCTGTGTAATGGTCAAGTCACCGCCGATGCACCGCTAGACGGGCCTGGAAAGCCTCAAACACAAATTAACAATCGCAACCTGATCCTCTTGCCAAATGAAGTTACGAGCGTGACCACGATGGGGACAAGAATAAATGTTGGTAGCGGTCACAAACCTGAGCAAGGGCGGTATAAGCCTTAAATGCATGGAGCTGATCAACTTCATGAAGAATGCCCAAGACGAGCTCGAGTGGACTCAACAGGGACATGGGAATGGAATAAAGGGTCTCTTGGAGATCTCGAGAGTACACGTGAGCAACGGTTGGCAAGTGGCGTGAAAAGTTAACAAATGCATATCTGCGCTGTTGCTTCCAACCGAAGTTAATTTCAGTTGGAAGCAACAGCGTATGTATCCATTTGATAACGTTGCTGGGCTAAAAATGATGGTTTTCTGTTAGTAAGGAGTGGATATATCCACGATTATATAATCGTAGAAATTTCAGGTGGAAGCAACAGCGCATTAGCTATGCACTTCTTAACTGTAGACCAGACATGCAGCCTTATGGTGAGGTGACGATGCTACAGTTTGTACCGAAACTGTAGATATGCCTTATGAGATACCTGACGGGTTCTTTTGCTGGCAGGAGGCAGGAAAACTGGTCCATGCATGGCGACCACCAGCCTGGGTTTCGGCAGCGCTAGCGTGGCCCAGCTGAAGTCTGCCGTCCTCCGCACAATCGTTGCAGAAAGACAGCAAAGCAAGAAGAAGCAAGAAGGTGGACCTTTTTCTTTCTAAAGCAAGAAGGTGGCCCTTTTTGAACATATGCGTCCTTAAGGACCCATATGTCCACCTTCTGGATCATAACCGTCGATGGTGTCCTTACCCGTACCTACTGGTAGTGCATGTGCGTGTCTCGTGCTGCGACCAAATGGCAGACCAGCACGGTGTTGAAATTGACGCGCGGTGAAAATCAACTTCACTAGCCATCACCTGATGTTGAAATTCAAAGTAAAGGAAGTACTCCAATATATACGTTCCGAATGTCCGCACTTCCTTTGATGATTGTCCGATTCCTCAAGCGATTTCATCGCACGGTCATTAGTAAACAGGCTTTTGATCAGGGTCCCAATTTCCAGTCGATTTGTAGCAGTCACGTCTAGTGCCGTCTCCAGATGGCAGCAACGAACAGTTCGTTCCTGAGAACGCATGCTGTAGCCATCCTTCTTCCCCAACCTTTATCAATTGGGACCATAATTCCAGGGAGCCATATAGCTCCTGTAAAACAAGGTACGCTGGCATAGATACAGGCTGCTACGGCTGTAATCCACGGGGCTCCAACCGAAATCTCGTTACAGATCTCGCAACAATATGAGACCGCATTTGAGCGTGATATGCATCTTTTGGATGCTGGCAAAAATAAAATGTGAAGATTTGATGTCATCTGCAACAATGGACATCACCAACTCTCCCATGCTCAACGGAAGCGAAACTGATGGAGCTTCAGGCTCGAAAGGAGAGCTTCTTCCGATGAGGTTCGCCAACCTTCCTGGAAAAATCTATATGTACTGAACGTTTTATGTGATTATTAGATCTCCATGGTTTTATTGTGGCTAGAAAACCTTGTTTCGATAAGATATTGTTCAGTGTAATTACACTGAAAACTATAACGGAAGAGAGCGACTCGGGATCCCTTAGTTAACAGTCTGCTGGTTGATTTAAATTCCAACATTTTGTTCAAATACAATTGTCATAAATTTATTTATAACACGATGGAGTGTAGGATGTCAAATAATCCTTATGTGGTCTCTTATAAGAGTAGAGCACTTAAAAGGTTCAGAAGGGTGGGATTCTTGAGACGGAGACACTTCATGATGCTTGCACGGAAATTTCCTACAATATGTGTCCTTGTTGCTGCCGACTAGGGACACGCCCTTGAGCTAGGCTACAACCTGGTACCACTTGCCGTAGTACACTGGCCGTAATGCTTAAGTTACTGCTCGGTTTCGACACCAAACTTGACGGTACATGTATCCTAACATAATGCAAATGGTCTCAGATGCTTCAGCTCCGTTCCTCAACGGGTGTCGGGTATGGCGCAGACCTCTAGGACGAGCTGGTTTGCAAGTGTATGTCGTGCCATCTTCACAAACTATAGCACAAATGGAAAGACGCACTCTCACTCTAAAAACAGCCCCTCGACAGGAGCCGGAGTCCTTTACCGAAACCTCACGATCGTCAAGAAGGTGAAGCCCCTGGGCCAGAGAAGGCCCGCAAGACAGGTCAATGTTAAGATATGGTTACATATCTCAACCATGCTCAGAACTGCACTTCTGCAATAGCACGTCAAGCTCCAAATCACTGCATGTACACACGTGTCGTCCAGAAACTGCACTCACAATATTGATTCACAGATTAATCAGCACGTGGAGGCGGCAAGGCCTCTTCTACATTCTTGCAAGTCGAACGACGCAAGTGAATCCAGATCTGATATCATGATATATAGTCACACCACGAGCCACTTGCAGGATTGCCTTGGGAGTAAGAGGAGCACGACGGAAAATAACTATCACCTTATCGACTGCAAAAGACGGGGAATTGGCCTTCTTGAAAAGGGCTCAAAGGTAAGTCCTCCTTCATGGCTTACACATGTACATGTGCAGTTTGTGCAGCCATTTCTTTGGGCTGTCAACATTGTTGCTGTGATCACATCACGAGAGAGTTCCCCGAACGATTTCAAATAGTGATGTCAATGGTGTGCGGTTAGGATATATCCCACATAGGCTTCCTAGATAGGATTCACTCTTTATCCTAAATGGCAATGTCAATCATTGGTCAACAGCCTGTAAGTGTTTATCAAAAATTTTAAATAAATGTGACATCTACTAACCAACCAATTGGTTAACGTTGCAACCACCGTCTATTTAGAGTGGGCTTTCCTGGAGTAAGCTTATCCTTAAGCGTAAAGGGAGAGCTGGAGGGCCAAGAGCTCACATGTGGGTCCCTGGCGCCTGGCAGCAATTATTTGAACTACTAAGTAGTGGCTCGCATGCCTTTCAGCCCTGGTGGCTTTAAGACAAGGGATAGTGGACACCCTAGCCTAAGAGGCATGTAGACATGGATGGGAAACAAGACCTGGAATTTTTGTGAATTCAAAGGTGGGACACATATCGCTAGCTCATTGCAGGTCACAAATGCGCACGCAGGCACGCAGGCACGCATGTACACACACACACACACACACACACACACACACACACACACACACACACACACACACACACACCCCCACCCCACATAGACGGGGGGGGGGGGTGGAGAGGAAAACTGAAGAGGGGGGGGGAGGAGGAGGGTGGAGGCCTACCTATGGGGGAGATGGTGGAGCCGAGCCTTCAGTAAAGGGAGCAAGAAATGCAGGAAGGGTAAGCCCAAGTGAAACATTGAATGAGACCCTATCTGTGACAGAAATATGCTTCGAAGAGTTGCAGGGTGGCATGGGCCCCGGGGCTCACGTGCAGATTGTTTAACCGTCTGGACTGGGCATGCCCTGGTGCAGGGGAAAGGACTGGAGGCTCGGCAATAACGCCTGACTATTTTTTCTAGATGACAGCGGAGGAAGCCTGGGGTCCGCAGCTCGCAATGTACTGCTTGGGAGAATTAAAGCAGTACGCCATGGAGTACTGCTTGCCAACGCACTACCTCTAGTGGTCCAATCGTCTGGAGCAAAGAGGACTGCAGTTGATGTTAGCACTCGACAGCGCTTCACCTTACATGAAGCTCCAGACTTTTACTCTGGAGCTTCTGCTGAGTTCCCTGCAGCAATATGCTGCACGAACAATTAATTTGGCGCATTGTTTCCTATGGTGGGGCCAAGGTCACAGCAGTCCACCCTGGTACCAGGACGCTGTGTTCTGCCATTGCGTTGCAACTTCGTTTTGTCCGAGACTGAGGTATTGCCCAATTGTAATCTGTTCCACACGACATGTCTCAACGCCCTCCCATGCCCAGCCTCACTTTCTCGCATGGAAGAAACGGTAAATTCTTGCAGTCCTTCCCTGAAAAGGAAACGCAAAATGTCATTAGTGGGGTCAAACCCGAGTCTCGCGAATGCGTGATGTCTGCGTCTTGTATTGATCAATGCTCGGCTTGTGGAACCGTTGCTTGGCTTGTTCCATATGCGAGCCAGAAGGTGCAGTACTGGAAAAGTTCATGCATGGTGCAGTCCATTATACTTTTTACTAACTTATCATGTGCTGCAACGCACTAATTAGTGCGTTGTAGTACAAGATAAATTGTTATGAGTGCATAAGGATTGGACCACTCTGCTCAGGGGCCAACATGGGGCTTCTGATCTGCAAATGGTACTGCTGTCTACAAGCTTGCAATGTGCAGTATGCAATGCAATTACAAGCACGCATTTTTGGGCATTTATCAGCCAATATGGATGTTTATCAGCTGGTAGTGTCCAATGCGCTATTCTGTTTAACATGTTGAGGAGTGCAGTATGTCATGGTTGCAGCCATAAGTTGCTTAAGCTACGCGATGTGCAATGTGAGGCCGTTGAGAAAGGAGTGCTATAAGAGGGTCGGATGTACAAGAGGCACCATTTCCACTCGCGAATCTTCCATTGATGATGCGAGAAGAGTGGAAGTGGAAATGCAACAGAATGTCTGGCATGGGCTGAGTAGTCCTTCGAGGGTGGATGTGAGAGAATGCATTTGTGAGTGGTACTATAAAATTTGTCACGAGGGGTTTACTTAAGTAGAGTGGGATGTGTTAAAGACACCATTTGTCTGTCAGCGAGTCAAGTTGAGAAGTCTAGATGTGGAATATGCACCATTGTGTGTGTCCGTTGTGGGAGTTATCAGGCGAGAAGACTGGGTTTAAAGCGGGCTGCAAATTGTGATGAGCTCAAGATTTTTCAAAAGACTTAAGGCTGTTATGCGAGGCTGTTGTCGTTAATTAAGAGGTAGTTTTAGCCACAGCGCCAGCACCTCCCTGAGCTACCACATATTTCATTGCTTGGCAGTGAACAAAAGTAGTACCTACGTGTAGACGATTGCCGGTGAACTTTCCACCCAATAAGCAGTTTGTTTTGTGCAGTAGAGAGTTTTGCAATTGAACTTCATGCGATGGCGCGTTGATGATGACACTGTGAGTTACAATTGCCCTGAGAAGGCAGCGTGTGCTTGGCTTCCGGTTTAAAAGGGCGTTCAACGACGCTTTTCGGCGAAATAGACTCTTCGGCTACCAGTGAAGATTAATCTTATTGAATGTTGGCAATATTGCCAACAGTCACGGGAAGGAGAGTTGTCTTCTGTTAAGGGAACTGTCTCTAGCCAGGGAGTTGTATTCTGTTCGGAGATTTGCCTGAGTTTGAGGAATTGTGTCTAGCCAATTGCAAGGCAAACTCCTATAGGTTATAAGCGGGGGAACTGTCTCTAGTCCAGGGATTTCCCTCCCATTGAGGAAATGTCTCTAGCCAAGGGAAGTGCCTCGAAGCGAGGGAATTATCTCTAGCCAAGGGAAATGCCTCTAAGCTTAGGGATTGGCCCTTAAGGGATTGGTCCTATTACTGGTCATATCGTTAATCAATTGATCAACTTAGTTTATTAATCGATCAAGTAAGGAGTGTGTTTGTGTGCGCGCGCGCGTGTGTGTGTGACACTACATCCGTTAATGATAAGCTTAAGGGATGTATTGTAATGTTTGTTTTTAATGTGTGTGCACTTTGAAGTGCTTGAGAGGCAGTCCTGTAGATTCACAGGTGCCTCTGACGTGTGGCTCATTTTAAAACGAACCCTGTCATACTTTCAACGTGTTTGCGTTACTGAGGAACCACGTAATATCAGTTGCAGTGTACCAAGAAAAGTTGATTACTTTCCCCCTGCTCAGGGAAAGCCCGAGGAATTTTGTTTGGTCTTTCCTTTCTTCAGAGGAGACCGAGCGGCAATTGTTCGGCCGAAATATAAAAACGAGGAATTATGTTTGGTCTTTCCTCTGCCTAGGGGACTTCCCGTTCACGTTTCAACATCATGTTGGCAACGTGCACGCCTTACCTTGGAGACATCCCTGTTGGAGTCGGAACTTCCAGAGCAAGCTTGGGCCATGCATATGCCCATATGGTCCACTTCTAGATTGTTACTACCAGATAGTAACACGCATGGTGTGCAAACGGGCGCCCATTCGATCCACAGAGGCCGATGTGCTGCCGCTGGTTGTTTAAAACGTTCAGTGAAAAAACGTGGTGTTGAGATTTAGTTTTTTTTTGCTTCTGTCGTGCTTTGGCCCCAGCCATCTTCTACAACCCATAGATCTGTGGGTGGCAAAGGCTCGTTGTAAGGGGCTGTGAGGGCAATTAAGGATTCAAGGGTAATTACGTAATTACCCATATCTGGTATACCCGGACGTGCGCTCCCCCAACTTGTGGCCACATGGGTAGAGGCAATTACAATACCCAGATGTGCGTATCTTCAACTTTGAGGGAACGGGTGGTCACCCAGTTGTGCGTGCCTCCAATTTATGGGCGAGGCCCTCATGATAACTTAGCAGAGTTTCTTCCTTCCACCCATTGTTCCTTCTGTCGACACGTCTGCCACAGAGTCTCAAGCCGTCGAGATTTGAATCTCAGGCTTGCAATCGTGTATAACCGGGGCAAGTTGGGCCCATCGGGCTTGTGTGCATGCAGCGCAGCGCTTGCTGGTCATGCATATGCCATGCTGACATGTATGTGTACGTACATGTCTAAGCTTAATTGCCCTAGGGCCTGCTTCTGTGAGCTAGCATGCTATTTTGAGCTACGGGTGCATACGTGTCTGTTTGTGTTCATTCAGTTGCATACGTCGCCGTTTTTATGATGTAGGACTGAACCTTTACTTAGCATGAATGTCTGTTAAAATTATGTTTAAACTCCAGGTGAACAACAAGAGCAGCATTTGGCTGCTAACCAGGCTCAATATTTGGAACAAATCTAGATCATAAACAAGAGAATGGCGTTGTCAGAATGCAGCCGATCGTGACAAGTGTTTGTAAGACGAGCAAGGCCGTTCTAGAAAACAATGTGTTCACAGGTGGACACCTGCGAGGGTGACGCGCTCCGTACGGGGAAGGAACGTTATTTAGTCTCAATCTTGAACTTTTCCTAGCTGCACATCCACAGGACGGAGCTGAGAACCGGTACGGTGGGCTCGAGATTTGGAATCGTACATGGAGACATGACGTGGTGGAAGGCCGTCGTGTCTCCACCATTACATGCGACACCCCACCATGGAGACACCCCATCATTACATGCGACACCAGTTGATATCGATTTATTCAAATTCACACATCGTCAATGACGTCTCGTCATTGTTTTTGGCCGTCAACTCGCTTGTCCCGCTTTCCTCTTAAGAGCTTGCTCGTTGCAACCAACAACCGAGAGAAAGGGGTTTTGCGATAATGTGGTCATGACCTCGTGGCATCCTCTCGCCCCACCTCATACCCCTTGCACATATATGCATATCTGAACCCACAATCACTCTGCTAGGAGTCCAACTCTAAGTATGCCAGTTCATTGTTACCTGCTCACAATGCGTGGTGTATAGACCACATGTACATGTACACATACAACACGTACACATGTACATTTACAACCACAGTCTTTACAGACGTTGACAGTGCGTGGAGTATAGACCAAAGGGGGAGATCAGCTAATCACCCATTGAGCTTCGTAAAGTCAGCTGGCGTACATACCCATTTCCACCCCCTCGGCCGGGTAGATGTGACACTTCTGCATCTTACAGAGTGGGATTGGAAACATCAGCCCAATGTTGGAATGACCCAAACTCAAATGTTTTAAGCCACAAGTCACACCCGGCGAGCAACCAGCTGGCGAACCACAGCAACCGCAATGAGACTGACCCTAATACCCATTCACAACTTCCTGCAGCTGTGCGACGATGGGCCTGCTTCAAGAGCCCCTGGATCCTTTGCTTCAAGGCCAGCGCATCAGCAACTGCGCCCAGCTGCTACTCTCTTGCCCAATCGGCATGCCGGGGAAGGGAGGTGGGGGATGAACTCCGGATTGAACCACTGGTATACTGGGCTCGCTGCTACTCCGGAGCTGCTAGGACTGTTCCGGTGTTGGCTGGTCCTATCTTTAGGGCTTAGGAGTGAGCGTTGAGGTTTGGGGATAGGGCTGGTCCCATCTTTAGGGTTTAGGGTTAGGGTTCAAAAGGAATAGCGGAACAGCGGAACAATTCCAGTGGAACAGCGGAAGAATGTTCTGTTAGCACACTCTCGTGGGCAAACTAATGCAACCCAAAGAACCACACCCACTTCCCTTCTCCAGTCAACAGACAGGCAAGAGAGTAGCAGTTGGGCCCAGTAGGCAGACTGGTGCAGCTCAGACCGCAATACCCACCTCCCTTCTCTAGCCCCCCCCCCCCCCACACACACACATATTCTCTCACTCACTCACACACACACACACTCTCTCTCTCTCTCTCTCTCTCTCTCTCACACACACACACACACACACACACTCTCTCTCTCTCTCTCTCTCTCTCTCTCTCTCTCTCTCTCACTCTCTCTCTCTCACTCACTCACTCACTCACACACGCACGCACGCACGCACACACACACACACACACACACACACACACACACACACACACACACACACACACACACACACACACACACACACACATCTTCTTTTACAAGGGTGGGATGAAAGACCAGCCCAATGTTTTGCCGACCTAGACCCAGATGTTTCACGTTAGAAGTCATACCCGGCGAGCAACCAGCTACCGAACCACAGCGGCAGCAAGAATGAAAGTGACCTGACGCATGACAACATATTCCTCCACAGCTTCTTGCGCAAGGATGGCCTTGTTGAAAAGCCCCTGGACTCTTTTCAACAAGGCTAGCGCATCAACATGTAACCCCCCAATTTCTCACATCTTCGTAAATAGGTCACCAGTTGTCGACTGAGCCTAGGCATGATTACAGGCCACGCGGATATGGCACGGGCGCTCTCAAGGGTCGCACACCAGGCCAAGGAGCACACAAGTCAGCCCCTGAACTTGAATTGCCAGGCTACCCAACCTAATACAAACATATAATATAACCTGCTCAGGAGCGAGCTAGCGGGCCGTGGCCCACTCTTCACAAATAGGGGTGTAAACAGTAAGTGCAGCTGGAACATCAGCCCTCGAGGAACTCCATTGACAGTCGAGCTTGAGCAACAGTCCGCGAGGAGCTTCCTTCGTAAGTGCAGCTGAAGCGAGAGACCTCGAGGAGCTCCCTTTGTAAGTGCAGTCGAGGCGACAGTCCGCGAGGGGCTCCCCTTGTAAGTGCAGCTGAAGTGGCAGTCCTCAAGGAGCTCCCTCAAAAACAGGAGCCCTCTCTCACATAAGATATACCCTAACGAACCCCAAACCTGCTTTGGAGCGCCATGCTTCTGACACACGATTGGGATCTTGCCCCAGGACTTTGCTGCGCATGGAACTCCTATCCACGGCCCTACTCTTTTGTACATTTGAAGAATGGGGCAATACGGCTGGTCTTCCAGAATCTGGAAGCAAGTACCCGTGTTTCACCCTCCTCAATCTGTTACGTCACACCCACCCCTTTCAATCCCTTGTCATAGACGAGTCCAATCCCTCAATATATAGGACGGGACCTCTCTTTCTGGCACCCACGGCTGGGCACCCCTTCAAAAAATACAACATTACTTCTATTGGTCTATATTAAAATAACAATTCCGTCCTCCTTCAAAACCCCCGCTAAAAAAAAGTTATGCCCGCCAGCAGCAGCCCAGCATGTGTACAGACAAGCCACCTACGTTCAAGGCCACACCACGACCCCTGACAGCCACCAACAACAGCATCTCTTTAGGGGCGAACAGTCAAGCACACCAGCCGCCACCGGACCGTGTCGCTGAGTGCAGTGCAACAAGCTGTGCACCTACTTCGTGAACTTCCCACCTTAAAACGATATTCTTGAAAGGACATATTTCCATCAAGCCGGCAATGGCCAGATTACAACTCATCTGAAGGCCCGGACGACCTGCAGAAATGCGCCTCCCACCACAACATGAATCAAGAGCGAGGCACGGTGCCTTGAGAGACACGAGGCCAGCCAATGTGTCACGTGGGCAAAAGGCAATGTGGCCTGCCAGATCAGGCCATAAAGCTCGAGGCACGGTGATTAGCCAGAACAGGTTCGGGCCCCAAGACAGTATTGCCTTGCCAAATCAGGCTGCAAGGCGCCACCTGTACTACATTTGTCTGGCGGCCACGACCATGGCTCGGCCTGAACAGCCAAAGACCTTCTCAAAGCACAGGACTGTCTGAAGTCCTTTTGCGACACACCACCTGATCAGACTTTCTGACTACCACTGATTGCTCACTGCAGATATATACTAACCCAAAGTATGACCCTCAAAATCAAAATCTTACCATGCCATCAAAAGAATCTTAAATGCATTTACAAAACCACAGCGCCAGCATTCCTAGCAGCATGCGAACTTCCCAACTTCTGCTACTTCAGTTGTGTCCTCAGCTGCTACCCTGGAAGACCGCACCATGAGTTCTGCGATTTCCAATCTTTCAGCAACAGCTGGCTGCCCCTGGACGGTCTTCCCTCCGCGAGACCTGCAGTACGCCTTGACCGTACGGGACTGTACTGCAGAACTGGTATCAGAAGTCGAGATACTCCTTGAAATACACGCATGTTGCCGGAGAAATCAGTCCGTCTGGGGTACACTCAGAGGCCACCTGCACGATTCATCCCCCCCCCTTCAGCATGCTGCAGAGACCCCTTCCAGTAATGTTCTCACCAACTCCTTGATCGAGTCACCTTCCTTCTTAACCAAGCTACCCTTCGTTGATTCACAAGTCATAATTACGCTCACCTACCCTTGATTGCACCATTGCTAAGCCATCTGCCACTTGACCAAGCCGCCTTTCTAGGACCAAGCTCATGTCCCCCCCTCCCCCGCCCCCGGCGGTCAGCGGGAATGCCACTTGTACCTTCACTTTGCTCATGTCACCTCAATGAAGCTAGCGGCTCCAGTGGAAAGCTTGCACCAGCCTCATTGAACTGCAGCATGTAGCTTTACATACATGCCACATGTGACCATAAAGTGCCGCATGTTCTCGTCCAAGCCGTCGGACCCTTGAAAAGGCATGCATACATGCATTTGCGAGTGTGAGTGTGTGTCTGTATGTCAGAGTGTGTGTGTGTGTGTGTGTGTGTGTGTGTGTGTGTGTGTGTGTGTGTGTGCGTGTGTGTGTGTGTGTGTGTGAGTGTGAGAGAGAGAGAGAGAGAGAGAGAGAGAGAGAGAGAGAGAGAGAGAGAGAGAGAGAGAGAGAGAGAGAGAGAGAGAGAGAGAGAGAGAGTGGGTGGGTGAGTGGGCGTGTGGGTGAAGAGGGACAGAGACAGAGGGGGGAAGTAGAAGGGAGGAGGGGGGACAGATACGGGGTGAATGTTCTAAGGGTGAATAGAGCGCTTGCACATGTATTTCTTGGATTCCTGCAGAGGTGTATTGGCATTGGTATGTGCACAAGGTGACAGCACCCGATTTGGAGACCATCTCCCTGAAATGTCTCCTCAAAGCAGGCCCCCCCTCTCCTCAACTTGCACAACTCAGCTAGGCGGCTAGGTGCCACACTCCCACAGTCATATGCCACCCCGGGGGGGGGGGGGGGGGGAGTAGCAGGATTTCGATGTTTAACGAGACAGTTCTGCGCTCTTTTGAGCAATTGACAACGCTGGTTGGTCAGGGACCGCGCCAGCCTCCTAGTATAATGTGAAGTATTTCCAACCAGCGGTTTCAATATCTGTCCAGAATGATAATCAATGTCTATCCAGAAAGATGGACGACAACTATCACGAATGATAAGTTTCTGGCACTCGAATAGAGAGGGTGGAGAAGGCACACCGGACACACGCCACAGGGCACTTGAGTGTAGGGGCTGATCAGTTGAATGCCCTTTGGAGCTGTGGCAAAGACCTCCCCCTCCCGCAGGTCCATGTAGCACTCCAGCGTTCCATCGTACTCCAGCGTCTTCAGCAGCGTCCGCATCTCATCCTCCGGCACATCCACTTGCAAAATGCCCTGCCCCAGAAACCCCCTCCTCCCTCAAGCAAGCATGCACGGACGCACGCACACACGCACACACACACACACACACACACACACACACACACACACACACACACACACACACACACACATGATATGCTCTGTTGTTCGTGGAAGAAAGAGGTAGGGCAATAACAGGAAACGTTGATGTCCCCTATGTCTATTTTAGAATGTCACAGCCTAGGAGGAAAACACACGCAAAGCAATACGACAGAGGCAGGGAAAGCATTAAGGAGGCACGGAGGGGGCGACGCACTGCGGAAATGGCCTCCTGACAAGCTCTGGCAGCAGTCAAGTGGCCGCACTGCTTCACCTTCTTGGTCAGCCAATCTCGCAGCACATCCACAAAGGCGTTGTCCAGGGCTCCCCCTTGCAAAAACCTGCACATCACCGCAGCACAGCCCCCGTTGCGAGATGAGCGCATTCTTATAGAGTCAATGAGAATGTAAGAACGCAAAGGAGGGAGATACCAGGAAAATGTAACAATTGCAAAGAAGGCAGGGAGACAGCAGGAGGACCCCACTGTGCAAGAAAGCAGGGAGATACCAGGAGGATCCCACTGTGCTTTTGAGGGGCTCCAGCTCAGCAAGCATGTAAACCTTCCTAGTGGGATGGTCCCATGGGGATATCTGCTTCACCAGGCCCACCTCCTCCAGCTTCTTCACACCCTTTTGGACGTGGGTGCAATCATGCTTCTTCCTAAGATCTCTGATCCAGACCCCTGCGCATATCCGTTATCAAAAAATCAGACACAGCCAGTCCACGCCAACGCACCCCTGGCAACCCCCTGCGCCCCCCACCTCCTCCACCACACACACGCACGCGCCGCGCGCACACACACACACACACACAACACACACACACACACACACACACACACACACACACACACACACACACAGACAGAGAGACAGAGAGAGAGAGAGAGAGAGAGAGAGAGAGAGAGATAGAGAGAGAGAGAGAGAGAGAGAGAGAGAGAGAGAGAGAGAGAGAGAGAGAGAGAGAGAGACAGACAGACACACAGCCACACAGACACACGCACGAACGCACGCACACGTGCACGTGAGCACACACACACACACACACACGCACACACACACACACACACACACACACACACACACACATGCACATGCACACACAGGACAGACCCACACGCAGGCTTTCTCAGGGACAGTGGGCCACTGGCAAGGACTGGCCTGGACTGCAGAGCAAGGAGGGGGGAACAACTGGGTAATACCCTTTCTGCCTGATGCTTCAATGTCATAGTAGATCCTCTTCTCATCAGGGGACAAGTGACGAAATCTGCGGAAAACACCATTGAGTCAAATGCCATCTTCTTGAATCAATATATGAACAGAGGGGCTTTGCAGCTTCCAGTCTCAATTGTGCAATCAAATCCAATGCACGTCCAATCCAGTGCAAATCCAGATAAGATACTGCAGAGGCCGGATGGGAATTAATGCAGTTTAAGGATGACTAGCACCCAAAAAACCCCTGTCTAACGGAGGAGGGGGTCAACAAATAAGTCTGCATGTGTCCTCCAGCAGTGCTTCTATCTTTTGACCATGGCCAGGCACTGTCCATACCTCAGAGTCCACGCTTCGGGTGCCAACTGGCATAACTGCTTTTTCTGTTGCGGGCCTCCCACGAACATTCGCAGCCTGTTCTTCGTCATGAGGCTGTTGAACGCTTTCGTCACAGCAACCGGGTCTGCCAGATCTCGAAATTCATCGGGGTCTATACCCTGCATCGTATTGCACATAACGAATTAGCTTTGAGTGCGCGATAGAACCGTCCTACAGGTAGGTAAGCGTCGGCGACCGACATGCCTGGGGGCATTCTTGTAGACGAGCAACAATTTTCTCCTCTAACTGTGCTATGAATTCGTCCTCTGTCTTCACCCCTTTCATCCTGATCAAAAATATATTGAAGCACTGGATACTGACTGTTAACGGGGAGCGCGACTGCGGGAGCGACAGATAAGGTACACTTCCATCAACGCAACAAATATAGATGTGCTTTCCATCCTCAGAGTCAAGTTTGAGAAAGCATGCGCACTTATATTACGGCAAGTATGGCGGCTGTAGAAAGGCTAGAGCCATCTTCGACGGCATCACGAGCAGTGCGACTGCTCACTGTACAGCCCGTGGCAAGGACACTGCATGGTACAGTAGCTCTCTGCCCGTCATGTACGCGTTCATCTATCAAGGACATGCTTGAGTGTTGCTTAATTAATCAAACTTCCTTCTCAAAAGATTCTTATTTGCAAAGTTAATGGGGAACCACTGCGGGGGCAGTGTCATAAGTTGGAAGGAGGAGTAGGAGTTCCGAAACTTGCTGGATGTGATCCGTTGCGGAACGGATACTTTCAATCAGATCTTGTCAATGTGCAATGTACTTCGCGGTGAGAGGCGGATATTGCACCTCTCTGCTGCCTTCAGCTTCCTTACATATTAGACGAGATCACATTGAAGTACCCCGATTCGGCCGGGACACTTGCAGTGGTTATTTCCGCCGAAGAGGCGCTTTTTGCAGCAAGAGTTTGACAAGAGAAAGGTTCAGCACCGTGTGCAAGGGAGGTTCTGAAAATTCCGATGTCAACGCCACTAAGGTATAATTCTGGTCAGGAGGTCGGGTGGTAACCTCGGTCACTCCAGGGCTTCTGAAGCGTTTTGTGGTAATTGTCAGGGCAGCGTCTATCGAAAAGCGACTTCTATATTATCACGTTCAAGTGACGCCCTACCATACGCTGTTGTTGCTGCCGCGGGGTTGGCGCTTGTAAATCCATCGTCATTTGGTTGGTATGTACGCCAAGGCCCACGTCCTCATGATATGTTCACTTTACATTGAATTGAATCCATATGAATGGTTGTGGGGGTCTATGGGTACCGTGCAGGTTCCGGCCTGTGCATTATGCACCTGCGCTTGGATTCCTCATGTTTGCTGTGGGTGTCAACCTCAAGCCCTCCCAGTTTGCTGAATGCTTCCAACGTCCAGAGGTACATTTATTCCTCAATTTTGTGCCATATGTTTGGTGCTCGTGCGCAACCTGCTCGAGATCATGTTCCCCTCCATGTTCATTTCTACTGCTTCCTTTGTGTGTCACATGCTACATAAAGAACCTCTTCTCCTTCAGAAAACGTGTCAAGTGTGCATGACCCCGCACACGTGGAGGAATAACTAAGTTGAGCACCGGAAATAAGCCCCGTTCCCCCGTGCTTTGCTGTGACACAAGGATTGTTCATTAACACGATAGCCTGTTGTCTATCGCCAGGGATGCTCTGCAATGACGACTCATTCATGTCTTAAGGACTTGACCAACTTTCTGGCTTGTTGAGCTGATCTCTATCTCTGGGGCTGACAGCTGCTCCCCCCGTCCCCACCCCTCTCTGTTCCTCCATCCCTTCCTCCACCTTTCTCCCTCCCTCCCTCCCTCCACCTTGCCCTCTCCCTCCCCTCCCCCTTCCCTCTCCCTCTCCATTTTCCCTTTCTCCCCCTCTTTCTCTGCCCTCCCCCCCCCCTCTCTCTCTCTCTGTGTGTGTGTGTGTGTGTGTGTGTGTGTGTGTGTGTGTGTGTGTGTGTGTGTGTGTGTGTGTGTGTGTGTGTGTGTGTGTGTGTGTGTGCGCGCGCGCGCGCGCGCATGTGATGTTTTTTCTGGCCCTCTATAAAGATCCCTTTCCTCACGCTGTGTTCCCTTCCACTTTCTCTCCCGTTTTCAGGTCTCCTCCTTCTCTAATACCCACCAGTCCCCCACGTTCTCCACCCTGCCCCCCCCCCCCCACCCCTCTTTTGCCCTCCCCCTCCACTGATAAGGGGCAATATGTGAACAGCAGCATCATCGGCAGGTCGTTGAGTGCTGCTTTCTTTGCCCAAGATAAAACCTGTGACAAAGCGCTGTCCAGACTTGTGCCCTTCAACGAGAACAACATTAGGAGCAAGGGGCTCTCTCTGATCAGCCACTGTGGGAAGGGAATACATCTGGGAATGTCCCGTTTGGCCCGTCAAGGCTGTAAAGGGGGAGTGGCGTCTTAGGAAAAAGTGTACAGCAAGAGTGGCGTATTGCTGATGGGTCGAGACCGCAGGACATCGCAGTGGGAGCAGCAGGGCAGTGGATAATCAAGCCTGTCTTGGGCTTGGCCACAGCCAGTCTCCTGGTACCGGCGCTGGGCCTCCCAGCCTCCATCGGGACCGGGATCATCCTGGTGAGTGATGTGCCTGACTAAGACAGATGCCTAAGCACATTGAGGAAAACAGGCATTCTTCGGTGTTGGGCATTTGCACATGGAGAGATGGTCGACATCGAGCGCTGGTGTATGTAGTGCCGATGTTTGCACTTCCGTCGGGGCGTGGGCGTATTAATTACAGCTGCATGACCGCGCAGAAAGCTGTTGGCATGCACTGCCTTGCGGAAAAACACACACACACACACACACACACACACACACACACACACACACACACACACCACACACACGCACACACACACGCGCACACACACACACACGTACAAACACACGCACGCACACAAACACCACACACACACACACACACACACACACACACAGAGAGAGAGGGAGAGAGAGGGACAGAGAGAGAAAGAGAGAGAGAGGAGAGAGAGAGAGAGAGAGAGGAGAGAGAGAGAGAGAGAGAGAGAGAGAGAGAGAGAGAGAGAGAGAGAGAGAGAGAGAGAGAGAGAGAGAGAGAGTGTGAGAGAGAGAGAGAGAGAGAGAGAGAGAGAGAGAGAGAGAGAGAGAGAGAGAGAGAGAGAGAGAGAGAGAGAGCGCGTGCGCGCATGGGGGCGGGGGGAGAGGGGGGGCCCCAGGGAGACTGGATGCTCAGAGGGCGCGGCGTCACTAAGGTTATGGAAGGTGGATGCGATAGCAACATCGCTGACTGTGTATGTATGTATGGGGGGGGGGGGGAGGCAGGTGGCATGCGTGTCCGGGGCCCAACTGTCGAACTACGCCACCTTCCTGGTGCACCCAGAGCAGGCGCCTCTCAGCATTGTGCTGACAGCGCTCTCTACGGCAGGGGGGGTGCTGCTGACGCCAGCACTGGCGCTGCTGCTACTGGGCGCCCGCCTCCCCGTTGATGCCTTTGCCATGGCCAAGAGCATTGTTCAGATTGTGCTGCTCCCTGTTGCTGCAGGTGCCTCCCCCATTGCCCTTTCGCTTGTTCATTTTCGTTTGGGTCCTGAGGTTTCATTGCAAAATCATTCTCGTCTCAAATTCTTTTTAAACTAGAATTACAAAAAACAAAAAACCCCTGATTTCAGAAGGAAGGGGAAGGAATCCCTCTGTTTAAGTATCTGCTCTTCCCCTCCCTCCCCCCCGGTCCCCTTACCCACCTGGGGGGGGAGGGGGGGGTGGGCAATCCTCTCTTCCCTCCTTCTTGCCCTCCCTAATGCTGCTCACCTCTTCCCAGTGCGAGAGCACTTAGTCCACGAAGCACAGCTCGAC
>KV908435.1:190556-195556 GCA_002005505.1 Botryococcus braunii
GTGACAATAGCTAACATTAAGACATTAGCTGATTTTAATGCGCACATGCAGGTTCACGTTAGGATGAGTAGTTTGGGCATGTGTGTGTGTGTGTGTGTGTGTGTGTGTGTGTGTGTGTGTGTGTGTGTGCGTGTGTGTGTGTGTGTGTGTGTGCGCGCGCGCGCGCGCGCGCACGCGTTTGGGGGGGGGGGGCGGTGGATGGGTGTGTGTGGGGGGGTTGCTGGGGGGAGGGTGCACGTGTATTTGGAACGAGTGGTTTATAGCTTTGACATAGTATCTTGTGTTAATACTGTAGAAACATATGTATGCTATGCAATGCACGTGCACGCGTATGCTTGCACTCTACATTCAAATTTGAAGAAGATCTTAATAGGCCAACATGGTATGCTACTTTGTATGTATCATGCACATAGATGTATGTATATGGTAGTGATGAAGCAAGAGAACATGCACGAGTCCTACTCTAGAGCACTCTGAGGGGTTAGTCGTCCGCCCGGTGCCGAAGGCCCTTACTAATACATGGCCTCCTTAAGATGAGGGGGATCGAACCAAAAATTTTGGCCGAGTTAGACTCCGAAACTGCACCTGTATAATCTAGTTCCCACACATTTTTCTTTGATACATTTTTCCTTGACATTCACAACGTTTTCCTTGACAATTTTCTCCTGAAAGACGCAGCCATATCCCGAAGGAGCAACAGAGCATGGTAATACCGTAGTACCGACGGAAAAACTGACGGGGTCTTCCGAAAAAAGGATCACCTTGAACAACGAATGCTTAACAACTGGGCTTATTCTACTAATTTACTTGTTCAAAAGATGTAGTTATAGTATATTGGCGTAGAAGTGCATATGAGATCACACGTTCAGCAACCTTTGGGAGGTTGTCGGGCTTCGGCGTGTAGCACTGATCCTCCTCGCAATGTGCTCTTACATGTCAAGAGTTTGCACTCATCTTCGCAATGGATTGCTGGTACTCTCTTAAAGATTTTTCTGGTTCGCTCCAGTTGTGTTCTGAGGTAAGTGGTTTTTAGGGGTCGAGGCAACTTCCTCCTAAGTTTCTCAGTTCGCGAGCTTGATTGTAACATGGTGCTGAATGCATACTAGGCCGGTTGAAATAGTTAAACACACACTCCATGCCTTGGTTCATCAGAAAATGGACAGATGATAACACACCACCAAGGGGGCCACTGGGTGTAAGAGGATGCAGGAAAACAAGCTCATGTACTTCTGCGCCTCTTCCCCCGAATGACCCAGAGAGACGCCCCAGCTCAAAAGTTCTAGGTAGCTCAGCCTGTTCTAGAATCTGCAATGTCTAGCATTCCTGTCAGTTAATGGCATTCTTTTGCTTTGCTGCCGTATATTCCTATTGCCTTTACCCCCGGCATGTACCTCATTTTATGAACGGGGACAAGGGTTGCGCAGACTCAAGGCTTCTGCGACTGCTGAGATCTGGTAAATTCAGAAGTACGGCACCCCATCAGCTCCTTGGTATACGTGGAGGATGGCCATCGAAGGATATGCCAAAGAGCAGTTGCATTGAAAGCGACATTAACAACATCTACATTCTGACGCAATCCAACAGCACAAGATTGAAACAGCATCTTGCCGGAAGCCATGGTGGGGGATTGGGGGATCTTTCTGGTGGAGATGGATGTGTGGACGGGGTGGCAGCAACCGAGACTCGGGATGACCAAGGCACAGCAAATGCAGTACAACAACCGTCGGTGTTGGACGATGCCAAGGACCGCATTGTACAGGATATTGTCATCCTGTCAGGGGATCAAGCACTTGATTTGTACGTCACCTCGTCTGCCAGCCCTTTTGCCCTCTAACTCTCTCCTCAGGGTCACACTCCATGAGGTCAAAATCTCAGATCACCTTCCTTAGCTGTTCCTTCGGGGTCAAAAGGACGTCAGAATTCTTCATTTCCACAACCTTGACATCCTGGAATCCAGCAGGTTTCCCAGCAAAAGAGGCAACATACTATGTACGATGATGCATCATTATCCATACGCAACCCCCCCCCCCCCCCAAAAAAAAAAGAACCCCCACAAGAATAAAAACAAAGGAATGGTATCCCTTGTGCATTTGAAGCTTCAGCTTCATCTGAGTGTCTCCTCTCACCAAATGCATTGTTCGCACGTGCTCATGTATGAATAGCTCAGAGAGAGGGACTAGAAGCAGGGCTGGGGCTGGGTACAGAACCCATGCCATGAGGGAAAGGAAGAGGAGCAACTTTTGCAAGTCTTCACAGTGCATCAGCCACTGATCCTGGGTTGCATCGTGACAAGTCGGGTGTTCCAGCGGTCTGGAAAGTCGGAACAAGTTCAACATCACAAAGAGATTCGCGCTTGGGACTGGGCACGAGCGCTCATTTGATTGGCTGTGACATCTGCACATGACATCTGCACTTGACGTCTGCACATGACATTAGCACAATCTGAATCCTCAAGCGGTATGACGGGCTTGCATCTCATGCGGTCTGCAGGGGGATTCATTGCAAATACACAAGGGATTCATTACCCCCTATAAAGAATCCTCACCTCAGATGAAGCATTTTCCTGCTTGGCGAAATCTGACCACTGAGGACGCTCGGATAGGAAGAGTTGCATGGAGTGCAGAGAGGCGTCTGCGGTCGAAACCGACGGGAACTGCAGAAAAGAACGTTTTTATGGTCTCTATGGTTTTTATGGTCTCTGTGGTTGTTATGGTCTGGTTCATGCTGATTGAGATGTGTGTAGGTCAGGAGTGGAATGAACTTTATGAAGTTCTTGAATCGCCACCAGTCCACACAAGCTGACATCACAATCGGCTGCCGGCCCGTCGACCAGGTTACGGCCAGGTTCTTCAACCTCCTGAAGGTCGATGCTGAGGGCCGCGCTCTCGTAAGTTTTCTCCCTGACTCCCTCTAAACTATCCCCACATCCCAGCCCCTCCTCTCTCTCTCTCTCTCTCTCTCTCTCTCTCTCTCTCTCTCTCTCTCTCTCTCTCTCTCTCTCTCTCTCTCTCTCTCTCTCTCTCTCTCTTTTCTCTCTCCCTCCCTCCCTCCCTCCCTGTCCCCCCCCCTCTCTCTCTCTCTTTCTCTCTCTCTCCCCCTCGTCTCCCCTCTCTCTCCCTCCCCTCCCTCTCTCTCTCTCTCTCTCTCTCTCTCCTCTCTCTCTCTCTCTCTCTCTCTCTCTCTCTCTCTCTCTCTCTCTCTCTCTCTCTCTCTCTCTCTCTCTCTCTCTCTCTCTCTCTCTCCTCCCCCCCTCTCCCTCTCCCCCTCCTCTCTCTCTCTCACTCTCTCTCTCTCTCTCTCTCTCTCTCTCTCTCTCTCTCTCTCTCTCTCTCTCTCTCTCTCTCTCTCTCTCTCTCTCTCTCTCTCCCCCCCCTCTCCCTCCCTCCATCCCTCTCTCTAGTATGCTGTGCATGCGTTTGTTGGTGAGTGCGTGTGTGTGGGTATGTGTGAGAGCGTGTATGTGTGTGTGTGTGTGTGTGTGTGTGTGTGTGTGTGTGTGTGTGTGTGTGTGTGTGTGTGTGTGTATGTGTTGGGGGGGAGGGGTCTCTGTGTGTGGAAGGGAAGTTTACATCTCTGTGGGTGTCTTTTTGGTTGCTGTTTGGGGTTTTTTGAGGTCACTATCTTGGTTTGGGCAAAGGTCATCTTGCCTCCCCAGCCGCACCCAATACGTGCAATACTCTTTTCTTCACAGCCACACATGCACATTACCATTATAAGACTTTCCTCCTTTATTGGAAATAAGGTTCAAAGAAAGAGCTGAGAAGCTCTCTTTCTGTGAGCTTAACCTTGCAGCATCTGCGCTGGGCTTGTTGCAACAAGGTGTCGAGCCACCCACACAAGTGCCACTTTGGGGAGGCCACATAGGGTTTATGCACGACATCATATGTCATGCCAACTCCCCATGGGAGGTCACATGGGGTTTACGTACGACATCATGATATGTCAAGCTCACACCATGGGAGGTCATATGGAATTACGTATGCTCCATGGCAACCCTCTCACCATTGGAGGTCACATGGGGTTTATGTACCACATCATGTGGCATGGGAACCCCTCCCACCAGATGGACTGGTCAGAGCGCCTCGCAGACGATAGTTACTGGTAATAATGCATGACTTATCATGGATTTCACTCTGTATACTTGTAATCGACACACGTGACACATAGATTCAGGAAGCCAGCACGTCACAAAAGGATCCAGGTGGCTTATTGTTGTGGGCTATGACTTTTACAGTTAGGGGCCATGAGACTACCAATTAAAATCATGGCTACTGCTGCAGGTGTTTGGGAAGCGGCAGCATGCGGTGGATATGAGCACGCGGAGGGATGTCATGTGGATGGATACGACCGTGCTAGGTGAGAGCAAACGATTTGGAATTAGACTTTGAAGGAGAGAGGCTTTGGGCGTTTCCTGTGTTTATGAACTATGACAGCACAAGAGACACTTGTCTGTATGGGTGCCTTCGCGCATGCATGTGTGTGTGTGTGTGTGTGTGTGTGTGTGTGTGTGTGTGTGTGTGTGTGTGTGTGTGTGTGTGTGTGTGTGTGTGTGTGTGTGTGTGTGTGTGTGTGTTTGTGCAAGGAAGGAGAAGGAGAGTGCTCTCCTTGAGGAAGACTTGACCTTTTCAAGGCTGAGGGGGGCTGAGAGGGTGCATAGGGTTCCGGGAAAAAGGAGAAGGGGGCTGAGGGGGTGCATAGGGTTCTGGGAAAAAGGAAGAAGGGGGATTACTTGCCTTCTGATGTGTGAGGGGTGATGCAATAGGCCTGGATGCTGAGGAAGCTGCGGAGAAGCCGTTCCTGGCATCGGCGGGGGTCTACATGTTCAAAAAGGACGTTCTGCTCAAGCTGTTAAGCGACATGGGCGATAGCAACTTTGCCAGTCAGGTCATTCCTGCAGCGGCCAAGGCCCATGAGATACAGAGCTATGTCTTCAACGACATGGAGGAGGACGTCGGAAGTCCCTCAGAAGCCTTTCCTGACTTGGTATGCACCGGCAGCTT
>KV908435.1:200556-205556 GCA_002005505.1 Botryococcus braunii
CTCGCGCTATGTTGATGAAATACCGCACGCAACATCAGTTGTGAAGGGCACCTGCCGTACGGCATGGATGACCCTGGCTGTGGCCTTAGTAGCAAGCCTCTTAAGGTGGGGGGAGGCTGGGGCCCGCTCGTTAAACAGCCCGAAGGGATTGAGCCCGAATTCGTGTAGCGGGACACGCGCTGGCGTTGATCCAGTCTGAGCCAATACCCGAAAGTGGCGAGGAAGTATGTCTCGTCCCAACATAGACGCGCCCTCTCGTTTTTCTCCGAAGAGGATGACCCGCACTTGGGCACCTATTGTCATGGTGGTTTCAGGGTCTGCAGCCCTGTGTCGTTGGTGGGTGCTAACTTCGTGCGAGACCCATTCAGCATGCGGCCATTGCGGGTGCTGGACGCCTGAACGTGATGGTAAACCACCCGCCCGCGGAAGTATGTCGTATGACGTCAAGAAGGCAGTATGGGGTGCACTGCTAACGAGTTGGGTCTCGCACCTGGACTCCTTAGCTTGAGGATTGGTGTGGCTGGCCACCACTACCGATTCAACGGTTAAGGTATGAAGGGAACGAATCCATGTACTATGACGTATGGTTTATTCGCCGGGGTCTCGCGAGGACGCAAGACACTTAAGGTGGGGGTCGTTGTAACAATGACTAGGACCGGGTTGGAATCGGCCAAGTGCTCGGGTCGGATCCGTGTTATCATGGTCCTTCTGGATAAGGTCTCGTGGAAAGTGCAGTACGGCAAGTGTGCCTGATAGTAGCGTAGCTCAAGGGACGTGTCCCTAGTCGGTGCAACAAGGATACATATTGTAAGGGATTCCGTGCAAGCTGAATGTAATGTCTCCGTCTCACTTCCTAAACCCTCTAATTGCACCATTCTTACAGGAACGCTCAACTACGGGGGCTTCAATTGCCTTCTGTGCCCCTAGGGCTGCTTAGGATCGCTCCTTTCTGATATCAATACACCCCGTGTCACGCTAGGAGGCGGCTAGTAATATTTTGATTACAAAATATTCCTTCCTTATAAAAGAATGCCCATACACTTCCCACTACTCCATCCCGATCTCGCTGCTGCCGAATTGTCGTCCCCCCTCACTATCTTCACATTGGTTGAAATGCTCATCTCTACGGGAAACCCTTTCATCCTAAGCACATCTGCATACTCAAAGGGGCATAGGTCGTGGTAAGCCTACATTCATTCTGAAACATGGTTTCAAAATGTATGATGAACTTGTACCTGTGATGGCAGGAGGGAGGTGGCTAGTCTTAAAGGTATGAGGAAAAGGAAGATATGTATACATGTATACTACGTAATGTACTGAGCATGTGGTTTCAGTTCTTAGTGCAGTGCACTGCAGTAATTAGGGGCAGTGGACTGGCATTTTTGACTCTGCACCAATGTTTTTCATCTTTTATGGGGGACTGCCCTCCTGATTTACAGCTAGACTGAGATCCAAATTTAAATCCAGATATCTCGTCTTTGCAAGCTAAGGCTCTAGGGCAAGTGTTCCTACGCAAGGTTTTTGTAAGGTATGGCCTTTTGGATTGCAGTCCTAGCTGGGAGCATAGAGCATATGCATCTTTAGAGCATTTGTCCACATCATTACGTGACAATGGGCGCAGTCGAAAACCTGAGTGAGTTCTTCCTGGCTTTTACTTGTAAACTTGTAAAGTTCAGCAACTTGCACACCGTTTGCCTTCAGGCGCTCCAGTATTCTGAGAATTGCAGTCTGCTGGTTGGAGATTGCACTTCATATCAGCGCAAATGGAAATCCCTCTCTCTTGCCGTTCAGAGGAAGAGTAAACTACGTACTAGACGATATTGAAATTGAGCTTCATGAATTCAGCCATCAGTCAACTAACCAATTGGAGGCTTTTTGCAAGGCTTTTTGGTTCGACGGCTGTAATGTTGCATAGAAGTTCTACTAGAACGGTCATCAGGCCGGCAAACCAAGCGATCGTCCAAAAGCCACAGATTGCGCTTACGAATGGTCCTTGGTCCAGACCTCTAGAGGTACCGGCCTTAAATTAAAGGCCAGTAAGGCTTTATAATTTAACCACAGATCTGTGGTTAAATTATAAAGCTTTACTGGCCTTTAATTTAACCTCTAGAGGCTACATGCTCGATGCTTCGTACTCTGATTTTGAAGTGAGGACACTTGCAAAACAATTGCACTGCACCGATGTATATGTGCAGAGAACAACCTTTATTTCTTGCGTAACTCAATACCAATGTCAATTTCAAGTGGAAGCAAGTGCCACGAGAAAACGCCCACGTGCATCACGGTAGACTTGCAGAGCATTTGTGCAAAGTGGACTGTATGACAGCTGAGTGATAGCGATACAGTTGAGGAGGAAATTAGCGCCAAACGCAAGCTAAAAGTATCTGGACTGTGACATTGGACCTTTTTTTTGCAACACTGGTGACTCCTTGCGGGAGAAGTACTCGCAATGCTGTTTGCACGGTTTGCAAACTGCAGCCATCTAACATCAAGCAATCGCCGATCAGGAGTCACACTAGCCAGCACAACAACACTTTGCCTCATGACGCAAAATGTTGCTGATCAAGTTGCCAGCAATCTGGGATCATCATGCTACGCATATGCATATGCTATTGCCTTGTGCCCGCAGCAACTGCTAGTAAGCACGCAGATTTGGAGGCAGTGCCGGCAGTGACGCGATTATACATGTATTTCTCATTACTTCTTGTAATGACGACAGATCTAGAATACATGAATTCATCGGGCAATGTTATCCCACACATACGCATAATGTAGTCGGGAGCTTGTCAACAGTATCACTTCGAGTTGAGTTCCATGTCCCGGGCCTTGTAATCAAGGGAACCCACGTGCATGAGCTCATGGCCAATATTGATTAATCATGGATTGAGTAATGTGTCCAACGCAGAAAGGCGTTCTTTTGTCCGACTCCTTTGAGAGGTCTTGGGGGAACTACTCAGGCAGCTTAATGAATGGGGCCGAGCGCAGCTTGCTCAAAATATAATTTGAGTCCAAAGGCACAATGCAGACAGCCGTTTTCGCTGAACCAACGAGCATCCCCACAGCTGGCCATTCACCTGCAGCTGTTTCCGAACCAAGCCAACTGATTCTGTAATATATTGTATACCGTTAACATGGCGCTTCAAGTATACATGATTGACATAATGGGTCGGTATGTACCCCATTGTTGGATCTTACCGTGACTTTATCATGATCATTTTGCCAAAAGGGTCGTCAAAGTATGTAAATTCTACATCTGATTGATCAAGATAGACTTATAATTACTTGTTTGCACTTGTCTGTACATGTACTAGCTTAAATCTCTAGATCTCTACATGTATAGACGTTTTTTTTCATAAACAATACCATGTGACCATTATAAACAACAATAATGTTAACGTTGTTGTTGACATAACGTTATGTCAACGGTTGTGACCTAACGGCCTTTGCATATGCACTTGAAGTATCCAAATGGGCACGTACGGGTACCTCTTGGCATGTCGATCTCGGCTCCAGTATTAGTAATACTATTACTCACAAGCTCAGCTGCTGTCAAGGCATTGGAAGCGGGAGGAAGGACGACAGGGCCACCCACTTGGCTCTCTGTCACAGTCCCACAAAGATATTGGTACTCATTCAAGATCCCGGTTGTTACATCCAATGCTTTAGCCGGTCGTCCAAAGAGTCCACTGCAAAGCATTTTGCCGGACAGGTACCTGCAATCTACACCCAGACCAATCGCTGCGTCCTCTTCTTCTGTGGACCAGTAACGAGTGATTCCGTCAAGCGGCGGCAAACCAGAAGGAACAACACCGCTTCTTCCAAGGTCCAACAAGGCGATGTCAACTCCGTTCTTGGGAATCTTGACACCGTTCTCCAATGTGAACTCAATGTTCAACTCACACAAATCTCTGAATTGCTGAGACGAAGAGGCAGCCAAAGTCTGGTAACTTTGGACCCTGAGTTTAGTAAACGTCTGCACCGTCCCCTTTTCACTTAGTGCGATAATGCTTTTAACTGACTTGACCCACAGGCGTCGAAAAAGTCTACTCCAGAATCCTGCACTAGCGTCTTTGCCCCCGAGCTCGGTACCTTTCCACCATTTCGAGCGCAACCTTTCCATCTCAGCATCAGGATTCTGGCACATCTCATACACTTTAAAATCCAAATAACGATATATTTCAGTCAGAGAAACTGTCTGACATTGTGGGTAAGGCACGACCAGTACAATCTCCGGCTCCGTGACAAAGTAACTGCTGTTGTCAATTGGGGTGACCCGGCTCAAAATATGCGAAGCGGTGTAACACCGGTCCGGGTCACTTCGTAAAATGAAGCCAGAGGCGTGAACCTTTTCAAGACCATCAATTTCCTTCGTTGTTGAGCCCGTCACTTTATACCGTCTGAGCAACGCAGCCACCACAACTGTCTGTGAGAAGGGGCCCAACCCCCAGCTAGATTCTGGAACAGGAGACGGCAACTGATCAAAGTTGTCACTGGAGAAAATGTCTTCGATGACTTCGGGTGCACTCCAGCCCTCGGGAGAGGTACTGGATGGCTCATATGAGAATCCTTCCCCAGAAGCTCCCCTGCAAGATCCCAACGTGACGGATTATCTCAAGGAAACGGAGATCCCCTCTCGTGGCATGTCTGCTTCTGGCTAACTAGACTACCGGTAGTTGAGCTGGCCAATACGGCGTCCATGAAAGCAATATAAATACTGACATGTCCATGGAAGCAATATTAATAACATTAATGAGTATTCTACAGGAAATTCTTTTCTTACAAGTTTAGCAACGTTAACGAACCATAACAATATATAACAAATTTGATTAACAATGACATGTGTGGTCCTATATTAAATCAAGTGTCGCTGACAATGTATTATAGTGGTTTCATAAAGTGAACGGGACTTCAAGGTAACTTCCTGTGTACGGGTACACACAGCTGCAGTGTTCACTTGTTTACAGGCAGGCCTAGGCACGTAGAGTAGTGGCGACTGGTGT
>KV908435.1:213056-273056 GCA_002005505.1 Botryococcus braunii
GCTGCCTGCGCTTCGCATCTGCCGCTTGTCAGCTGCCTCCCCCCCGTCAGGTAACAAGTACGGAAGAGCACAATGTACTTCACATGTTGTACAATAGGCAGGATGTAGCAATAGGGGTTATGAACGAGATTTAGACAACGGCATTCAGAAACCGGCATTCGGAAACAATTCATTGCCACACAAGCAACCACTGCAACAGGAGGCTGCGCGAGATATGACATCCCACTGAAAACACCTCATCAACCCCATCCTTCCCAGAGAGGGGAGGACAACATGCAAGTGGCCCCTTTGAAGCGTGACCGACATCAACATCATGCACAGTGAATGTTTCTGACTGTGCCAATTGATTCCCTCGTGTATCGTCCCGCAAGAAGGCCGTACTGCATTTCACAGTACAAGTAATAATGAAAGCAATGTGCACAGACATCAACATGATGCAAAGTGAATCTGTCAGAATGCGCCAATTGGTTCCCTCCCGTATAGACCCCCAAAAGTGCATACCACATCTCCACAGTATGTGCAATGTCTCGGTAGATTTGCACAACGACAGCATCTGGATGCACAGAAGTGTTTTTTTCCCTCTTCTTCTTCTTCTTCTTCTTCTTCTTCTTCTGAAATACGGTTGGCACACATTCTGTACAGCGGTCGACAGACTGCAGTACAGGGGAGGGGCGCCCAGAAAATAGGGAGTTTGTGCATGGAATGGAGCGGGGCATTGCATTTGACGAGCACCAAGTGATTTTGCACTTCGTATTTGGTATTTGGTATTTTGGAGGTTTGACGGACCTGAATGTCCCATCGGATGACTGACGGCGGGCGGTACAGCTTGAAGGAGGCCACGTCTGTGTGATGAGGGAGGTGGATGACTCCGACGTCCCCCTCAGCTGATAAGACTCCTAATTCAGCGGCCCTGCCCTCCTGAAAGCAAGCATTGCATGGCGCTGTCTCCAACGAAAATAACGAAGGCGAACTGTTGAGTGAACGGATGGCTGAAATTGACTGAAATGTGGTATTTATGCCACAGCACATGGACCTTCAAGATGAAGAAAAAGATTACGCGAGACTATGCAAGGTTTGCAAATACAGAAACACCAACTCCTCTACCCCACTTCATCTGTCAGGCAATGCGCTGTGCCCCCTCCACCCCCCCCCCCCAAACACACACACAAGCCTGCACGCACGCACGCACACACACACACACACACACACACACCATGTATGACATCATGTTTGTGTGTGTGTGTGTGTGTGCATGTGTGTGTGTGTGTGTGGGTGTAGGTGTGGGTGCGTGTGCGTGTGCGTGCGTGCGTGTGTGTGTGTGTGTGTGTGTGTGTGTGTGTGTGTGTGTGTGTGTGTGTGTGTGTGTGTGTGTGTGTGTGTGTGTGTGTGTGTGTGTGTGTTCAGGGAACTC
Organism: Botryococcus braunii; assembly: GCA_002005505.1. Classification (NCBI taxonomy): domain Eukaryota; kingdom Viridiplantae; phylum Chlorophyta; class Trebouxiophyceae; genus Botryococcus; species Botryococcus braunii. Next base: position 214,468 of record KV908435.1, read on the forward strand.
CGGGAGGCCAACATAAAAAATTGGGACTCCCAACATAACAACGTCCAGGGTGTCCTCTATTTGATAGGGCAAAGCGCAAAGAGGAAGGCCGTAATGTTTGATAGGGGGTGGTGGGGGTGGGAGCGCACCCAAGTTTGGATGCTGAGAAGGTTGCGGACAGGAGCGCTCAGTGCAATCCATTCCAAGCTTGTTCCCCCAGGTTTGTGTGGCCAGGATTCCGCAGACAGCAGAGGTTGCAGAGATCCCACGTGGAGGTGGCCCCCGCTGGCGAAGTACAGAGACGTGCCCTGCAGTACAGCGCTCGTCAGCGGCACCCGCAGATGTGCTTCTCTGACCACGAGCCTGGAGGGCGCGGCACGCCTGCTGGGCCCCTGTCCCATCCCCCGACAGTTCTCACGGCTGTGCCTTCCTGAGATTTGCTTTCGCTAGATGTGAAGGCGCGTGCACGCGCAGCAGGCCAGCGCATACGCACACACACGGATACATGCATGGACTTGTACGCACGCATGATCGCAGGCGCACATGGACGCCCGGGTGCACGCTGCGCACCACACAGGCATACATATACACAGACACACGCACACGCACACGCACACGTGCGCGCACAAGCACACACACACACACACACACACACACACACACACACACACACACACACGTGCATACACACACAGAGGAAACAGAACAAAAAGAAAGAGGAAATTCAGCCCATTCTTTCCCGAAATCGTCAGTGCTCAGGAAGATACATGTTGAAGGCTTTAAGAAAGCAAAGAATGCTCGTCGAAGACAGCTGACTGCAGAACAGTAGCTCCATGATTAGGGTCACTACAGCAGCACCTATGTTGCACGGCAGTGACAGAGCAGGCCACCTCAGCATCATCCCATGATTTTGTCTCGACACATTTGATTCAGAAAACGCTTTGAGTGAACGAAATCACACCAATCCACACAGGGCACAAGAGAATTCGGTACCTCAAGCTCAAGTGTCCGGGGCCCCCAGATGCCAGAATGCGGTACAGCATGCTCTCGCCCCGTGTCGGTGTTTTCAGACGACGAGACCCACAAGATGTTTCCATTCCTTGCCACAATGACAAGTCCATGAGCAGTGTTGTCATTAGTGAGTGGCTCCCCACGCTCCTCCCCACCCGTGAGGGGTAGGATGGCAAGCACAGCTTCCTCAAGCTGAAAAAGGAGTATCCGTTGGAAGGGACTGCCGTCGGGATTCGATCCCTGCTCTGTTGCACCAGCCTGCGTTGCAGATCTGCTTTCTCCCACTACTCCGCTTCCAGTCTCCGCAAAGTGCCCTTTAAAAGGGGCTCCCCAGACCTTCCCAGTGGCATCGCCGTATAGCAGGCATTCGGAAGGAGACCCCGAGCCAAATCCCTGGCGCAGCAGGGCTGCGATCAGCGCCGGCTTGCAGGTACACCGAGACCTGCAGCTGATTTGGACCGGCGAGACGGCCTGCCCGAGACCGAGGTCTCCTCCATCAGTAGCGGCAGCCACGAGGAGGAGGCTGCATGTGACTTCCAACGCATCTTGCATGCCTTGAAGCCAGCTATGGCTGCTTCCAGGAGGGAAGGACGGTCCCGGTGGAGACCCGGGGATTGCCTCACGGTCACCCCTCCCCAGGTTGCTTTTGCTGAGGCCAGTCAGATCAATGGGAACCAGAGCCATGCCCCCAGGGGACAAAAACTTGTGCGATGGCCTTTCAAGGGAGCGCTCCGGCCCACAATAATCAGTTTGAGGGACCGTATCGGGTGCCGCATGGCCTTCATGCTGTGCAGCTGGGAGCTTGCTTGCACATTCTCCATGTTCGAGCTCCATCGGGCTAGCAGTGCCAAGGGTTTCCGAATCAGGCAGGCGGAGCCCCTCCCTGCCCGGGCAGCTCTCTGGCTGGAGTGCGCGCTCAAGGACGCGGGCCAGGACAGGGCTTCGGAAGCTGCGCAAGGCGTCCCAAAGTACATATCTGATCAGGCAATCCTTCGATCCCTCCCCTGTGGGGTCCGCGGGAGCGCCAAAAGCTGCGCACCCCCTGTAGGTGAGATGGACGACCAGGGGCGTCGTCCCCCCCGGCCGCATCCCCCGATTGGTCCATTTCGGCACCTTTACACCAATGCCTCTGCTCGACACCCTCAAAGCCCCCTGCTCACACCCCTCGGCCTCTGCAGCGTGCTCAGCGACACCCCCATCTCCCGCTCGCACCTCCCAGGCAGCCTCGTCTGTCCACAAGAGGTTTGCGGGTGGCGAGCCTGCAGACGCGCTTTGGGGTGGGAAACACTTTGCGGCAGCCGCTGAAGAACAAGCGCGATCGTTGGCGACGTCTGCGGGAGCGGTACTGCCGGTCGCCGCACATGGGCCCCATGTGGTTGCGCTGGGCATATGCGCCGAAGGAACAGACGGCTCAGGAGGGGCTGCGGGACGAGTGCCGGACGGAAGAGCGGTCGATGGACGTGCGGGGGGTACCGGCGGGACAATCTCAAAGAGCCAGGCTCTTTGCAATGCTGACGTGGCGATCAGCAACAGGGAGGGGTGTGGCGAGTTGGTATGGGGGTTGAAAGGCCGGGCCGCACCCCACTCTACCATAACCACATCCTCGGGGAAGTGCAGGACTGCCTGCAAGTGGGAGTCCATAAAAACATGGACCACACCTGCGGAGGCCCGCACGGCACTCCAGGGTATCGAACCGTGGACCCATGTGGCAAGCACTGGCCATGCTTCCGACGACACATGAACACGCCCAAACAAGCTTCCCTTCATGCACCCAGTGTGGTATCTCAAGCCAACCTGGCTGCGACGACCCCAGTCAAAGTCTTGATGGGGCTACAAGTTCTTAAAATGAAGATACTCCCTTCAACCCCGGGTGCCTGCTGAGTGAAGGGTAGATGAGCATCACCCCGCATGGAACAAGTCAGGCCACAGAGGGGTTGACTGATTTGCTGATAGAGCGAGCAGATCGTGAAGAGCCCGGCCTGGCCAGTCACAAGCTGCCAGGTGGCACTTCCTTGATTCGACGATCCCGTCAGCGGGAAAAAATGTTGGAAAGGAGAAAGAGGGCTAACAGATATGCCAGGTTCTCCCACGCCGGCCTCAAATCCTGCACTCTGGGTACCCAGGGGAGCCGCTGTGCCTGGACCCAAACAAAATGTTTTAACGAAGCAAAGGACAGCAGCCTACCCTTTCAACTCTCAATGAATTTGCACCCTCATCGACAGCAGCATTGGTTGAATGGGCGGTTCAGCCCATTCTTTGGGACAGGTTGCAAACAAGAAGCCACTTGCCAAGTTATTGTGATAGATGGCAACAAACAGTCGCAAAAGAGCACAGTCGCCGAGGAGGTGCAAACCATGGGTGAGGCTTATTTGATCAGCACAGCTAATCAAGGATGTGCGTCTTTGCATCTTGCAACATCATCCCCTGGGGGTGTTGTCAGGTTGCAAGAGGGGGCAGAGCCCCGGGGAGGAAAGTTGATACAATGCTTGCAGATGCAAAAGAGTTGTTGCCATCGCACCTTGACCAGCGCTTTGCGGTGATCAAATATGAACCAGCCATTGGGACAGATCAGATCCGCTGCCCACTGCAGGACAACAAGCCTTCACCGACGTAAGGGTCGAATCGCATGCCGTGCTTGTCGCTCACAGCCCGTGTATGATGCTTAGCATGGTACTGCCAGCTGATGAAGATGCTTGCAAGTCAGCCACTGGGCAGCTCTGTTGCACTCTTTATCAATGTTCACCAGCGCCCCCCCCCTCTCTCTCTCTGTGTGTGTGTGTGTGTGTGTGTGTGTGTGTGTGTCTCTCTCTCTCTCTCTCTCTCTCTCTCTCTCTCTCTCTCTCTCTCTCTCTCTCTCTCTCTCTCTCTCTCTCTCTCTCTCTCTCTCTCCCTCCCCCCCCCCCACCCCTCTCTCACACACACACACACTCACATTCACACACACACACACACACAACAACAACAACAACAACAACAACAACAACAACAACCCCAACGGCAACAACAACAGCAAACATCTAGAATATGTTGTGATTGAGACTCCCTCTGTATCCTACAGACCTTGGGTTTCAAGTGCCTTGTCAGAATTGCAGAAATCAGCTTTAGTGGACATGAATGACGACGGCGGTGTCCTATTCTCCTATCAGTGAATAATCATCTGCAGATGAGACTGCGTGCTGTGGAGTTTTTGCTTTGGAGTTTCCGAAACATGCAAATTGCATGTCTTGGTGGCTGCTATCATTTCTAGCTCTCCTGGAGCTTCTCATTATCAGATGTCTTGGCTTTGCATGCTGGTGGACTCCCGCACTTAAACGCTCAAAGCCAAGCAGGGCACTATGTGCATGGTCATAGAGGCAATAAACAAGGCAAGACTAACGTACTGAGCCTTTTCCATGGTTGCTGAATGGGAGGCCTGCTGTGCTGGCAGTGGCAGAGTTGTGCAAGTGCTGGCCAAGGAATTCCACCTGCATCAAGCTCTTCTCAAGAACAGCACTTCAAAAACAGATTAAGAAGCTTTGAAGGATATGTTTTCAGAAATACTTACCCGGTAGTGACGGGGGTCACCATCAAGGAGAGCGGCAAGACGTCCCTGCAGTAGAAGATGTCAGTACGGGGTTTGAAAACTGTTGATGATATGGCTGAAAAGAAGTGAACCTACGGTAAAGCGGTGTTTTTGCCAAAAGTGCGACGACGTAGTACTCACCTTCAGATCACCGACCGTCTCGTGGGGCCCCAGAGGGATCAGAACACGAGTACCAGCGGTCCTATGCAAGCAATCAAATAAATATTCTATGCATCAATTCTATTCAACTCAGCACAAGCATGCCAGTGCGCTTAAAGTACCTGTCGCTAACACCTCCGCCCGGGGCATTCCACACGAGTAGCTGTGTTGGCATTACACACAAAAGATGGTGTCACCGACGCATTGCTTGGAGGACGTTTATCATGAAATATAAACTGGGCCTATGTAGGGATGCATGCATAGGAACTCCAAGGATATCGGCGGGATGTCACTTGGACCCGCCTGGGTTACTGAGGGACTCTATTCTTCCGGGTAGTTCCCGGGGAAGCGGGTACCTCTGGAGGCTCTGCACAAGGGCTAGGCTCCGCAGCCTCCTGTTCGCACTGAACTATCTTACGTGAGGGATCAGGAAGTAAGAAGACGTACATAACCATGGCACTTGGACAACACTTACACGGGGCATGACCAGTCGGCCCTGACTTGGTGCCGGGGAACGTTTATCACCTGTGGTTCAACTGATCCATTTCCAACATGCATTTCCACATAGCAATGGAAATCTGTAAAAGTCCGGATGGGAAGGCAGAATCCAAAAAGAGAAGGTATGGCTGCACACGACAGGGCAATGTTCTTTCTCGTTGTGCCAATTGCGTCTTTGAGAGGAGTCTGCCCCGCAGGTTGGCACTTCTGCACCAATCTGCACGGCTCCCAATGGGACAGTTTTCAGGTATGTCTCTTGATCAAATATGAGTGTTTTAAAATTCCATGTGTTGATCGAGCTAAGATCGAAACTTTTCTGTTTGAGGGTCACCGATAGAAACCACTGCCTAGTGACTTCATGGTTTCCCCTTGACCGGTACAGGTAACGTTTGCAAATCCTGCAACGCAGGTGGGAGAGAAGACCAGAGGGCGGCTAAGGGGAGAGGCACTCCAAGGGGATACGCAAGGGGGGACAGGAGGAGTGAACAACGGCCCTTGTCTACACCATCCACAGGAGATCCAGGGCCACTTGATGCGCACCTGTGCTACAGTCCATTGCCAGGAACACGATTCACTTTGCCATTGATGGAGGTGACTCATTTTTATCTGCCACGCTTCCCAGTCGGTTTGGGTTGTCTGTCGTCCTCTCTCTTGCAGCATAGCCGCCAACCAAACTCTTTCTTTCACCGCTTTCGACTTCCTATGTTTGTCTCAGGCACTTTCAAAACGCCACCAATTTTCTTGGCAGGCCTTTATCGATGGAAGTGGCCTTCCATATACTGTAGACCCATGAAGGGACAAGTTCTGTGCCCCTGCACTGGAAGGGGCAGCTCGCGACTACAGGGGCCCATCACTTGGACTCTTTCTTCGATGGCAGTGTGTCAGCAGCATTGTCATACATGCCAAAGGGCAGGAGTGCGGCACTGCGACTATATTTAGTGGTGTTAGCCACGGCTCCTGTTAGTCAAGATGAGCATGCGAGTGCGATGAGGACAGGCAAGTAGCTTTTTACTAGGAGGTAACTGGGCTGAGCTGCCGGCCTTGCAGACCCTGAGGATGCACATAGTCTGTCTTTTTCGCCTCTGTGGATTTTCGTCGGTGGATTTGCATTTAATCTGGGCATTGCAGTTCGGTTCCTTTCCCTTCCAGAGGTCACGCTCACTGAGTTGGGCCTTCTACACGGACTGCAAAAGTAATCTGTGTGCCGTTCCAAAGTATGCCTTGTGAAGTGCACCAGATCGCTGTGTTCTTTGCACTGTCTGGACATCGCTCAGCCTTGTCTACGTCATACGGGTCTTTTCATTGTACAAGACTTTTCTTTTTGGGATATCATGAAGACTTTTCTTCCTCGATGAGTACCAATACGTTTTGACATGTAGGGTTACGGTGGGCAATGTCCAGGTCGCGAAGCCCCAAGAGGGAGGGTCTTGCGGGGAGGTCTTGGCGTCCTTCTCTAAAGGCGCATCGGGCGTCAGCAACAACAGGCAAGCGATGGTGAGGCTGCAAGACAGGGTGCTGCTTTTAGACAATCCCGCACAAGCATTGAAACGGCACCAGAGGCAAGGCGGTGGGCGTCTGTCACAGAAGCTCCTCAGCCGCAGCAAGCTCAAGTCTCTTGGCTTGGGCCCTAAGTGGCAAAGGCCTGAACGGTGTGCATTTGGTCTTCTTCCTGGCTCCTCCTCCATTCAGAAATGTTCCCTGGCACAGCGAAGCCAGTGTTGGAAGCTGCATGCTTGGGAGAATGGTGGTCATGGTGGGGGTCTAGATATTCACTTGATGGGGGTTGGGCACGTAATGGCCCGGTGTTGTGCTTGGTGGTTCTTGCAGAGGAAGGAAGGGTGAGATGGCGGAAGCTAGAAGGGGTTGAAGCTGCGGAGGATTAGGTAAAGAAAAGCGCTTCAGTGTGGGCTTCAAGCAGTTGCATGCTATTGTGCTCGCATGTTTGATTTAGTGAAATTGGGGTGGGATTTCGGAGTAAAGGACGGGTGAAGAGTAAGGCGCGTAGGTGGGCAGCACCTGGAAAGGTTCCAATGTTGCAAGCACCTTGGAGATTGTGATGTCCATGGTGTTTGTCTCTGTAGACTAGCTCCAGTAACGTTCAGGAGGTGGTTACCATAGGGGTATTTATTCTATTCGTTTTCTAATCTTCTGATATGTGGACAAGGATTTCCCATTGTTGTTTGCTGGTGCATACGCTGATGGAACTCACTTTTGCTTTTGAACTTAGTATATCTCTATATGGGGCTGGACATGATGTGCTCTGGACATTTTAGCCTCCGTCAAGCCCTTTCTTGAGTCACCCTGAGTGACAGTCTGGCCAAAATATATGGAGCTCCCGTACTTCTGCAGGGCCATGCCACCGCAGAAGTACGACAAATGACCCAGACATGTGTTTGGTGCAGGGCTGAGGACTTGGCTGTGTTGAAGAACCTGTGGGAAAAGAGCCTGGAAGTGTACCTCGCTGGGCCCCAAAAGAGGGTACCCGGGGAGCCGCCTCCTTTAATGCTGGGATGCCCCTTACGAGTCGACAAGGGTAAGAACTCCTGTCATGTTGGACTGGAAGGGACTGTCATTGCAGACACGCCTCGCACCCTTGGACTGCTCTTGCCGAATAATAAGGTCCGCATTGTTGCAAAGACCGATTCCTTGTTCAGAACTCGACGCCGTTCTGACGATATAATCATAGACGGCTCCCTGCTTGTGCCGGTGAGGTAGTCTGTCTCCTCTTCCAATCTTGCGATTGTCATGGCGAGGTGGGGATTGATACGTCTCACATGTAAACTTCAACACATGGAAACAGAAAGCATATTGATGGATGCTAAGAGGTTCCCTATAGTTAGTGTTCGGTAAGTGTGTACTGGTGGATGTCTGCACTGACCAACTCTGCCCTCCCGAGTCCCGATGAGGGTTTCCAGTGACTCACTGCTAGTGAGATTCGTCCGGCGGAATGTCGACCCCTGTCTCCTGTTTGGGCATTGTGATTATGCGCCACTGTAACACTCCTTTGTGGCTCCCTGGCTGCGTATCCAAATCACAAATAATGTATCCATAGGGTTTGCCAAGCGTCATTGTCTGGGTGGGCCGCAAGCAACCTGCCCTTCAGGAGGTTTACGCTAGTCAATCAAATGCTGGTCCCCATGTTGGACCGGGTGATCAGGCTCCTACGTAGGACAAATTGCACGGGACCCTTGCACAGCCTGTTGCCCGCCTCTCTGGTGGAGGTGCACTTGCCACAATCTGCTGCGCTGGGATGCAAGAGCGCTGATGAGTGGCTTGCCGCCACCTGCCGAGGTTGCTGCATATGCAGAGTGGATGCATCCTTGTGCAAGGTCTAGCTCAAAAGCTTCTGCAGCACACGGACAGGAGACAGAACCCCAGGCGGCCTGGCAGAGTGCTGAAGGGAAGGAGGGCAAGCCATAGCGAAAATGACACCATCGAAAACGTCCCAGGGGCTGATGCGCTTCCTCGGAACGGCTGTGCTCCCCAGAACCTGGATGGGTAACATCTCTGCCTCTTCTCAAGTCGTGCACCGGGATGTCTAGAAGATGCAATAGGGGTGTCGCGGCGCCTTTGCAGATGATCCCAGATATTCAAGGGCTGAAGCCGATCACTCTGCAAGCCACCATCCGGCGGTCCAGACATCAAAGTTCACTTTTTCTGTTTACATTGGAAAACCCGTGGTTAGTCATTAACTAATAGTCAACATTATCAGTACCTCGCATCCTAAACACTTTTTTCTAGTACCAGGCAACACGTTTTTGTAGTACCAGGTAGCCCCCGGTAATAATGCATTGCGGTCTACCTCCAGTCTGTGATCTGTATTCAGTCTGGGCATGGCAAGGCGCGTGCCAATTACCTTGGGCATCTTGTGCGCTGCTATGCATTTCCAGTGCCACCCCTGAAATCCTTTCTAGCCTGAAATCCATCGATTGCTGGTGCATTGCCTCGAAAAATTCCAGCCTCAAGCTGTCTCCCATGCTCATGAGAACTTTGTAAATGGCAGTTTGAAAATGGATGGCTATTCGTGGCGTCCTTCTTGGCTGTCTGGCAAGTCCCCCTCTCCGGGCTCGTCTCACCAAGAGTAAGTACACTTCAGGCTGGTTGGATGGTGGCACCCATGCATGCAATGAGGATCAACCTCAAAGACCCTCAGTAACTTTTTTTGAAGGTTAGGCGCCCTCCGATCTTCCCAAAGACTGCATGTATTGGCGTCCATTACGCCCATAGACAATCTCAATACATCGCCAAGAATGGTCGAACAGAAACGCCTGTACAAGAGAAAATTGAAGATGGAAGTTTTTTGGCGTCCTCCTGCAGATCCAAATGCATGATTATCAACGGAAGGGGGCTTGTATAGGTCAAACGGGTCTTCATGCAGAGACAGTAGATGACCTAACCGCAAGAAGAAGGGGCAAGCTCCATAAGAGGCTTTTTACAGGCACCTTGGAAGGATTTCAAAATAAACAATAGTGAAACGCTTGCAAACCCGCACCTTCGTGTAACAAGAAGCTCCAACAGCGGCACTCGAACACCATGCGCATCCAGATTGCGTGCATTGTGCTTGTGGGAGGTTATCACACTTGGATGCACTCAGCTGACAAAAACGGTCATCTGTGCAGCAAAGCAAATTTATTATACCGGAACGAGGAGCCGTCCGAACCAAACGCAGGTGTCAACAAGTACCCACCACTGAAAGGCTCCGCCACGCCATAGCACGCTGCTTTTCCGGACGCTTTGCTTCGACAGAGCATGCATGATGATTTCGTCAGACAATCATTTATTTCAAGTTCTTGGCATTTTAACGGCAAGATTGTTCCTGAAGCTACGCATGCGGACAAGATGTTAAAGACCAAAGGAAGACATACAAGCGCCCTGAGCAATGCCATTACCTAACCGTTGGCCTAATGATTTGACAGCAAACGAAAGGATGAATGGGGTTGTGCGTCAAGGGACGAAACTAGGGAATCCCAGGATGATGACCTAGATCCGTAGCTGGGATGTAAACGGTGTACACAGGGGCCGGGCGAACCCGTCAAAAGCGTGGTGGATAGCCAACGACCTGTGACGGCGCGCGCGCGCGCGCGCGCGCGCGCGTGTGTGTGTGTGTGTGTCTCTCTCTCTCTGTCTCTCTCTCTCTCTCTCCCTCTCCCTCTCTCTCCTTATCTTTCTCTCTCCCCCCCTTGCTTTCTACCCTTTCTTCCTCTCCCTCCATCCCCCCTCCCCTCTCCCTCTCATCTTTCCGCTTACCTCCCCTCAAATCCCCCCTCTACTTTTTTTCTTTACTCTATTCCTTTTTCTATCCCCATCTTAACACTTTTTCTCTCCCCGCTATTTTTTCTCTCTTCTCTCCCTCCCTTCCCTCTCCCCCCCCTTCTCCCTCTAGGGGGAGAGAGAGATACTCCCCCCTCTCTCCTTCTCCTCTTTCCCTCCCCCCCCCCCCGCACACCCCCCTTTTGCCCCTCTCACTTTCTGCTCCTCGCTCTCTCCCCCTTCCCCACTGCCCCCCTCTCCCACCTTCCCTCCAATTTTCCCCCTCTTCCCCCCCCCCCCCCACACACACACACAGGGCCCCGTCTCTCTCCCTTTCCTCCCCCCCCCCCACACACACACATACGCACGCGCACACACACACACACACACACACACACACACACACACACACACAGAGAGAGAGAGAGAGAGAGAGAGAGAGAGAGAGAGAGAGAGAGAGAGAGAGAGAGAGAGAGAGAGAGAGAGAGAGAGACAGAGGGAGAGGGAGAGGGGGGGGAGAGGCGGGGGAGGGAGAGGGGGAGAGAGGGAAGGGGGAAGGAGGGAGGGAGGGAGGGAGAGAGAGAGAGAGAGAGAGAGAGAGAGAGAGAGAGAGAGAGAGAGAGAGAGAGAGAGAGAGAGAGAGAGAGAGAGAGAGAGAGAGAGAGAGAGACACGAAATCTCATTGCAGTACGCTTATGCGGAACACGGCATGCAGCCAGATCCGAATTGTTTAAGAGGAAAGCTGTAACTATACCCGCGGCCACGTTGGCGTCGCAAGCACTCGGCCTCTTTAAAACAAATGCATGCTTCTGTTTCCACTTCTTAGGGATTCCAAGTGGAATCTTCTTCTTGTTCCGCATTGAAAAAACAACTACAAAATCCCTAATGGTGGTTCTCACGGGGGAAAACCCCACCTTTCCCTAGGAACCCAGAGGAGCCCCCCCACCTGATTTCACCCATATGTCTTTAACAATGTCTAACATCGAGGATCTCTTTTCACCCCCACCGGGCAATTTCCCATTCCACCCACATTCTCCTTCGCCAAACTCAATGATGGGCAGTGGGGTTCCACCCAGCGACGATGGATGCCTAAATGCAGCGTAGACTTCAGCTTCGCGTTTCGTGATCGAGAACGCATGCCTCACATCGTCTATCTCTTGAGTCAGACTGCTGACATCAACCAAATGTACAGGAGGATGCTCACTTTCGTTGGCATACGGCAGCATCCCCTGGGAGTCAAACTTGTCGGTTTGCGCAAGCAACAGAGGAGCTCCTTCAGGTGCTGAGCTGCCAGGATCAGCACACAACGACTCAGGCAAACGTGAAGGGCCTGCCACATCACCGGGGAACACATCTTGCAAGTTGGTTTGCGCGAAAGGAAGAGCGCCAAGGTTCACGTTGCCCATCGCTTGTGCTAGATGGTCAACACTAAATCCAAGTGCATCAAGCTGAGCTTGCTGATTGACCTCGCCAGGAGGCATCACGTCTGGCGGAGGCATGATCTCCTGCATGACAATACCACCACGTCGTTGCGGCGTGACAAGAGCAGCAGACATGCCTGTCGCACCATTGATGGGTGTGACGTGACTCCCATACGCAGTGGGATGTCTTGGGGGCACTGCCACTGGCAAAGTCAAAGGTGCATAGCAAACTTGACTGCCAGCACCCCTATTCGCAGGGACGTGATGGACTCGCTCAAGGCCTTGCACAGGTGGTCCCACTCCCAGCAATGGCCTTGATGGTAGTGGTGGCTGTGGCCGTCGCGGTGGCCATGGTGGTGACGGTGGCAGTATTGCTGGCAGTGGCGGTTGTGGTGGCAACGGAGGAGTTTCCGCAATGCGGAAGGGTATGCCAACTGACACCCTATCTCCACTGTGGGCGGGAACGGATCGATGAGACATGGGTGCTTGCATACCACCCTGAAGTGCTTGCAGTCCGGGATTGCCCCACGCCTGCCCTATCATGGCAGGTTCACTCAAGGCACCTATATTCCTATACCCACGGTGGCCTGGCCCTGCATCCTCCACAGAACAAGCGCCCTCTTGCTGACGACCTTTACTTATGTCTCTCCATGTCCGGGCAGGGCTGTTACTCGCGCAGCTCGGCGACTGCTGCGGCACACTAATTGTTTTCTCTCCAGAAACTCCTGGGTTCACATCATGAGGCCTTCCCCTTTCCAGACTTTGTGATCCTTTCACCGGAGGTACTGGCACATGCACATCTTTTCTTTGCACCGATGCTTGCATCAAAGCGCTCGATGAAGGCCGCTGGGACTCAGCAGGCACAGAGTCAGGGACCCTCGCACCTCGAGCCGATACCTCAAAATGCTCTATTTGGCCTCTCGTTCTTCTCGTGTGGACCTTATCCGGTGCCACAGATTCTGCACTTCCTTTGATGACACTTGACAGAGCAGCCTGTGCTACCCGATGTTGCCTGTCTACTACTCGGTTCTCCACGGCATCCTCGGCATCCATTTGTATTTCTGCTGAAGTAAGCGAGGTGCCTTCGACATCGCCTTCATTCATGGCCATGCTGTGTGCACCAACACCAGCTGAGCCTTTTGAAGAGACGACATTTCTAGCCAAACCCTGTACATCCCGGTGTGCAACGGGCAAATCTTCCACCGGCGTTGCATAGCTCTCCTGCACGAGAAGTGGCGCAGCACATTCTGTATTCCTTTCACGCTCAGAAAAAGAAGTGATACCCACCCCAGACGTATATGAGTCGCTGGCCAAACGTAAATCCACTGAGTCGGCCAAAATTGCTCCATTGAATGGCTGTCCAGCAGAGGTCCCACCCTTTTTCCGGGGTTCCCGCCTAAGCAAGTCGGCATAATCAAACTCGGAAGATGTCAGAGGTATGTCTGGGGAAATATTTGTGCTGCTGTGAGCATCTTCGTCTGAGACAGTGGAGGTCCTCATTTCATTCTTCACGTCTTCTGCATCTTCAGTCACTACTGACTCTCCCTCTACCCTTCTTGCTTTACTCTTTTTCTTTTTCTTGTTCTTCGATTTCCTCATCTGCAATCCCTGCAATAGAAAACAAGATATCATCCAGCTGCAACCTTTCTGCACACCGTGAACAATTACAGTGCTTACACCAAATATTCCAAGATCGTTTCCACCATTATACAGACATGGGAACACAACTATGATTGAACGGTTGTCTACAAAAATCGATGTGTGGATGCTGCCATGAGCGTAATAAGCCTCCTAAGGGTTTACACGATGATAGAACAGGGCCGACCTTCTGCTCCCTATCCAGTTCCTCAAGCAGCGCTTCCGCATTCTTATTCGCAATTCTGTCTTTTTCCCGTATCTCCTCTGCAGACGGCTCTGCTTTTGTCTGTAATGCCCCTTTGGCCTTTTCCTTACGAAGCCGTTGCGTCTCTGCCAACTTCAACACTCCCTCCACATACGATGGCCTGCACAGACATCTTATCTTCATTGTGGCACACGCTTAAACTACTGGGAAGAGAGATGCCAATGAATCTGATAGCTTTGATGGTGCCCAAAGAAGAAATCGATAAGTTGCGTGCTGCTCAACAAGGTGTCGAATCGCAAAAGAAACGCTTACGCGACTTTCTTTTCCTTCCGTGTGATCAGTTTGACGACATCGCAGTCCGGACGACCCTTCCAGTGGCCTCCATGTTTCACAAGCATCACAACAACTTCAAAGTAACCACCCATAGCTGCAGAATGCAGTGCAGTCCAGCCCTTGGAGTTTTTTATGTGCAAATCTGCACGATGCTCCAGCAGGCACTCTACAACCTCCAGATGGCCTGCAATAAATATCCCACTCATTCCAATGTCGTGACTTCAACACTGTGCTATGACCCGCAGGACATGCATTTGATGTGAAACACATAGGTACCAAAGCAAGCAATCCCATAAACATCTCAAAGTTTACAGGAAAAGCCATGCCAGAAGGATGAAACAAAAGACTGCCACATGACAATTGTCCTTTCATGAGTGTATACAGCATACTGAACTTTGCCCCTCTGTCCCATGCAGTAGAATCACCAGATATGGCCCCTACTCAGCAGGGTTGACAACCTTGTCTAAAACATCATCATGCCATTCGGTGCTACTCATGGATCGCAGGAGATTAGTGGTGGACTAGGACATTAAAAGGCAGACACAAATGAGCAACTCCATCTGCCCATTCTTGCTTGCAATCGTACATATGCAAGATACTGTACCTTTTGAGGCCGCCAGATGCAGGGCTGTACAGCCGTTAGTGTTTTGAATGTCTGTGTCACATCGCGCATTTAAGAAAGCCTCTACAATTGTAGTATGCCCATTCAGCGCTGCTTGATGTAGAGCAGTAGATCCATTTTGCGCCTGAAGGTTCCACTACAATTTTGAGCTTTTGCACGTCAACCACATGTATAGTTAGACACCGAGAACGACGAAGCCACTGAACAGACCAGCCAGTTGATAGTTAGACACCGAGAACGACGAAGCCACAAAAAGAGTTTGGCCTTCTACATGCTTTCTCATTTCTTTTGTTACAGGGGCAACACACCCCTCATATGAGTTTCAAAACAAGCCTCCTTAACAACTGACTAGAGAAAGTCCCACCTGAAGGTCTACTTCAGCCCCAAGATCTTTTGCTGCAACAACAGAAAGCAAGTGCTGCACCACATCAAGGTGGCCATTGGTTGCTGCAATATGAAGAGGAGTGGTGCCTGTTGTTGTACGAATAGATAGATCTGCCCCTTGATCGATGAGCTTAACAACAGCAGGCAAGTGACCACCACTAGCTGCCATGTACAATGGTGTTGCTCCAGTTAGAGCTCTGATGTTCACAGCCTCTTTAGACTTTTTAAGCAAGCATTCCACTATGCCAAAATGTCCGTTTGCGGCAGCGCTATGCAATGCTGTTGATCCACTAGAGGTTCTAATGTCCACCTGTGCCGATACCAGATGACTGTTTCAGCTGCTGCAAGTGGTAAAAAGCATTCACAGTCCTCCCAGGAGAAGAGCAGGAGTTAAGTACAGCAGCAGCAAACTACAATGTAGTCTCCTGACACATAGCCCTTCCACGCTTGTCTGCACAAGAACCAAGGCAGGAGTTCCCCTCTTCTCACACCCCAAGTTCCTACTGCACCAAAGAAGACACCGGGGTTGTCCATGGCAGCAGGACAAAGAACGGCGAGGGTGTGAGCAACCAAGCCTACAAAATCCTCGAGTTTCTCACCCAGTCAGACTACAGGCACACGACATAACACAGAAGATAGACAGAGAGCTTTGTCGTACACAAGCATTTGCATCAACCAGCGTCTCCACGACGTCTGTGTGACCATTAGCTGCTGCTTCGTGAAGAGCAGTCCAGCCATCATGGGTAAGCTTATTCACATCAACCATTTTCTTGGCCTTTAAAATCATCTCCACAATGGCAAGCGATCCTGTGGCAAACACAGTAGATGAAGTATACCATACAAAAATTCAAACGTCCGAATTCCGAGAGGTGCCAGCTTCAGAACATGACTAGCCAGGTTCATAATATCAAGAGGCCATAGTAGGAGGTTCTTCTTAATTCAATCTCCTCTAGGATCTTAGACAGGCCACGGCCAACCTTTGGATGCTGCCCAGTGAAGAGGGGTGAGTCCCTCAGCATCTTGAATGTTAGGAGATATCTCTGGGTGAAGGAGCAGGTCCTCAACCACGTCCTCCATATCATCTTGGGTGGCAAGGTGCAAAGCAGACGTCTTTTTCTCTGGTTGGCTTGATGTGCTCTCCAAAATCCTTAAAACAATGTTCAAGTGACCACTGCGAGCTGCTAGCTTTACTGCTGAGTGATTTTCGGCATCCTGAACAGAGTCTTCTCAGTAACCTTGTCTTACTCGGGCGTCACCAAACTAAAGAGCAGCTCTCCCATTTGAGAGAACAGTCTATCATAACATGTAAGGGGTTTATATAGTATGCTCCAGATGTTATCATAAACACACTTTACTGTTTTGATTACTTGCAATCAGGAAGTCGACATTTTAATTATCCATGTCATGAGCATCCACATATTATATGTCCATATATATCAAATGTATTTCTCGTCTTATGTCCTTCCTAATGGACGGATGCAATAATAATTATGGCAAGGCGGCGGCGCTAATATCAGGAATATTACTGGTATTATTATTAGTTATAGTAATGATTATAGTAGTAGTAGTAGTAGTAATAGTAGCTCTAGTAGCAAAACAAGTAGCAGCAATATTACTACTATCAACGGTATTAGTAGCAATAGGAAGGAAGTAATGGTAATAGCGAGTGAAAGATCAACAGTATCAGTAGTACTGCGAAGGAACCCTATTAGCATAGAAGTAGTACTAAGAGGGAACTAATAAAGTGATGGTGAGCGAAAGAGATAGAAAGAGAGAGGTAATGGAAGAAGATAGAGTGAGAGAGATTGGGGGATTAGAGTGTGCATGAGACATGAGATTGAAAAGTGAGAGTGTGGGAACCAAGGGGAGGAGGATTTGCAGAAAGAGGATATGTGTGTGAGACTGGGGTGTGTAAGACTGGGATGTGGAAGAGAGAGAGAGAGAGAGAGAGAGAGAGAGAGAGAGAGAGAGAGAGAGAGAGAGAGAGAGAGAGAGAGAGAGAGAGAGAGAGTGATCAGGAGAGTATGCGGGAGAAAAAGAGAGGGGGAGATAGGGCAATGGGAGAGTGCGAGCTCCTAGCTACGTAGCCTAAGGGAGGGAAAGGGAGAGGGAGAGGGGTGTGGGGGGGGGGGGGGGAGAGAGGGAGGGAGGGAGGGGGAGAGAGAGAGAGAGAGAGAGAGAGAGAGAGAGAGAGAGAGAGAGAGAGAGAGAGAGAGAGAGAGAGAGAGAGAGAGAGAGAGAGAGAGAGAGAGCGGGGGAGGCAAACAATGGGTGGAGCGTTAAAGCAGATAATGAATTGGAAGGGGTAGTGGAAGAGAGTGTAGAATTTACTATAGCTAGGATGAAGGGTTAGGGGAAGAGAATGAAAAATGAATGAAAGGAATGGTTGGATGGATGGAAGGATCGATAGATCGGAGAATGGATGGACGGAAGTGAGGAAGGAAGGATGGATGGGTGGTGGGTGCAAGGAAGGAAGGAAGCAAAGGAAGGACGGATGGATGGATGAATGAAGGAATGGATGAATGATGCATAATGAATGGATGAATGAAATAAATTCTACTTCCTTGGGACACCACAACCACAGGCTCGCCATGAATATCTTGTCCACACACTGTTTAAAAACAGCCGTCAAATCTGACATACTTACTCGCATGTGCACATCCGCATGTTTTTCAATCATGGAATGCAGGAGTAAGTTCACGACATCGGTATGTCCTTCAGCTGCTGCCCAATGCAATGCACTTCTGCCGATGCTGTCACGAGCACCAACATCTACGCCTGCATCAAGCAGAAGCCTGACAATAGGTGCACGGCCAGCATGCGCAGCCCAGAACAGCGGACTCCAACCCCTGTTGTCCTGTAGGTTTGTGTCCAGTCCCATTCCCTGAAGATAGTTGAATACCTCTTCATTCTGGGATCCTGCAACAGGGCACCCTTCCTTATGTGGCTTCAATTATATGTGCAAACGGTTTGTAATAACCACCTTGAAGCTCCAACATTAGATAAATGACAACCTGACAACATCATCCACGCTCTGGAAGGGGAGAAATAGTTGATCTACGCGAGTATGGAAAATTTGCCAACACATTACTTTACAATTTCTTAATTTAGCAAACAGTAGAACCTGTCGACCAAAGGTTTAGAAGACTTCTACGCAGCCACAGACCTGTACCTCGCATGAAGCAGTCGACAACTGTCTCATAATGTCCAGTACTAATGAGAAGAAGGAAATTCAGGTGACAGCCCCTGCTGATTCCAGACGCGCTTATCCTCACGACAGTTCTTATATGTAACTACAGTTCTTACCTGCAGCATAGTGTAGAGCACTGCAACCACGGGCATCCAATTGCATCACATCAACCCCCTTTCCCTCCATGGCTAGAACACATCGGAGTTGCTCGTGAAGGACCACTGGATGCAAACAGGAATGGGGATCAAGTGATAAACACTGGGCAGCGAAGTGGATAGCAGTCTGCCCCGCCGAGTTCCTCTCCAAAGCAGAGTATCCATGGTCAATCAGCCTCTGCAAGAGGTATTCACGACCATACTGAAGGGCAACATGTAATGGAGTGGTTCTAGGCTCTGGTGGCTCTTGATTCTCATACAGACCAGTGTCAAGCAGCGTGTCCACGATTTCCTCGTTCCCGCCTTCCACTGCATAATGCAGAGGGGTGTACCCTGCAAACCCAAAAACATAGTAGTAGTTGTTGAGAAAATGTTGCCACAAACTTACCTTCCAACACTTTTTACATGGCAAAAAATGCATATTCCCCTCCCGCATACACCTGGGGGTACCACCCAAACGCCCTCTGGCCCCAAGTCCCATTACTCCTCCTCCTTCCTGCCAATCCCCCTAGCGCTTTCCCGTTCACATATAATTTTCTGCACAGGCAAACCTCTCCTCTTTCCATATCTGCACATCTGCTTCGCAACCAGATGCTGAAGTCCCTAGCAGAGTTGGCCCCAAATCAGAAAAGCTTCTATGGAATGTTTATGCGTTGGAAATCAGGAAAGCTTCAATGGATTGTTTATGATCTATTTAATTCTGAATACTATGTAGATGGCGTTTTAGCAAGTCAGCTCGGGGCTTGCCTATTCCGCCCCAAAATATTTAGTCCAAAAGATGTAAATTAAAAGGGTCTAAATTAAAAGGGTTGTTTCGGTAGCACACTGTGGCAATGCCAAAAGTTCTCATAGTAATTGTTGTTTGTCTGTCATTCTGAGGATGCTCCCACATGTTCCTGACAAAGCCCTCCACTGGATGCAGAGCCCACATAACCTCCCCCCTACACACACACACACACACACACACACACACACACACACACACACACACACACACACACGCTTACACAATGTGTCATACCTTGTGCATCTGGTTCATGAGAAACAGATGACGACTCGGAAAAAACCATCAAAAAAAGCCTTTCATCTGCCTGTCTTGCTGCCCAATGCAAAGCTGTCCGACCCGTGATGTCGGTTGTTGAACCGACACCGCCAAACTGCAATATCTGGGCTGCAACGTCACTGCGACCCTGCATGACTGCAATACATAATGCTGTCCAGCCCTCCTTGGTTTGGCAGTTGACATCAGCGCCTGCCTACACGAAGTGCCAAGCATCCCTCAGTATCTTCTAAAATGACACACACATGAACCTACGGGGATTAGGGTTTAGGAATTAGGGGATTAGGGATTAGGGTTCCGCAATCTGGATTCCAGAAGTTCCTCCCCCATCCAACCTGGAAGAGATACGCTCAGCATAACCAATCAAATATCAGCTTCACATTCTGACATTGGCAATATAAATTTCAACACACCTCTGTTTAGGAGCATACCTGCAAGAGTAGTTGAACAACACTAGGACTGCAAAACTTTGCAGCAGTGTGAAGCACAGTCCATCCCTCCTTATCTTGTATGGCACAAACATCTGCTTTCCCTTTCCTGACTTCATCGACGTTCAGTAGAAATTTTATTGTATCCTCATGCCTGTTCAGGGCAGCATAATGCAAGGGTGTTCTGCCTGCGGAGCATGTCTTAACTAAACTGGCACCCCACTTTCGGAGCCGCGTCAGCATGTGTCTACACCCTGCACCTCAACGCTCCACACCTCCAATTAGATCCCTTTCTCAAGAGTAACAGCATCACTTATTCATCAGTGGATCTGCAACTATAATGTATTTACCTGTTTGTGCTGCAATGTGTGCTGCTGTGCACTCCCCTCCAGTCAGTGTTTCTACATCACAACCCTCCATCAAGAAGAACTCCAACATATCTTCCTGTCCAGCTGCAACGGAAAGGTGCAATGGGGCATTGCCAGCAACATCTGTGGCATTCATTAAGTTGGGAGCGGCAGCTATGAGCCCACGTGCTACGTCAATGCGATCGCCTGCACCAACGACTGTCAGACCTCCAACGCGGCTGCTAGTTATAACACAAAACACACAGGAAATACAGTTTCTCCTTCCGTACGTACCAACGGCTGCACAGTGAAGAGGGGTAAGCCCGGAAGTACTCGCTTTTGCCGGGTCACACCCCATAGCCATAAGGTCTTTGCAAATAGCCCAGTTCCCGCCCAAGGCAGCTGTATGCAGGACTGTCACACCATCGGGAGCAACATAAAAAGGATTGGCTCCCAGCTTCTGCACAAACCCCAGGATTTGGATGTTATTGCTTCGCTCTTTCGTTACCTGTGGCATATGTCCCCTGAATCCCATCGATATCAACTCATAATAGTAAAGCATCAGGTAAGAGGTCTAATCTTATGTCTCAAGTAGCAAGCAAAAGGTAACGACCACGGAATCAGCAGCGTACCTGTCGCAACTGCTGATACGTCTCCATGTGACCCCCAACAGTTGCATAGTGTAGGGCACTATACCCCCGAGCATCTAACTTGTGAACTGAAGCTCCCGCATCCACAAGCCTCTGTATAAACTGCATTCATAGAGGCCTTGCAGAGTCAGTAGTGGTGCCAATGACATTCCGCAGCACATCTTGCAGACCAAAATTGACGTCAACACAGCACCTTATGACGATAAACACCAACTGCATCAACACGCTGTTTGCTCTAACATTCAAACTGCATGCGGAATTTGGAGTGACTTCTTTGAAAATGATTGTGTACTATAGAGACTGCTGCAAGTTTAGCAACCCCTTCGCCATGTGATAGGAATGGAAACTGTTGCTACACTAGAACAGGCCGGAGACTACTTACATTATGGGACAGAATTCTGGGAGTTAAGGCAAACAAAAATGAAATAATCCAAACTCCAGATCCCAACTCTATGTCTACTTCAGGGGCAGGTCCTTCTTGAAACTCATTATGTGTTAAGACATACCTGTCCATGTCCAAATCGTGCAGCAAGATGCAGTGGGGTTGCCCCCTCCAACCCCACACACATGTTGCCATCAACAGGTTTGCCAGCGACGGAATCCACTGAAAACCCAGCATGAAGAAGTGTGTCCAACACATTGCAACAGCCGCACTGCGCTGCCCTATGTGCAGGGGACAATCCATGTCTGTCCAAGGCGTGGACTTTGCTGCCAGCGATAACTAGTCTCGCCACTATATTGCTATGCCCCCATCTTGCTGCGTGATGAAGAGCTACAACCCCACCAAAAGCGCCCTCATTACTCCAGGATGTTAAAATTGAAGAGTGGTCATAATCATCATACATCAGCCCTCAGATGTTAGTGGCACCTGTCAACCCATTGGAATCGGGTGCATCCACAGAGCATCGCTTGCTCCAAAGCATTAGCACAACTTCCTCTTGGTTAAAGGTTGCAGCATGATGTAGAGGTGTAAAGCCGCTAGAATCTACAGCATCGACGAAACGATTGTCCTTGCAACCAGTTGGCAGCTCGAGGACGCATTCGTGACAGCCCCGCTGTGCAGCTACATGCCATGCGTTCATTCCCTGCGGAGAGCCAACCCACTCAGCAAAACATGCTGCGCCAAAGACTCATACTCAGGCATTCAGAGATGCCTGAAAGTCCAAGCAGCACAGATTCAACCACTTCTAAGCCCAGGCTCATTTACTTACTGTACCGCCACAGCCTCACTGACATGTGTTTATACTGCACAGTGTGTGTACCCGGTGGGTTTGGTTTGGATCAGAGCAATTTCATTTGGATTGAGAGTCTGTATATGCCTGTGCCAGCCCTTACTCGACGAAGTAAGGACTGCGGGATGAGTGTTTGCACCACACAACTTACAATATCTCATCAAACCACGAACCAAACTCTTGTGCAGGATGAGAATAGACTTCCAACCCTCCTACAGGATAATGACTGGTACTGCCATACCTGAGCATTTACTAATCCAACGCCACAATCTGGCATTTGCAACAACATCCTTGCCACTTCCAGCCGTCTGGAATGTACAGCACAATGCAGAGGAGTTGCACCCCAGGTCTTGAATTGTCCAACCTGCCAAACATTAGGAATCTCAGCATCATCCCAAAGTTAAAGACCCATTATAAACCATTGTGAAGATGTTTTGTGCAAACCAAGCTTTAAAAAGAGGCCAAAATCAAGCACGAACAAGGTGGAAGCTATCAATTCATTGAGTCTGAATCTTTGGACCTTGGGATCTAAGGTAGCAGGGTCTGACGCGCAGAGATCCTCGCGCCACATGAAAAGAGGTCCAAATCCATCAATGGGATTCAGTCGCCTGCTCTTCTTGGAAGGATGCCCAAATTCATCACCAGGCAGAACGTGCTGAGCAGCTTCTCCCCTGTCCATGTCATAAGGGGACCGAAGAGTGAATACAAAACAATGGGTTTGATGGGCACTTGGGATGCCCCTTTGATAATTTATATATGTGTTTGTCATTGCAAATCAGCACAAGCTTGTAGCCCATTCAGTAGAATCGGCGACTTACCCAATGCCTTCCAAAAAAGGTAACGCAGGATCAACTCCAGCTTCGATAAGGCGGCAGACTTCAGCCACATCCCCTAAAGCGCAAGCCTTATGGAGGCCACATTTCAAGCATGTAGGTGCTCCCTGTTCAATACAGCTAATTCCAGTCATACAAAAGCCAAATACGAGTTACAAGCACATCCAAATTGCAATGGAGATTGTAATCAAGATTGGTCATGCGCAGTTTGTCTCCGCCCGGGGGACTGAGCACCCCAACACGCAGGTACCGATGTGCACAAAAAACAAATGATTCCAATATGGTCAAATTCAATTTCAGAGACTTGGAGGTTACACCAACCACCTAAGGCCAAAGTCTTCAAGATAAATGAAACAAAGATTGAGTATGGGAGGTGGATGACTCAGGGTCGCAGACCTCATTTGCGGATGATGAACACCGGCAAGTGAACACAAGGTCAGAGGCTTCACGTCCTACAGCTCGACAACGTTGCTCTGCCAAATCATCTAATGCGGGCCCATATGCTGGCGTGCTCCCAACTGGGGAGGACTGATGTCGATCTGTAGACTGCTCCCGATCCTTACCAAAAGGCCTTTTCCGGTTTCGCTGTGGACTACTCCCCTCAACAACAAGCTCTTGGTACTGGTTATTGCCTTAGCCTTCAGGGCTCTTGCATTGCAAGACCCCCCTTATGCCCAACGAGAAGACAGTTTTCTAACCGTCACCAATGGCACATCCATATCTTCCAATTAGGATTTGTAATTTGACCAGAAGAATGGTATGAAGGGACAGCCTCACAAGACAAGCTCATCGTGTGTTGTCGCATGACAACAATAAATAAGAGAAATTGACTGCGCTTGAAGCATTGATCTTACTTCTGAACGTAACACATTTTAAGGGTACAGGTCAGGGAAGAGAAACAATCCCAGCATGTCTCAGAGACGACTGGGGAACTTTTGAGATGTGCCAAGAGTGGTGCAAGACATCTGGTAGTTTGTGAACATGCAGAGGGAGGGAAGGGGATGAGGTCGGGTTGATTACGCAGGGCAATAGCAACTGCAAGAGCAAAACATTACACTTCACTCCCCACAGACGACCCATCCCCCCAGGGCCGGAGTTGGGAAGCTCGCTGTTTACAACATTCCCGGAAACTCATTGCTCAACAATATGTCAAGGAGCCATGTCAAGGAACGGCATCTGCCGGGGTTTGAGGGCTGGGGCAACTAGCAAAAATGTTTCATTGCACCCATGAAGCGTCTCTAATACTTAATCTAAACCAGGTTAGACAGGGTCCAATAAAGCCACGAGCAAGCACGGGGTTCAACACCAAGCCCATCACAAAACACCGGTCTAAGCTGTCTACACCTATATGTGAATATGGTCCAAAATTACTTCATTTTCCAGCAGTAGCAGTACGTCAAGAAGTTATTGCGGACTCACCCATGACTCAAAAAAGAGAACGACCCGTACCTGGATGCATATCCACAGCCTTCAGGGGTCTGCTGACGGTGTAGCTCATGAGGAGCCGTGCGTTTCTCTCTTAACCTACGTACTGAAACCTTTCTTCGTTGTTGCGGAACCTGGGCTTGCAGTGAATTCCTGGAAAGCCTATCATACCAGACAGCTTCGCTGCCACTTAAAGAACCCTGCAGGCACCGTCAACATCAATGTGGGCTCTCTACATGCCCATCACATTCCTTCAGATCCGTTGTAAACATATCTATATATATCATCACTCATCGGGGGAAAAGCAGAGCCACAAGCCCCATACCTCATCAAGGTGTAGCCGGTCACCCGAGTCCTCACTCCCTGACAAGCTGGCGTCGTCATCCCCGCCTATTTGGGCGAAACGGAAGGGTGCAGATTTTGGGCTATTTAAAACCGCCCTCTCTTCACCTTTCTGCAAGTCCAAATAACCCTTTTTTAACAAATATACTGAAGCAACCATGCTCCGACAACCCAGACCACCACCTCCGAATGCAAAACACTGCATGATCTTCCTTTCAGAAACAAATTCGTTGATTCAAAAACGCTGGTGAGGGGCTTCCTGTCACACCAGATGCTCACATACCTCATCCTCCATTGTTTAACGAAGGGGATAATTCACTAATGTAAGCCGCCAACGAGTAGAGGTGGTTTACCATTACAGCAAAATCAGCCCATACCTCTCTCCCCTGCTCCATTTTTTGGGGACCCAATAATCCTAATTTTGGTTGCAATAGAATGCCAAAGCCAATTTTTGTAGCAAGGATGCAGCATATAAGGTTTGAGCAGTACTCCAGTGTAACCTTGGACCAACACAAACCCCTGGCCCCAGCGGCGCTCTCCACCAATTAGTTCTGACTGTAAGTGCTCGATCCGCTGAAACATAAAGTGGGATTTTACACATATGAAACCCCCAACACACCCAGCGCAGCCCCGTTGCGAGCTACAATTATAAATTTCTACTTGCCAGATGCAAACATAAAAAGATGGCTCAAAAGCAGCAGCCTACGTATTTGATTGTAGTTCAACTATGAGTTAATAAATGCAATGTATTATAACTTAAACCTTCGTCATAGGATAGTTAACTTACAGAGTGCGCACCTGTATATGTCAGGCACTCCTCGGAATGCATAAATGAGGTTCCATGAAGTCAGATTCCGAGACAAAGAAAGCTCTTTTGACATTTTTTTTCAATAAATGAGAGACCTTGCTCAGCCACCATGACAGCAGTTCTTTGTAAGAAAGTTACGCTTCGAATACCCCCTCCAGATTCTTAAGTGATGCCACCCTACAACTGTGCCACAAAAATCTCCTAGTGCCTATTTCAAATTCAATCTCAGGAGAAAATACAATTTGCATTCAGCTCAGCAAGCCTGCCAACCCGATCGAGAACGGTGTCTGCTATTGCCTTTCGCCCCACCTATCACCTATCACACGCAGGGTTGTGCCAATCACACAGCAGGGTTGTGCTTTAGCAATACTTGCTTAGTAGGTACTACACCACTCGACGTTTGTATACTTGTACGGTACGACGACCATAAGGTCTTGGCGGTGCAACTGGCACTGGCACTCTTGGCGAGTCGCCCATGGCGAGTCGCCCATGGCGACCACACGTCATCAATCCGTCTGTCAGCCTAGATCTTGCCTACGTCTCAATGCCAACATGTGGACTCTCCTTCGCTTGTTATGGATGGAATGTTGACTCGCTCAATGACTTATTGTATGCTGGTATGGCAAGGCTATCGTACAGCTATGACTATGCCTATGGTATGGTATCATACAACTTTTTCCCATGCCTATGGTATGGCTTCGGTTATGGTATGAGTTGTGGTATAGTTTCATGGTATGGTATGTTTCTATAATATGATTTGGGGTTATGGATTTGGGATATGGGTTGGTTTAGGGGTTTGGGGTATGGGCTGGGAGGAAGGGGGGGTTTGGGCCCCCCCCCTCTCTCTCTCTAGCTCTCTCCCTCTATGTCTCTCTCTCTCTCTCTCTCTCTCTCTCTCTCTCTTCTCTCTCTCTCTCTCTCTCTCTCTCTCTCTCTCTCTCTCTCTCTCTCTGTGTGTGTGTGTGTGTGTGTGTGTGTGTGTGTGTGTGTGTGTGTGTGTGTGTGTGTGTGTGTGTGTGTGATCTCTCCCTCCCTCCCCCCTTCTCTCCCCCCCCCTCTCTCTCTCTCTCTCTCTCTCTCTCTCTCTCTCTCTCTCTCCCTCTCTCTCTCTCTCTCTCCTCTCTCTCTCTCTCTCCCCCCCCCCCCCCCCCCCCCCCTTCGCTCCCCCCCCCTCTCTCTCGTCCCTCCTCCCTCCTCCCCCCATCTCCTCTCTCCCTCCCTCTCCCTCTCCCTCTCCTCTCCCTCTCCCCTGTTCTCCCCCCTCCCCCCCTCCATCTGTGTGTTCCCGCATAGTTTTTTCGCCGATGTTCCCTTACTTCAATTGTTTTCATTTCATGTTGTCTTTCTCTTCTTCCCCCTCCTCCTACCTTTTGCAATCTTCTTACCCTCCCCCCCCCCATTTTCTTCTTCGATCCTCTTATTCCCGCCCCCCCCCCTCACTACTGGTGTCTGTTAATCGCGCGCAGCATGTGTTATAAACATGTAACCATGGCACCTGGCTTCCGCGTACCAGTTTGAAGGATCCGTGGCTCACTAGTACTAGTGACAATTATTTAGCATGTACATCACTTTTCATCCAAATCATGATACCGTCTCCTCCACCTTCCTCTGGACACCGAAAACCAGTCAAACACAACATTCAGGCTTCCATGATGGCCAATGATTCCACATCTTGAAGGGTGGGGTATGTGCATGGCTGCCCACTTGCTTAAATAGAATGAAGTTGAAGCCTATCCTGGCATGTAATTATGTTTTCCCCGCGTGGACCTTGCGGTGGTTTGCGGTTAAGATATGCTTCATTTTTAAGACTAAATTCCCCGTGGGAACAACCTCACCATCTCAGGTTATAACCTGGTAGTGGCTTAATTGAGCCACTACCACAATCTTTAAACCCTCAATTACGGGTATGCGCCTGAGCAACATCTGGCAACGCTCATGAACACTGTTGTCTTTGTAGCTGGATATTTCAATGCTTGTGCTGCCGTCACGATGTATATGAAGATTGCTGTCGTCCCCCAAAGGGCAGAGGCCGGCGGGGCGCTGGCCAATTAGGGTCCAAGGAGGCTTGCATGCGTGTCCAATCTCAAAGTAGGGTACTGATGCATGTGTCTCCATGAGCAACGTTGCATGCACGTGTGTCTCCAGCGTTAAATAGGGTTGTGTACCTTGCACGTGATACGGATAAAATTTTGGAACTGGACACGTGTTCAGTGCTGTGACTGACAAGATCGGCACTCGAGTTGCCACATAGGTACATGTGTAGCTAGTACTTTCCTACGTTGTGGTTTGTTGGTTGTTGCTTTCCGGCGGATGCTGCGCTGCAACTGCATTGCCGTCTGGGTTGCTGCCAACGTCACATATTGCAGGGACACAGCGTGGCAGCCCTGTAATTTCACAGTGAAGGATTGAAGTCACAGGGTCCCTGAATGTTGAAACCCCTGCCATCTAGTGCTACCGGTAGCACTTCTGATTCGAATTCTATGCTCGTTGATACCAGATACGTCATCCTGCAAGATTATGTCCCCACGGCCTGGGACCTGAACAGCCTTTCATCAGAGAACTCATGAGTTCTCCGGTGATCACCGGATAGATTCCTCGGAGCCGCCAGGGCAGCAGTTCCTCCTTGAACGCGGTATGTATCAAACGTATACTACGTAGTACCACATGAGCACTCACACATGTCACAAGTCGTTCCAACCCGCTCATTTCAAAAGTTCTATCCGGCCCCAATTGCTTATACCTACGTGAAACGGTCCCGGTCGTGCGTCGTTGACATCTTTTGCATCTCTTAAGGCCAACGTAATGGGAGAGTGGCTCATGCACGTGGTGATTGGTTCTTTGGTATGACTACCCAGTCGCTGATGTCGGTTGACTCTGTCACGAACATTGGTTATCCCTAAATAAGTGATGACCAGTCAAATCGCCCCATTGACCATTCTCCGTTCACAGCCCTCGCACCCATGGTATGCATATGCTCTTAGCTAAGCCCATGCTATCCATAGTATCAGTTCCCATGTGTCCGTTCATGTGTTCCCAGCTACATTGCCGTTATTGGTTTCCGTTGTCGCCCCATGTTTTGCGGCACACTCACGTTTTTCGGCACTCTCTACTATTCTTGCACCTCAGTCACCCAGGTACGGGCCTTCTTGAAGTTCCGTTTGGGTGTTGGTGGCCTCGCTTATAAGCTTAACTAAGGCGGGGGCGGTAGATGCAGGGTTTTCCACCACCTCGGTGTGCACACGGGGGTGGTTGGTAATGAGCAACATTTCCCTTTCATATGCCCAGCATTGGACCACATGCGCCGACGTTCGTGCCCCGTGGCCGCTTTTGCCTTGGGTATATATACGGGAACGTACCCACTCTTAGCATTTGTACCACATATGTTAACATATGTTGTACAACGTCGTATCCAAGGTACATATCTACCTTTGGTAGCAAGGCCACTGCACTGTTGTTAGCTACGTCTATGAATGCTTCGTACTCGTTCTGATCTTTTTCTGACTGTGGAGTTGCTCATCCCTTCTGGACAGATGATCTCCTCTACATCCTCTTCAATCAACTGATTTCGCAAGTCGCTAGTCTCGTCCTTCGTTCTGTTTAGGGCTCTACATATCGCTTCTCCAAAAGGCTCATCAAGGGAAAGTCTTGACAGCCATGGCACTTCTGCCACATTCGCGCAGGGCCTGTTACCTCGGATCCTCTCCTCAACTTGGTGAAGAGGTTAACCAATCGCAATTGCGGTGTGACGTGGTAAACCCCCGCTCCATGTTGGAATTGCTCTCTCAGGAATGAGTTCTAGAGCTCAATCATCGTCAACATCATCAGTAACTGCATCAACATCAACAACCGCATCATCAGCATACGATCATCATCATCGTCATCAGCACCATCATCATCAGCAAAGACATGCCAAACCCCCCCCAACAACACACACACACACACACACACACACACACACACACACACACCCACACACACAAACCACACCACAAGAGAGAGAGAAGAGAGAGAAGAGAGAGAGAGAGAGAGAAGGAGAGAGAGAGAGAGAGAGAGAGAGAGAGAGAGAGAGAGAGAGAGAGAGAAGTGTGGAGAGGGAAAGGGGGAGAGAGAGAGAGAGAGAGCGAGTGAGTGAGAGAGAAAGAGAATATGTGTTGTGTGTGTGTGTGTGTGTGTGGTGTGTGTGTGGTGTGTGTGTGTGTGTGTGTTGTGTGTGTGTGTGTGTTGTGTGTGTGTTGTGTGTGTGAGGAGCATTGGAGAAAAGGGGGAGGCTGACGAGGAAGAGATGGGGCGAGAGCCTGAAGAGGGTTGGAGGAGGGAGGGCGAGAGAGAGAGAGAGAGAGAGAGAGAGAGAGAGAGAGAGAGAGAGAGAGAGAGAGAGAGAGAGGAGAGAGAGAGAGAGAGAGAGAGAAGAGAGAGAGAGAGAGAGAGAAGAGAGAGAGAGAGAGAGAGAGGAGAGAGACAGAGAGCGGGAGGGAGAGGAGAGGAGGGGAGAGGGGGGAAAGAGAGGGAACACACGCACACACACACACACACACACACACACACACCCCACACACACTCTGAGAGAGAGAGAGAGAGAGAGAGAGAGAAGAGAGAGAGAGAGAGAGAGAGAGAGAGAGAGAAGAGAGAGAGAGAGGGGAGGGAGGGAGAGAGAGGAGGGAGAGAGAGGGGGGTTAAAGAGAGGGGAGGGCGAAGAAGAGTGGGAGAGGGGGAGAGACAGGAGCGAAGGGGCAGGAGTGACCGTGGATGTTGACATTGAGAACGCTTGTACCACTTGACGCTGACTGATAAATAGGACGAAAAGCAATCCCCCCCCCCCCTCAACACCTCGAGTTTGTCACGGCGTAGCTGGTTGATGTGGTGCGTCATCTGACGGCAGTGGAATCAATTACAAGCATGTGGCGTGTACATGTCTATTCAATGTGCACCAAGGCCGGTCAGATGGAACCCTTTTCAAGCTGCATTATTGGTTAAGGAGGAGCCCAGCAGGAGCAAGACTCTGCCTCAAGCCAAGGTTGCTCGCGGTTGTTGGACCTCTTTCATCCCCACCAAGCAGCTAGTGTTTCTCTACAGAGGCTGATGAGTTGGAGTATCCCTCAGCAAGTGGAGAGTTGAGAACGTAAGTCAAAGTGCATTTCTTGATCGGTCGTCAAAATGTGGTCTCTGCCAATGTTAAGCCAGTTCCTCAGCCCTGCACTGCATGCTACTGGGTGTTTCTAAAAAGTATTCTGGAGCATCTTTCCTTGTTGGAGCTAGCCGCGAAGCAGGGAGTGCGGGTCCGAGTCTCGCAACCGCGTGGGCTGCACTAAACGAGGCTAGCGCAGATTTGTATACGACTTCCCGCCATCATGCCACCGTTAGCAGGTCAAGCCATTCGCAGTTTGTACTCCTGAAGCCCCACATAGTTGGGGTGTTGGCCAATCGCAGACATTTTTGCGATGTCTCTAAGTCAAGGTAAGCTTTTGAGGCCTCCCTTGCGATCAAATGGAGATCATGCTCTTCCAACACATGTTCACTCTTTTGCCTTGATACTGCAGGATCGCAGCCATCGGAGCTCCTGTCCTTGCCAAATTTGCCATCAAATAATGAAGGCACTGAAAGGGCTGACCCAACTCCCGTCAGCCCCGATGCTGACGGACAAAGCCTTGGCCATGGCAGCTTTGGTGGCACAGCTGGATTAGGAACTCCCTTTCATTCAAACTTACGTTATCGCGCTGATTTGGGAGCATCAGCGTTGCGATCTCACCGCAGAAGATCTCTCAGTTCCGTCGCAGAGGTTGGTGTTATTTCCAACATTGTTCTTCAGATGTTGCCCCTTTCCGTTCTGCCGGACACCGGAAGGGTTAGGCTTTTGCAATGAACATAAGCCATCTCATGCTTTTCTTGCTATTAATGTCGGACAGTAGGTGACCGTCGGAAAACTTTGAAGCACGCTGATGCTCTGCAGGTGTTGGAGTCCGATGGTTTGGCATCCTCAGATGGTGCCGATCCGGAAGCTTTACATACTTTTGTTTGGGGGACAACTCTCAATCTTGTTAGTATAACTTCACGCCTCAGGCGGTTTCTAACCCGATATGAGGATCCGCAAACAAGTGATCTGAAATACATGGTCCTCCTACGTCAGGTGTGTTCTGGATTTCAAGCACCACAGGAGCCTCCAGAACAATAGTGAGAATCTGAGTGAACGGATCGCATTGAAGGGGGAGATAGACTGGGCATCTGGCGGTGTATCACTAGAGCTGTTCGATAATGTATTGTGCTCTTGCAGATGTATGAGCACAATGAGACATGCCTCAACGTGGACTGCATGAATATATATGCATTCGACCCCCAACTGTACAACAGCCTCGTGATGTACCCTTCTGAAGTACTGGTTCTGCTCGACAAGGAAGCAGCCTCAATCGTTGCAGAAATGGCTGGTGAAGAAAATGCTGACTTCACCATCGAGGTGAACCAAGTTCTCAAACCCCGACCTGTGTATATGTAATCCCAGAACAACGCTGCGGTACTGCGCTGATGTCTGCTGAAATAGCGATAATTTCTGTTGGAGTTTGTCTTCTGAAACGCTGGCAATGCCTGCTTGGCCAAATGATATGTGACCACATTGAGAGACTGATACCCCCATGCCCTCCAGACGAAGCCATACAACCTGCGGGAAACAAAAGTCATCCGTGATCTGAACCCTACAGACATACAGAAGCTCATTTCAGTGGAAGGCATGCTGACCCGTTGCAGCTCAATCATCCCTGATCTACGGTCTGGCCCGCTTTATGTTACCCTTCAATGTCCCCTTGCATCCCATTTCCATGTTGTCGTCTTGATGGCAACAAATCACAAATGGAACACACATGGAACATAAAATACAGATATTGAAAAAACTGACTTTGTGGTTGAGAATGATCAAGACAGTAATGTGTGTTCATAATAACATCTGGTACACTTTATAACCCCCGTATGTGTTACGACAGTGCATGTGAACCGTTCTATCAAATCGCAAACTTGGCCGTTGCCCTGTACGGTACATGTGCTTCACAGGACTGTACACACAGTCAGAGTGTTGTATTCTGTCTGTCAGGTATGGATGCTAGAGCGCAGTAGCAACTGTAGAGGATTATTGACGATGCAGGATTGCTCTCTACAAGTGCGAAAGCTGTGGAGCAGAGGAATTTGTCATGAACGAAAGAGGGCGGGTTGAGGAGCCTACAAAGTGCACACAGTGTGCAAAGCCGTGGACGCAGAGGTTGATACACAACCGATCATCATTTTACGACAAGCAAATACTCAAGATGCAGGTTCCGGCCCTTTTCTAAGCTACAAGTGTTTTTGTGCCCCACTCACTGGACTCGGCTCTCTTCTTACATTGCGCTCCACTGCAAGAATACACCTAACCTGCAATGTCTGTATCCGCAGCCATTCAAGTCTGCCATGCTGAACTGGGCTACCCACTTTTTGTCAAGCATGCTGTGTGCATGCTGCAATGTGGTGATGGTGGGTTTGGAAGGTCGATCACTGTCCTCGCACAGCCTCAAGGGGGGGGATTTCAGTTTAAGTTGGCAAGCACAGAGTATCTTTCTGAGCGCGACATTTGTGCGAGACGCTCC
This sequence comes from Botryococcus braunii, assembly GCA_002005505.1. Lineage (NCBI taxonomy): Eukaryota > Viridiplantae > Chlorophyta > Trebouxiophyceae > Botryococcus > Botryococcus braunii. The sequence continues at coordinate 247,601 of KV908435.1, forward strand.
AGCCTTCAGGGCGCTATTGCAGGTCAGCCATATAGCTCAGCGGTCCCTCAGATGGAGTCATTGACTGGAGTCTGTTTTCTTTGCAGGAAAATCCTAACGCCATTCCTGAGGGAGAAACGCCCCACAATGTGACCATGCTTGTTTATGAGGCCCTAGTTGACACCGCAAAACCTGGTGACCGTATCACCATAACAGGCATTTACAGGGCTCAACCGCTGCGTGTGAACCCCCGGAACAGGGCGCTGAAAGCCGTGTACAAATCGCACATAGATGTCTTGCATATCCAGAAAGAAGAGAGTTCCAACTTGTTCAGTGTCAGCCGCTCAGAGGATGATGTGTCCCAGGCAGATCCAACGCAATCTGAGGAGCCTTCCAGCTGGGTGCGCCCACTTTCAGAAAGAGAGATTGTAAACTTACTCCTTGGTTGAGCAGTCTGAGCCAACGTTGGATGTTGAGCAGCGTGAGCCAGACTTACATACCTCTATTGGACCACATAGCGGTATTGGAGGACGAATGGAGATGGCGAATGGATGCTCATGTCTTGCTCACTCGCTGTCCATGAAATCCCTATTTGAAGGATGAGAGGGCTGGAAGGGAGGGAGTGAGGGAGGGAGTCTTCCACTGTCATTGGAGTGTTTGCAATGCATGCCTGTGGATCATGCCCCCCCCCCTCCCTATCTCCTTGTCTCCCTCTCCCCTTGCTCCCCCCAAAGGCTCTCAGGGTTCATGCCAGTCTGGGTATAGCAACAAAATGCCGGCACGACTTCTTGGGATCTACATTAAATAGTATTATTTAGAGCACTTTCCTAACTATCAATTTGGTGTTGCAGATTGGAGATGTCTCAGCAGAACAGCGGCACCAACAAGAACAGGAGCTTCAGGTACAACTCTCCCATGATCCCGATGTGCACAGTACAGGTGGATTTGAAAGGTTGCAAGCTTTGGGCCTCCTTGATTATGGATCCTTACATGCTGTGCTGATTGTAGTTACAAGACATTGCAGGTGGTGAGGTGGTACGTCTCTGTGGACCCTGTTATTATTGTCATATCCTCACTGTTGATGGTTTGCCCAGGAATTTTTTCTATGTATATATTTGATCATGCCAGTGAATAGTAATACCATATATTTGACCACTGAGGGATGATGTGATCCGGTGCTGCACTATAGCAAGCATCCCAAAATGACCGCTTTTAGTACGTGGGATTCTAGGCTGTCAGCACGCATTGTAATCCACATTCAAGATGAGAGCTGCAGTTTGCAATTGGAGGTGTTTGATGGTTGCATGGTGCCTGTGCAGGCCCTGGCACAGGATCCAGAGATCTACGAGAAATTGGCATCTTCAATTGCACCTAGCATTTGGCAGCTGGACGATGTCAAGAAGGGGATCCTCTGTCAATTGTTTGGAGGCACTTGCAAGGTTCTCCTCCCACACCTCTTTTAAACGTTTGCAATCACTTTGCAATCCACTGCTAGCACTCTCAAGAAGTAAAAACAAAGAAAGCAAGAAGGATCAAAGTGTACAAAGGCATATGTGGTTTGGATGACAGCCTTAGTTGTTCATAAGAATAAATGACTTGGTTTATTCTGCATTAATAGGTGAGTGTTTGTGTGACCATATGATTAATGGTGTCCAACACAGGAATTCTCTGGCGGGAGAGTGCGTGGCGAGATCAATGTACTCCTGGTCGGCGACCCTGGTGTGTCCAAGTCACAGCTGCTGGGCTATGTCCATCAGCTTGCCCCTAGAGGCATCTACACCAGTGGACGAGGGAGCAGTGCTGTGGGGCTTACTGCATATGTAACAAAAGTAAGGGCATTAGACCAGACCCACGTTTCTGTCTTGCTGGTTTTGACTCTGTTGCTGTGGATTTTTCAACGTCTTCCATCTTCACCGAGCTCCTGGCTTTTGTGTCTGACCAAAATGGTGTCAGTACATGCTTGAATTGCATCTGGAAAAGCTACAGTAGCATTCCCCTTGTGTCTGAACTCTAACCATGCTTATGAGTTTCCTGTCAGGTTCTGACTGCATGGATGAGGGATCCTTATAACCTTGACTTAACTATTTATGTCTTTGGGCAACGTCATTCCAGTGAATGATAGGAGTGTCTGGTAGCATATGCTGTAACTTATATCCACATCACCTGGCAAAGGGTTTTGCACTCCACTTGCCTGGCAGGTTTAGACTCGAAATCACACCCTTATCGCGTCCAGCATCACGGGTTACTGGCATAACATCAAGCCCACTCACATGGATGCCTTGCTCCTTGAGTGGCTGCAACAATATGTTGGAGAACATGGAACTGGAGCCTGTGCACAGATCCTGATGTGAAGCCTGCACATACGCTGCTTTGAAGCCTGCACATACCCTGCTTTGAAGCCTGCACATATCCTGATTGAAGCCTGCCGTTGACAGGATCCTGAGACAAAGGAAATGGTCTTGGAGAGCGGCGCGCTTGTGCTCAGTGACAAGGGCATCTGCTGCATCGACGAGTTTGACAAAATGTCAGAAGCCGCTCGAAGCATGGTAAGTTTCTGTGTGCTTTGAAACCCCTTGTTCCCATCAATGTGAAAGGTGCCCTCCTGTTAGAGTCAAGGTATCAACAGCATTGAAGGGACTTCTAATGACAGTGGACATGTTTCATCTTTGCCTCCCCTATGTGTCACCTGCTATTTTGAAAAAATGCAATGTTGTAAACCTCACACAGCAGTCCCAACTAAGAAATGCAATGGAGGGAGGCGAGGTACTTACTGTCAGCAGAGGCAACATAAAAAAGATCATGCATATCAGTTTTTGCAGCAAAGGTGTATAAAGGCAAAAGGAAAAGCTAGCTGGACATTCATCTCAATATGAAAGCTCAAGCATGAGAAGTTTTCCTGCCTTGCAGTTGCATGAAGTCATGGAGCAGCAGACAGTGTCAGTGGCCAAAGCAGGAATCATTGCAAGCTTGAATGCACGCACAAGTGTGCTGGCCAGTGCCAACCCCGTGGGCTCCCGCTACAACCCCAGGCTCTCCATCATCGACAACATCCACCTTCCTCCATCCCTTATCTCGCGTTTTGACCTCATCTACCTGGTTCTGGACAAGCCTGACGCTGTGACAGATCGCAAGTTGGCCCGCCACCTCATCTCCTTGTACTACGAGCGGCGCCCTCCGTCATCTCAGGTGCACAACATCCATGTTCTTGTTCGTGTTCATGTTCCTTTTCGTGGGTCTTGTTTTAGTATTTGCCAAAAAGAGGATGACGTGTTAAATCAGGATGCTATGTGCGCACGAAGGTTGAGAAGGCTGGGCCTTTTTTTTGGGGGGGTGAAGCAATGCTGTCTTGCCTGTCCTTTCAAAATGCCTGCAAAGCTATAAAATGAAGCACAAGAAGCCTGCCGGCTCACGGCAAGAATCTTCACAAGGCTTCCATCGGCCAAGGTCCACAAATCATGCTTGACAGAAGACCATTCTGCGCAGCAAGTCTTCGGAGTACACCATCACGTACAATTTATGGACACCAGGTCCACATGTGACTTGGGCTGGATAACAGTCTGCTATTTTGGTACTGTGTGGCCCAATGTGTTTATATCTGCTTGTTGTTGATGTCTCCCTGTGTTGATTCCTGCTTGTTACTGATTTCTGCTTGTGATGATCTCTGCTTGCTTGCTGCTTGCAGGCCCTTATTCCAATGGAGAAGCTTCGGACCTACATCGCCTATGCCCGGGCCCGGTGTAACCCAATTCTCTCAGATGACGCTGCACAGGAGCTAATCGAAGGCTACTTGAACCTCCGGCGCATGGGTTCCTCCCGAAAGGTACGACTTGCCTTTTGAGCAGTGAAGCTTCAGGCCCAATCCCTCCAGTCTAGTGTGCTACTTTGGAGCAGTGAGACTTCAGGCCCAATCCCTCCAGTCTAGTGTGCTACTTTGGAGCAGCGAAGCTTCAGTCCCAATCCTGCCAACCTAGAGTGCTCCTTTTGAGTCTAGTGTCCTGTTTGGGCAGGGGAGAGTCGGGCAAACCAGAAGGCCCGTGTGGGCAACTGTCAGACCTTGTGTGATGCAGCCCCCGCCTCCCTATGTTCGCAGTGCAGGAGGGTTCAAGGCAACAGCATGAACTCTGTCAGTGGGCAGCATTACAGAACGATCACAAAGCCTTTGCAGACACAACATGGATGGTTACGTCAATTGTGTCCCCCCCCCCCCACCAAAAAAAAAAAAAAAAACCTGGCACTATTGGTCCTGTCCCTGGGACAGGCCACCCACACTTTTTTCAATGGCATTTGTGGGGAAGGGAGATATTTTGCAATTCCCCCCCCCCCCCTTGCGTGCTTTGATGGAGCGTCATTCGAATGGATTGTGGCTCGCAGGTCATCACGGCTACACCCCGCCAGCTGGAAAGCTTGGTGCGTCTCTCAGAGGCTCTGGCACGGATGCGGCTGTCTGATTCTGTTACATCTGCGGACGTGACCGAGGCAATTCGTCTCATGAAGGTCAGTAGAAGCCCTCGCTTCTTGCCATGGTACAACATGCTGGTCTCTTGGTGTAAGTCTTCTTGTCCATGAGAGGAAATAAACATGCAAGGGTAGAATCCCTGGTGAAGCAATTGATGTTGGTGCCTCCGCTTTTAAATGAGGATCAGTGGCTCGAGCGAAAGGAATGAAACACATGTGATGCTCAAATTAGTTTATGCCAGCCGCTCCAACAAACATGGATGCAACCTGACGATATCTGTCCAACTGTCATGACCGCAGCTGCCTGTCAGTCTGTGCATAAGGGCTTTGAGTGAAGTTTCATCAAGTTGTTTGTCGACATGGATACGAGTAATCAGACAGCTTAATCTCCTCTCCGCCACCCTACGCTGGGTCTCAAACTCTAGTTGTGAATTGTCACTCCAAATTGTTCAAGCGAATGAAGTAGATGACATGCTGTGCAGGTGGCCATGCAGCAGTCTGCCACAGATCCAGTTACCGGTGCCATTGACATGGACATGATCCAAACCGGCGTCAGTGCATCTGCCCGCATTGCCCTGCAGCAGATTGCCCAAGAGATCCAAGCCTTGCTGATTCGTGAGGACCTTCTTTTTTCCATCAACAATTTACAAGCTGCACGTGCGCGCGTGCACGCGTGCACGCGCGCGCGCGCACACACCCACACACACACACACACACACACACACACACACACACACGCAACACACCGAAAAAAGTGCACATGCACATACACGCCTGCACACATGCCCGTGCATGCATGCACATGCAGACCCAGACACAGATAGATATGCACATAGGTCCCCCCGGCACACACAGACTCTCTCCCTCCCCCCCTCTCCTCTTCCCCCCCCTCCCTCTCCCCGCCTCTCTCTCCCTCCCCCCCCTCTCTCTCTCTCTCTCTCTCTCTCTCTCTCTCTCTCTCTCTCTCTCTCTCTCTCTGTGTGTGTGTGTGTGTGTGTGTGTGTGTGTGTGTGTGTGTGTGTGTGTGTGTGTGTGTGTGTGTGTGTGTGTGTGTGTGTGTGTGTGTGCTCTCCCCCCCCCCTCTGTCCCCTACGGACACTTTCATATACTCGCACACAAACGGAAAAGGGGAGAGGAGGGGGCAGGATTGGGTAGCCAGTGAGAGTGGGGAGACCCCCAAGTGGGAAAAGGCGGGGAGAGGGGGGGCAGTGTGACTGAGAAAGATGGACGAAAAAGGGAAGCACGGAGGGATACAGAGGGGGGGGGCGAGGACAAACAGAATAAGGGTTGGGAACGCAGGTAGAAGCGAGGGAAGACAGTGGAAGACGTAGAGACTGGGGGACAAAGAGGAGGGGGGTAAAGAGCGGAAAAGGGGAGAAAAGGGGGGCTTATGGGACAGGAGGGGAGAGGGAGAGAGGGGGGACTTGTGCATACCCAGACACAAACCCTCACCCACACTCACCCACCCACATATGCAGATGCCAACATCATCATCATCATCATCCTCATCATCCATAAAAGTTGCACACTGACGCAGGCCCAGCTTCTGTTTTATTGGAGGTCTCTTCTTGCAAACACACAAACTGTGGTCACTTAATCCTCACACACAGATGAGCACCCAGGCTACTTCAAGAAAATAAGAGAATAAACCCAGACGCCTTCTGGGGTACAGGTACACCGGCAGGCTTGACGATTGATCAGCTTGTTGCACAAGTCAACAGTCAAAGTTCCCTCCCGGTGGATGCCCAGCAGATAAAGGACAGCCTACGTAACATTGCCGACCAGATCACTGTCACTGGCTCATTGATCAAGCACAAAAATGTAACCTGATAGGGAGGGTCAACTTTATGGTGGTCGCATGTTTTTGTCAGAAAGTCGTGTACACCTCAGATCATATGTAGAGTCATGTAACATAGCTGTCCGCAGTTGTTTAACAGCTATTATGTGGCACATCCCTAGAGCCGTCATATAAATGTCTTGCCTGTGGACCTCCTTTGAATCAGATAGCTGTATAATTGGATACTTCACTGGCAATGAGAGGTACTGTGTGATCCAACACGGCGGTGTGTGATCTGTGATCCAACAGTGGCTTATTTGCCATGCCAATTGAGAGAATAAAAGGTTTAATTGACATGCTGGACAAAGGCACTCTTGGCCATCAATGACAAAGAAAGTGGGATCTCAGAGCCTTCCAGACACACCCACCAGACTCATCCAACAACGGATTTCTGTCCCACCGGAGTGTTCTAGGTCATGCGCTACTGCAACTAAGCTTTTCTTTTTTGTTTCCTCTGGCAGTTGCTCACAATACTTGTGTTGTCATGGCACCTGAGATGCCCCTTGTTGGTAGGAATTTGGTGGAACTCTCAGCAGTTGCTGAAGGGCACAGGGAGAGAGGATATCCTCTATCGGACAACTTTAGAAAAGCCTGCTAAAGGAGATGAGAGTTTTAGACCGAACGTTCCACAAGTCAAGAATTCCAGCTCACTGGTGTAAGGATGCCATCTAAGGGATGTCTCCATACGAAAAGCTCAAGCCCATGAGGAAGTTGCTGTTGACGCTCGTCAAAGTGGGAGGATTTGAAGCGTCTGTAACAATTCATCTGGTTTGTGTGTATGGCCACTGACCCTCCACATTTGTTTCTAGGGACCAAATGCATGGATTTGTACAACATATGCTTGGAATGGCTTCCTTCTTACGTAGCTTATACTAGGCAGGATGTACAGAGGAAGCACAGTTTTTTTTGCCCAGTACAAGATCAATGTACTCTTCCAGGTCCGTTTTTGATGCACATACTAACATCAAACATGTTTACCTGCATAGACTTAACCAAAGAGCTAGCTTCTCCAGGCTCTGGTTCGAGCTTCACGTGTATATCTTTGGTGGCATGTAGAGCCATGTGTACGACCTTCTGCCAAGACGAGACCAAGTTGTGTAGTCACCCCACCGCAAGTGCACATGAAAGACCCATCAGCAATCACTTTTGGCAAACTTCGACATTGTACGCGATTCTCTGATTTGATTAAACAGCCAGAAACACTTTCAAATAAGATAAGGCACGCAATTTTTTTATTTTTTTTTTTTTTTTTCCTGGACATTTTGGCCAGTGTATCTTCCATCACCTGGCACGCCTGTCTTCCGCTTTTGTTTCTGTTGGGTTCTAATCCAACAATGTGTTATCGCCTACTTCAACCTGGCGTGTGTGGGACCAAGGTGGTGCACGCAGAGGGGTTGTTCAAAAAGCTCGCCCATCGACATTTGAAAGGGGGCTCTGCATCCTGGTGACAATTTTTAACTTGAATGCCTCGTGCATGGTATGTTTGAGTGCCCCCCCTGCCCCCCTCCTCTATCAAACCTGGGAAAGAGGCAAAGGGGAGGAGGGGGGGGGGGAGCGTTACCGGAAACACGCACCCAAGGGCCCCAACCGCACTTGCGGGCAACATTTATCCTCAAAGCAAGGTATTCTCCGCAGCTCAAGCCCCTAGACGACAGTGGCCCAGTGTTGGTGGGTTCAGATACAATGTCTACAGTGTGCTAGAGAGTCGAACCCGGGTCATATCCGAGTTCAGTTTCTAAACGTTAGAAAAACTTGAAAAAAAAAGATAGTAATAAAAAACTTCAGAAGCGTTCGAGACTCGAACTTCGAGTCCGCGAGTGCGGTTGGAAGTTTCCAACTGCCGGCCAAATTCAGGTTTCGGCCCGATTGGTCCGGGCCCCGGACTCCGGGGTGTGCAACGATCTCACCTTCCCATTAGGACGCTTGGGACTATCCTTGATCATCGAGCTATCTTGTAGGACCATCCGCACATATTTTAACTTTTTTATTGACATAAGTGGTGGTCTTGGCTTTGTGCACGTAAAGTTTTTCGGGGGGAGTTTGTTGCCTGTGTACCTCGTCCAACGGGCACCAAGATCGCGTAGTCCCCTTTGCGATGGAGCCTCCTAATCCATGCTAATCAGTTTAATCGTATTATCACGACATGGAAAGCATTGTGAGTAGCAAATTCTGAGCTTATGCCGGGATGTTTTCCCACCGTGGGTCGCTGACTTTCGTTTTGTCTGCAGAACGCAGAAATATTTACATTGACTTATGGGTCTTTAGTCAGGCAGTTAATAACTGACCTTGACAATATTGAAGATGTCAATAAGCAGCTAGATACAATGTGGGTCCCCACTTTCGCTTCGTTCTGTTATCAGGCACAAAAGTCGTGCTGTGTGGATTCATTGATAGGATTGCCCTGCAGGGGCTATAACATTGGAATCCGCTTGATTGACGAGTACCTTGCGAAATCAAAGAGTACCAAATGCGTGGACTTTCATGAGACGGCGGAAAAAATAGCCAAGGTGCGGGGGCCACCAAACTCCACCAGAAAAGTTAATTGTCCTGGCTATGCCCTTCACTGAGGCATTTTGCGAGACTATTGCAGGTTGGACTGAAGATGTTCCTGAACACAACAGCTACTGTGACAAACTGGAACAATACAAATACAGAGTGCAGTTTGGTAAGCCCCCTCACAGTTGGCACAAATTTTGAAGAGAATAGGATCATTAGGGGTTGGTGTGAATCAAGGGCAAGTCTCGCAGATTCTGGAGGACAACCCTCTCACGGACTTTGTGGAGCTACCGGAGAGCTGCAGCAAGTTGATATACTGCAATTTGTTGTGTGGCGTCATTCGTGGTGCTTTGGAAATGGTATGTGCTTTGGAACCCCAGTGGCTTTGCAAGTTAAGAATCTACTTTATTCTCAACTGCCCATGTCAGAAGCCTGAAAAGGGTTGAACTGTAGGTGAACATGATGACAGAAGTGTCATTTGTCAAAGACATGCTGCGGGGCGACGACGTGTATGAGATCAGATTGAAACTGTTGAAGCAGAATCCCGAAATGTACCCATTTAAGGAGGATGACTGATAGTCCTATTTGGCTTGCACCAGCAAGGGGCCAGCAAGCTGCGTATGGATGCAGCAACATCGGATTGTGAAATGGGCATCGGCAAGAGAGAATTCAAGGGAACATAGTTGCAAAAACCGTCTATTGTTCAGCGGAATTTTGAACAGGGGGTTCAAGACTTGAAAGAAAATGCTGAGGATAGGCATTGGCAAGAAGGGCATCTTGCCACAGAGTGGCCCCTTATCTGGCTGCATCAAAAGTTTTGTGCCAATGTTGGCAACACTGCATGTGAAATATGGCATGTGACTGGTTGCACTTCCAGTTCAATTAGCTCCGGCTTTCGGCCTTGTCCACCATTAGAGCTTTCTTTTGGATACTCCCAAAAGAAATCGGGCTCACCAAGTTATACGGAAGCCAGTGAGAGCGAGCGACAATCTCAGTGTAATGCCTGGATAGCTGACTATAGGCTTACAATCGCAGAACTTTCTTTACAGGAGGAGACAGCAATACTCCAACCCTGAGGGCTATCTAGCGACAAACCTCAATTGGCCAGGTCACAGAGACCCACACCATTTCACCTAATGACGCTATGCATGGATTCCTGTGACCTGCTGGGCCTGCTCACACTAATGAACTACTTGCGCAGACACGGGCAGGAGGGACTTCTGTGGCGGCCTGGCTGGTCTTAACTCACCAATTCGGTCAATATACCTGCATGACACAATTTGCTGATGTTGTCAGCACACTCGGAGCAAAACCAGCCATTCCAGGGGACATACCTCCCCCCACCCCCAACACACACACACACACACACACACACACACACACACACACACACACACACACACACACACACACACACACACACACACACACACCACACACACACACACACCTCCCCCCACCCCCAACACACACACACACACACACACACACACACACACACACACACACACACACACGCGCGCGCGCGCGCGCGCGAGAGAGAGAGAGAGAAAGAGAGAGGGGGGGGGGAGACCCGGGGTTCCAACGGGTTGGTGATCATCTCACACGCTGCTTAGCACTATCTTGCTCTCATTCAAAAGAAGAGTAATACTATCTCTAGACTTTTCAAATGCCTTACAATTTCCATGCTTTCACAAATCTGCTTGGAGCAAACAGAATATTGCACCTTTTTGAAACCAACACCAGCTTAAGGACACGACCACAAAACAATGAGCTACTGAACGGAGATGGAATACACACTTACTACCTGCAACCATATCTACACGCATTTGATGGGAGCATTGTCAAATATACCATGACAAATATCGGGGTGTTCGAAAATGCCAGTTGTGTCTAGAATTGCCGCAGGATACCAGAGGACCTTGACATGCGGAAGACAAGTTTTTCTGCAAGTTTAGTCCATCAGGGATTTTAACGCACTCGATGTATGCCATTTGAGCTGAATCACTAGCACGCCGCCTCGTTTGAAGAATCCTCGTGTATCCACCTTCTCTGTCACGGTAACGGTCAGCAATGCTGGTGAAGAGCTTGTGGAGGTTGTCTTCACCACGGATAATGGCTGCAGCTTGCTGCCTAGCAGACAGATTACCCTGCATGAAACCTACAAATGTGATGATGTGATCAAGAAGAGAAGTGGATGACCTCTCGGGCTAAGTGCAGGAATTGCACCTGTTTCCCCAGGGTAACGACGTGGTCTGCCACCCTTCTGAGTTCTTTGGCAGTGGCCAAAGTTGTCTCAATCCGTTCGTGCTGCAGCAGTTGACTTGCCAACGTCCGCAGCATAGACCATCTATGCGAAGGCTTGCGGCCCAACTTCCGAAGGTGAATTCTATGTTTCATGAGTTACCCAGTAATGAAGAGCGACATCTTACATTCGAGACACTTCAAAGAAATATTTCGACTGCTTTCGCATAGTTCTTCGCATCTGAGTATTGAGAAGTGTGCAGCCACGAAGCGACACCCCGTAAGGAGATCAACGATTCATCATCAAGTTGGGTAGGAGATAGACTATAGTTTAACTGTGTCTTAGAAGTAATCTTTAGCTAGATATTACCAAGCTAATTTACAATGCGCAACATGCAACGATTTCCTGGTAAGCCCTGGCCACTAGGTGCTGAAATCTGTACTGCGCAGGCTGTACTGCGCAGTCTCGAGCTCGGACCTCGCGTAATGATTTTGTGCAAGTTGCTCCTCAATCGGCACCACTCCCCAGTTGAAGCTGCGTAGTGAAAGGTTGAAAGCTGCGCTTGTGATTTGCAAATTTGCAAAACACCGCGGACGGTTTAGATTGACCGGGGAAGGCCGATGGCTACCACCGGGGAAGGTCTATATTGCAGCACGTCCGGTACATATTTCACCGACAAGCAGGCTTTAGCAGAGCACTATAGAAGTGACTTTCATAGGTCAGTCTCGTTCTGAATCGCAGATCCGGCGGACATTTTGCGTGGCCTGATCTGTATGTGTACATCGGTGTGATCTGCAACTCGTTATCTGCTGTTCAACTTCCCTCTGTTTGATGCAGGTATAACTTAAAACGAAAAGTTGCGAATTTGCCTCCGGTTACCCGTGAATGGTTTGAGGAGCACAAGAACCAGCTGACAGCTAGCCTTGGGCGCCCTGAGCCGCAATTATGGATTGATCCCCTCACAAAGAAGAAGTTTAGCAGCGAACATACCTACAATGTGTTCATCAATTCCAATAAGTATAAGGATCTTGTAAGGAAGACTGGGTTTCCAACCCCTGCACCGATCGTGCAACAAAAGGCTCGGTCAGCGGATGGTGTGTCCCAAACAAGCTCTCCTTTAGCTTTTCATTTGTCATGCTGGCTCTGCAGAGGTATCAGAGCTCAAAGCGCAGTCTGACCTTGTAAGTTTTCATTCAGGGCTGGAAGTACCTCATCAACGTGTTAGGGAACCTGCGCAATTTACCCTTTCTGTACCAAATGGAATGCATCGCCAAGAAAATGCTTCTGAAGAGGTACGTTTCTATTTTTAGCATTGTGAACCTGAGATATTTTGTTTGAGCTTTCCTCCGAGGGGTACAGAAGGTATTTCCTCGTGATCCTGATCTGCCGGTACAGAACTGACAGTTTTACTATATGTGGCCCAATGTTGTCTATTCAGGGAATGTAGCAACTGCTGCTATGGTTGTGTAGGGGGGAATGGAAGCGGAGGATGATCGAGCAAGCTCAGGTTGGGAGACAGCTTCTGACGCAGATGATGATATGGGTGAAGACGACAGTTCCTTTGAAGTGTGGGATGTATGCCGGAGTCTCTTCGACAACCACATGTCCAGCACAATGGAAGACAACTTGGAATATATGTGGAAGCGCTTTGGATTTTACTTCCCAGATGCAGAGGCGCTCAGAGATCCTGAGGGATTGCTCAGATACCTGGTACCCCCTTGTTTGTACCATCACAGTTGTTTCGAAGGGTTATGAGGCTCAAGCAGTAATATTGACATGAGTGTTCTCTGCATTTTGTTGAAAGCTGCGTTGCCATTGTTAAACGATTTGAAGCAGTGCCTGGCAGCTGTTGTTCAGATGGTTTACCACACATCCGCCGCCGGAGGCATGGCCATACAATTGTGAGGGGTCAATGTAAGACGGCTGGGTTTGCTTGTACTGTAAGCTGTGTGCTCTAAGCTGTGTGAAAGACCACTCGTGCTATTGGCTATTGCTCCATAGCAGCCGCTATGATGCGGGTGCTGCCTTTTCAGCTATGGTGGGACACCCCGTTGATGTACCTTGAGATTGTGAGGGGAGTTGCAGGGAGCCAAATTGCAGTATGGATGTGTCCCGCTGTACATTCGGGGGGATGACGAAAATTCGCGCCGATACCCTTCTCTGCATGCAGTCCAGCGCCACATGGTAGACACAAATCAATGCAAAATGGTTTACGAGGGCAATGAAGAGGAGTACGATGAATTCTATGCTCAGAGCATGGAAGAGGAGGATTCAGGTGGGAAAGCTTTTCTACTAGTCCTGTAAGGCAGCCCCCTTTTTTTTTTTCTTTTTCTTTTTTTCCTTTTTTTTTTTTTTTTTTTTTTTTTTTTTTATAAACTGTGTCAATGTTGTGTCCAATCGAGCTTCGTCTTGAGACCTTCGGGCGGGTCATGATGTGACAACCCCATCCTAGGTATATTTACCTGGGTTTGGTATGGTTTAGGGCAATGGAGTTTTGAACATTGACTTGTCTCTCGATATCTTTGTTTGCCATTGTGTACATGATGTTTTAAACAAGTCAAGCTGGCGGGGCTGCAACTTTTGACTGCAATAAATATGTATGCGGTTAGAATAGGATTCACTTTTAATCTTAAGTAGCAGCAGTAGAGGGATAAGCCGTCGTGGTTTTAATAGATGATCCGTCGGTTCCAATATCTCAGGGAGATACTTGCTTCTCACAGTTGAATCTTTTTTTGGAATGCTAAGGAACATGTCATGGAAGGATTTTGGCTTGCAGCTTTACTTGACCCAGCACGAGGGAGTTTCCCAGCTCACCCAGAGATTTGGGGCCAGTTCCGGAAGTTTTTAATTCCTGTGTGGTGTGTGTGCAGATGCTGGCTTGGAGCTGGTGTCTGAAACAGCATCAGTAGCTACTTATCAAGGATTGGAGTTGGTGCTACCGTCCCCATCAGGACACAAGGTGCTCGGAGCCCGCCAGCTGGCAAAGTATTACAAGCAGAAGTACCGCCCCCAAGAGTCCCGACAGGGGGTCATTGTTAACACCATGCTGGCTAGGCAAGTCCCCTTTGTCTCTGTGATGGGCTGTAGGAAACTCTTTATTCTAAAACGAGGGTTTTTCGGAAGCAGCTTTGTGTTGAGAAAGTGTATGGCATGATATCGCCAATCGTACAAACGTGGAGTTGTGTTCTTCAACACATAGATGGCAAGTTCTTCACAAAATTGCTCTCATAATGGTAAATTAAAGTGCACGACCAGTCCATGTGGAGAGCTGTTGTTTGTTGAGGCTCTTGTATATCTGTTTGCAGGTTTTAAAGGTACAGTGTGTCATCTGAAAGGGAAGGTGTCTGTTTGTGCAGGTACCGGGCACTAGGAATTTCAACTGCTGCAAGTTACAAGACAGAGAAGCCGAAGGAAAGGCACCAACAGAAAGTGGCAAGGATGGAGCTTAAAACGCAGCTTCAGGCGAATGTAACGAGGAACCTGCCTAAGAATGTTCCGTATTAAGATACAGGAACTTTTAGGGGTGCTGGTGGGGCATAAGATGGTGGCTAATCTTTGGCGCATGTCCATCTTAGAAAGGGTCCGAGAACTTCGGGGTGAGGGCAGGTAGAGAGATGCTATAACCCCCAACTTGATTGGGATTAATGGCCACAAGGAGAATAGTGATGCTAACTCCTTATTCCAATTTTGTTCGCTGGCTATTGCCTCGTCTGGCAGTTGGGTCGGGCCTTTTTCCGTACATGACCACGACCTTTACGATGGCTGGATGGTGTGGTCAGGTGCGAGCCACAATCTTACATGCTCAGGGCGAGGTAGAATCTCGTGGTGACATGGGATTTAAAAGTCGATGCCAGTGGTTCCACACTTGGTGTTGGACTAAAAATGGTCAGTGAGATTAAATATAAATTCAAAATCCGGTAGTCATGGATTTTCCTGGGGCACCCACATAGTGGTTGCAATCCGCAGGCCGTTCATCCAGGTCTGTACTTGTTCTATGTGCGTGAGACAATGGTCCAAAAATTGCAAATTGATTTAGGGCGAAAGTTGTTGTTCCGTCATTGATCCCTGAACTTAGGTGAACAATAACATGCTGCCAATCGATTTGTTCACGTTTAAATGAGCAGGAGTGTAGGCTGCTTCTAATGCGCGATCATTAGTGTTTTGTCACATGCATATTTATTGGAACTTTCACTTCATTTTTTCCATGCTCTGAGGCTTTGAGACAATGCAGGTTCAATAGGCATGGGACGAACCCCTTAGAAACCTCATGGATACGAGTGCTTTGCACAACACTGGTAGATTATGTGCAGCAATAGGTTTAGCTGGTTACACATCCCACAATTTCTCTAGGCGAATTCGCACCGCCCCTCTGACACAAACTGCGTCCCTATCCTTTCTAGAAATACTCATTTAGGCCCCAACAATCCATCAATCTGAGTACGCATGCTCTTAATGAAACCACAAATGCACGAGAACACACACACACACACACACACACACACACACACACACACACGCGCACACACACACGCACACGCGCGCACGCACGCACGCACGCGCGCGCGCGCGCCCGCCCGTGGGGCGCAGCGTCCAAACACATTGGCCCCCTCCTTCCCCTCTCTGTCACGTTAGGCTGAGCGGCCCCCCTCTCTCCCCTCCCCTCCCCCGACACACACACCCCCACAGTCTGTGTCCACCCAAGTCGTCCCTGTCCTTCTTTATCTACCCCTGATCCCTTTCTCTCTCCCCTGCCTCCGTAATGCTCTGTGCTTGCTTGACATGCCTCTCAGCCGCCGTGTCACACCTCAATACCCGGGGAATGCACTTGCACATGCATGGGACTTAGCAGAGCCTCCCCTTATACCTCTGGCAATAAATCTCGTTTCAGCCAAATAACGCAAACTCATGAGTTTTAAGATCTGACCTAGACGGCAATCGTTCCCGATGTGCACGGTCATGTCCGGCCCTTCATGCACTCTGCAGTACACCGTTTGAGGCAAGCATCATTCCAAGCCGGGACTTGATGCATATTCATACAAACGGCCCTCTGGCAAGCTTCTGTACATGAGTCAGTGCCTGCATGCATCACATAACGTCTTAGAGAGGCCGTCTTCATGTGCGCGCATTTCGAGTTGTGGTGTTTCGACATTGGAAGTCAGGCAATGACACAGGCTGAACATAACATAAATCCAACAAACTGTATTTGTGGGATCTGCATTACAAACTCTCCAAGAAGTATTCCACGCTCAGGCAGCAATCCCTATGGCAGGGTACAGCTTAACTATATTGTGTTGTGGAATTCAGCCGGCATCATATGATATCGGGAGATGGAGTGGCTCAAGATGTTCAGATCCTTGGTTGACTTACAGTACAGGCCCGTAAATCTGTAGAACCTGGCCTAGCATTTTTCTCAGGCCCAGATAGAGGCACAGACTGAAGTCACTCAACAGGGCAGAGGATATCACACCTGATGTCCCACAGACTGTCACGCATGTGTTGGGGGTGGGATCCTGCATAAGTCAGCAAGGCGAGTCAACCTTGGACCACGATGTCCCGTTCACAACCGGTGAGTAACAAGGAGTCCCAAAATGAGTGCAACTGGATGCCCAGCTCCATCTCTCACCAGTACCAGTGTGAGTCATTCACACTGTCTCCCGCAAATGCCTTACAGCCATCCAGCAGAGTTTACCTCTATGATAAACAAGAAGTGGACAAGAATCAGAGCTCACCTTGGCCAGGCCTCCCATTCTTCTTAAAAGACGATTTGACGTACACACCCTTTCACACACAAAGCTGGGGTATCCGCCCTCCTCAACTCTGTACATCGTTCGCAGTTGTCAGCTGCCCAGGTTCCATTCCTCTTGGCGGCCAAGACAGGGCACACACTCACCTTTCTCCACCTTCATCAACCTTTTTTGCCTTTCCCCGCCCACTTGTCACTGTCTTTATTATTACTGCAGGGACAGCAACCGCCGCTGCCCACCAAGCCGGAATAGCGACCATTGTCGTTCAGAAAGCAGACCCCACAACCTTCTCACACGTGTTCAGCACATGAATAAAATAAAAGAACAAATGCCGATGATATGCTCAGGCCGATGATATGCTCAGCAGTTTTGAATAAACGTTTACTGCGCTTTCAATACCTGCAACTCTACAATTTGTGTCCAAATCCCGGATACAACAGCGGATGTCAGAGCACAAACAGTTTAAAACAACGACGTACTCAAGCTTTGTGTATTCTGACAAAATTAGCTTGCCTGTATTGTATAGCCCTCAAAGGTCGTGCAGACCACGCGAGTTCAATGATCCGAGATGGTGGTTGGAAAAGCGGATTGCTGTTGGACACCCCGTGTCAGCGATGCTGACGCCCCACTAGCGGATCGATCTGGTGGCTGGATCAGTAGAAAGCCGCACTAGACGAGCGGTCAGCGTCCTTAAAAAGTTTTGGAAACCCGTGCATGGAAGGATTTTATTACCTTTGATACAGTTATAAACATGTCAACTGCCTTTCGTCTCTATCTGTCGCGGAGGGGGTCATGAGACGGTAGTCTGCATTGGCTCGGATGGACTCTATGTAAAGCAATTCTTGTGCGTCTTGTTGCCCAGTAATAAGGGCGTATACTGCGCTCGTGCGGAAGACGGGCTGATTGCACATGCATTTTAATATAAAAACAAACCAAAGGCGGTGATTGTTTATGACCTGCACATCTCAGCGTTCACATCAATTTCAAATTCTTTCCAACAAAGGCAAAGCTTTCCGAGGATTTTGTCATGCATACCTGCGTTTCACTTGGTGCGAAGCCCCTAAGTTTTGAGAATGTAGTTCGTCACGGTACCTTTTCTAATCTAGCCTTATGTCTAATCTTCTCTATTCTCAGTGTTTGGACAACACGGAGTGACGGGGTTATGCAGCAGATGGTTTGCTGCAACATCAACCTCTCGTGCGAACGTCTGTTCTTTGCTGTCCTTCCCGGTTCGCACCCTTTCAGAGAAGCCAGGCACGGCATGTTTTGAAGCGTCGGGGTGTAGCCAGAGCCTCAAGTAACTCCTCCGATGGCAAAGGTCCTGTTGTAGTTGTAGATAACTACGACAGCTTTACCTACAACCTCTGTCAGGCAAGCCTCCTTGGCACATCCTGACAAGAAACTCTCCTCCAGACATGCACAATCTGTTTTCAATCTACGGTCTGTTTAAGGTACTGCTGAGTACCTCCTAATTTTACAGCTTGCAGTCTTAAATTGTTTCATTCGCCTCTGCATTGCTCTTCGGGATTTAACTCCATCCGCTCGGACCTCACCACCTGCTCTCCTGCAGTTCCTTGCTCTTCTGTGAATCATCATTGCATGTGCTCCACCTATGGCCCGAAACAAAACCACTGAACCAAAGGACTTGGGTCACTCAGCTGTGTGGCTGCATGCAGTACTTGGGAGATCTGGAATGCGAGTTCATTGTCATCACCAACGACCAAATGTCAGTCGACGAGGTCAGGAGCCTCCGACCCAGAGGGATCCTGGTGTCCCCCGGCCCAGGTATGCACTTTTCCCCTCATCCCTCTCATCGCTGCATTTCTGATGATGTTGCTCACTCTCTGATAGCTTTTTTGTGTGTGTGTGTGTGTGTGTGTGTGTGTGTGTGTGTGTGTGTGTGTGTGTGTGTGTGTGTGTGTGTGTGTGTGTGTGTGTGTATGTGTGTGTGTGTGTGTGTGTGCGTGTGTGTGTGTGTGTTTGTGTGTGTGCGTGTGTGTGTGTGTGTGTGTGTGTGTTTAATTTACTCTCCGATAGTGTTTCTGACACTCTCTCTCACTCTCTCTCTCTCTCTCTCGCTCTCTCTCTCTCTCTCTCTCTCTCTCTCTCTCTCTCTCTCTCTCTCTCTCTCTCTCTCTCTCTCTCTCTCTCTCTCTCTCTCTCTCTCTCTGGCATTGTTTTTTTTCCTCTGACTCTCTGATCATGTTTCTGACTCTCTGTGCTGTAAGTAATCAAATTTGTGACCTGGTGGGCGGAACATGCAAGAGTCAGTTGTGCTAGGCTTCTTGCACAGTCTGACTTTTGTGCAGAAAACACTGCGTCCATCCTGAGTCCAAGGACGAAAGCGGGAACGGGGGGTTGGGGGGGGGGGGCATCGCCGGCAGACATCGTGTGAGGGGAGCTGGTACACAGCACAGTAAAACACTTGCGAGGAAGCTTGACAATGCAGTACAACAGTTGGGACAACTGGGCACTCTGGGAGGAGGATGGGGTGCCCCCTTTTCTTTTCTTTTTTTTTTTTTCCTTTTTTTTTGGGGGGGGGGAGATGACATTCAGGAATCAAGATACAAAAGCTGATATTCTCGTCTAATTTGGTATGGTACGTATAGAGAGGACGAGGAAAGGGAGGAAAGAAAAGGGGGGGGGGGTTTATATGATTTTCTTAGCTTCATCCCAAGCACGCGGGGGTCGAGAGTTTGGAGTGTGGGAGAAGAGGTGTGGGGGAGAGAATGGGGATAGGGGAATTGGTGACAGAGGGAGGAGGTGGGAATAAGAGAGGAGGACGGGAAGAGGGGTGTGGGTGGAGGGGGCCTCCACCGGGAGGGGCAGCAAGCAGAGGGATGTGAGGCTTGGGGGGGGGGGGAGCGAGGGAGGAGGGAGACGAAGAGGGAGGGAGAGAGAGAGGGGGGGGGGGGGGGGGGAGGGAGGGAGGGAGGGGGGAGGGGAGGGAGGAGGAGGAGAGAGAGAGAGAGAGAGAGAGAGAGAGAGAGAGAGAGAGAGAGAGAGGAGAGAGAGAGAGAGAGAGAGAGAGAGAGAAGAGAGAGAGAGAGAGAGAGAGAGAGAGAGAGAGAGAGAGAGAGAGAGAGAGAGGGGGGGAGGGGAGAGAAAGAGAGAGGGTGTTTGGAGGGAGGGGGGGGAAGGCAGGGAGTCGGGGGGGGGGGGAGAAGGGGGGGTTGTTGAGAGGGAGGGGGAGGGTGAGGGAGAGAAGGGGGGGGGGGAGGGGGAGAGGGAGAGGGACACACACACAACACACACACAACAACACCACACACACAACACACACACACACACACACACACACAACAGAGAGAGGGGGGGGGGGGAGGAGATCCATTCAAGCCACTTCTTGAACCAGTTTGGTGTGCTGATCGTAAACTCACTCTCCTAGTGTAAACTCCTGACCTCACGTCCTGAAAGCCTGGCTTCACAACATTCCGTGTTCTGATCTGACATCTCATGGGACTCACGCCGGGAGTGGGACGCGGGTTTGTGCACAGGCCGGCCTGAAGACTCCGGAATATCGCTGCAGATAGTCAGGGAGCTGGGGCCCTCAGTGCCTCTCTTTGGGGTGTGCATGGGCCACCAGTGCATTGGGGAGGTGTTCGGGGGCAATGTGGTGCGCGCCCCCTGCGGGGTCATGCACGGCAAGACGTCTCTGGTGCACCACAACAACAGCGGCCTTCTCAAGGTGGGCCTCCCCTTCCATTCATTCATTGCCCTCCTATTCCATCTACGTGGCTTGTGTATTTGCCCCTGCCAATGCTGGATTCGGCCTCTTGTCCTAAGGAGGGGGCTGTGTGATTAAGTTGCGAAACTTTGCTCCCTTACCTCGCCCCCCCCCCCCGGGGGGGCGGGAGGGGAACCTATCCTTGTGGTGCGAAAACTATGCTTTTCCTGTCATCACACTTGTCAACATTAAAACATCACATCGCCAAGGGAAAACACGAAGACATGACAACCCCCCCCCCCCCCCCCCCCCCAAAAAAAAAAGTAAGTGCCTGCCTGCGTGGGAGGGGGAGAGAGAAGTGCGCAAGGCCGCGCACACATACCAAACGTGTGCGTGCATACAGGTTCATGTGCGCGCGTGTGTGTGTGTGGGGGGGGGGGGGGGAGACTACACCGTGTTTCCCCCCCCTTTCCCCAACTTCTGCATGAGTGCATCTGTGCACATATGTCTGCATGCCCCCCCCCCCCCCAACTTCTCTCTTTCTCCCTCTCCCCCACCCTCTCCCTCTCCTATCTCTCTCTTCCTCTCACACACATACTCTTCCCCCCCCCCTCTCTTTATCTCTCTCACTCTCCCTCGCGCGCGCGCGCGCGCGCGCGTGTGTGTGTTGTGTGTGTGTGTGTGTGTGTGTGTGGTGTGTGGTGTGTGTTGTGTGTGTGTGTGTGTGGTGTGTTGTCTGTGTCTGTGTGTGTGTGCATGTGTGTGTACGTGTGTACGTGTCTCTCTCTCTCTCTCTCTCTCTCTCTCTCTCTCTCTCTCTCTCTCTCTCTCTCTCCTCTCTCTCTCTCTCTCTCTCTGTCTCTGTGCGTGTGTGTGTGTGTTCATGTGTGTGTGTGTGTGTGTGTGGGTGTGTGGGTTGGGGTGTGTGTGTGTGTGTGTGTGTGTCTGTGTGTGTGTCTCTCTGTGTGTGTGCATGTGTGTGTGTGTGTGTGTGTGTGTGTGTGTGTGTGTGTGTGTGGTGGTGTGTGTGTGCCCGGGCTCTCATGCGCATGCACATGTGCTGCATCTGACGTTGTTGAGGGGGTGCAGGGTCTGCCAAATCCATTTTCAGCGGCGCGGTACCACAGCCTGGTGATCGAGAAGGACAGCTGCCCGGACTGCTTGGAGGTCACTGCCTGGACGGACGATGGCACCATCATGGGAGTCCAGCACAAAGACTTTCCCCACCTCGAAGTGTGCCCCCTCCCCATCTCCTGCTGCTGAGAGAAATTCACGGGTATAAGCCAAACAAGGGCAAGACAGCGAGAGCATAAAAGAAAGCGTGTCTGGCGCGTGCGCGCGCGTGCCCATGTGTGCGTGCGGCATGCGTGTGTGTGTACTGTGTGTGTGTGTGTGTGTGTGTGTGTGTGTGTGTGTGTGTGTGTGTGTGTTGTGTGTGAGTGTGTGTGTGTGTGTGGGTGGGTGTGTGCGCGCGCGGGCACGCGTCTATGTGATCCGAATAAACATTTGAATTGTCAAAGCGTGACTTGGCATGACCCGGATAAGTTTGTACTTATCACTGGAACAGGCAGCCCCCTTCGCGGGTGCTCAATCAATGTACATAGAGTTGGTCTGTATACAAAGTTGCATGTGTCTGCATCGTTATGCCTGCTAGCTTCTTCATCGTTGTTACCCTTATGGGCGGCATCACCACAGCGGAGCGCAGATCTCTTTGTGAGCATCGTCAGCACGCTCCTCAACATCCTGGCGTCCACACTCACAACCATCAACATCTTGGCTTTCGCACCACTATCATCAACATCCTGGCGTCCACACTCACAATTGTCAAAACCATGGCTATTTCCTGCTCAGCCTGTTGTCTTGTAGTTTCTTGCGAGCTTGTTCTGCAACTGCGATGCGCAGGCTGATTTCGTCCTTGCTTGGTTGAGTACGACTCTACGGAGAATCTTTCTCGCGGCGCTCGGGCTCCTTGGTGGGGCCATCATGTAATGTGGGGCTGGGGTGGCTGGGATGCAGGGAGTCCAGTTCCACCCAGAAAGCATCATTACGGATAATGGCAAGCTCATCGTCAAGAACTTCATCGAGAGATTGAGTTGAAGCTTCTCATGCCTTTCATTGGTAAGCTAGTAGCAAAGAAAATCACTGAGAGATTGAGTTGGAGGCTCTGATGCCTGTCATTGGGAAGCTCACAGTAAAAGAACTTCATCGAGAGTTGAAGTTGAAGGCTCTGACGCCTGTCATTGGCAAGCTCATAGCCAAAAACTTCTCTGAGAGATTGAGTTGAAGCCTCTGATGCCTGTCAAGGCAGGGGGACCGGAAACGACTTTCTTATCTCCCAGTTGCGGAAGAGAGAAATGCCTCTGCGGGCGAGCATTGGCATCTCCGACACGGTTTGTCGCTGTTGGTCGTTCGAGTTTGTTAGCCTGTGGCTCACGAGCTGATGTGAACAGCATCAAGGGAATTAGGGTTTTCATGCCCTCTGGCTCATGAGCTGATGCGAACAGCATCGAGGGGATTAGGGTCTAAAGGGATCATGCTTGTGGCTAAGCTCCGTGAAGGAGCAGGGGAACTGCGTGAAGGCTTTGTGAGGACCACTGTTCTGTTAGTTTAGTTATCCGGTAGCGGGTAATCAGGATATACTGTTGGTAACTGTGTGAAGTGTGCACTGTTGCCTACACAGCGCAGATGATGGCTGACTCCTTCCGTCCCCCCCCCCCTCTCTCCTCTCTCTCTCTCTCTCTCTCTCTCTCTCTCTCTCCTCTCTCTCTCTCTCTCTCTCTGTGTGTGTGTGTGTGTGTGTGTGTGTGTGTGTGTTGTGTGTGTGTGTGTGTGTGTGTGGTGTGCTGTGCATGTGTGTGTGTGTGTGTGTGGTGTGTGTGTGTGTGTGTGTGTGTGTGTGTGTGTGTGCGCGAGTCTGCGCTGCCGTGGACTTAAACAGACATCATGCCCCGACTCACACAAGTGGGTAAGGGAGAGGATTTGGATTGTGTGTGCGGTTTTGCAAGCCGGCGAGATGATGTCAGACAGGCCTAACAGCTTCCTTTTCAATCGTACGTATGTACTGTCAGACGTTTCTTAATGATGACCTGTTCCAAAGCTTGACACGGGGCAACAATCCGTGATATCTCTGTAAATTACAGAGATTTTGATGTGTTGCAATAACAATTGTGTGCAGATTGCGAAAAAATGTCATGTCTTGTCTAGGGCCCGGCCCTCCACGGGGGGCTTGGCTCCTAACCCGTGTTACCCCGATGCTCTGTTTCTCCTAGCCCATTTTACCCCGATGCTCTTCTGCCCCTAATCCACGTTACCCCAATGCTCTGGGGCTCCCCACGCATTTTGCCCGATGCTCATTGTGCTCTCGTCCTTGCACTGTGAGCAGTACTAAAGTACGTGAGAAGGCATATACTCTCATAGGAGATGGAACGCCTGTAATATGGAAATGAAAAATGGGATCGCTGATATCATTGATATCAAATAATCATATCACATCTCATTGCATATAGTATCACAATTAACTAGTAAGGGAATCCACTTGAGACTCGATACTACCAGTGCACTGCGAAGCTCCTGGGCTGCAGCCAATCACACAGAAAGTCATATTGTTAGAAGGGTGTTGACTGGCCTTGTCGGGCCAATCGGTAGCAGTAACCCATAGAGCCTGTCTGGTTTTACGTGAAACCATACCGTATACGGGACTGATCAGATTGATAGACCATGAGAAAAGGCTGGACTTGTGGACAGGAGTACTCTAGTTCGGCTGCGTCTATTATTGCACGCGTGAGGGAGGGTATAATTATTTTCAGCGGACACAATGCTGCCGGGAAAATTCTAAGAAGTGTTAGCATGCGCTGCGATGACATCATCCGGCTCACACGTGGGAAACAATGGGGTTCATGACAGTCCCTATGACATCACCCGGCACGCCAAATTATTCCCTAGCTAGGGAGTACTCTGAACTCTTTACTAGTGATGATGTTTAACAGTCCGTACGCCTGATGGCTAGCTTGCATACAGTATACTAGTGCATAGACATACAGAACATATATACTCTAGTATACATGTATACTAGAGAATACTAGTAATAATGTCTAAAACAGTCCGTACGGCTAGCATACAGTATACTAGTGTGTACTAGAGTATACTAGTAATGGAATACTGGATGTTTAATGTGGAGTAATGGATGTTTAAAACAGTCCGTACGCCTAGCATACAGACTGCATCCCCCCACGCAACTAGATAACAGATGAGATGGTGGCCCCTCCATGTCTTGTTGAAAGGGCATGTCACGTACTTGGAACTCAATTTCATTCAAACGGACGTGGCAAAGAACATGAGGGTGAGGAGCCTTTTTCAGACCATACCCATGCGGACATTGATGCTGAACATCCTCTCTTCATGTTTTACCAGCGGAAAACTCATTGCCGGACAGCCTACTAGGAGGCCCAACTCTGTACCAGAAAATCAGGTTGCTTGTACCATTACCTCCACCA
Organism: Botryococcus braunii; assembly: GCA_002005505.1. Lineage (NCBI taxonomy): Eukaryota > Viridiplantae > Chlorophyta > Trebouxiophyceae > Botryococcus > Botryococcus braunii. The sequence continues at coordinate 272,517 of KV908435.1, forward strand.
AAGCACGCCGTTCTGGCCTTAAAATGGATTTGTCCACGCACGTCGCGGGCTCATCAACCGGGATCCGCCGGAGCATCCGAATCTGGGTTCCCGGCTGCCCGTCTGCCTACAAGCAGTGTTATTATTAAGGTTTTTGGCAATTAGCCAATTTGGCGATTTTGAGCCCGACAATTTTTTTTCCTGTCGCCACTGGGTGGCGAATTAGGGTCATAGAATTACATTTTCTTGTCGCCATAATGGCGAATTTACACAGTTTTGTGTATTTTTTTTCCTTAACTGAACAGTCGAGCTCCTGCTACCCGTCGGCTTGATGAATTCATCATGAAGTCACCACGTCCTTGCATCATGCAAGCCTAGGCTGCGCCTTTCCTTCATACACACACACACACACACACACACACACACACACACACACACACACACACACACACACACACACACACACACACACACACACATACAGCCACCCACACACACAAACACACACACACACACAAACACACACACACACACACACATACAGCCATACACAGACACACA
>KV908435.1:278056-290556 GCA_002005505.1 Botryococcus braunii
CACACACACACACACACACACACACACACACACACACAGACACAGAGAGAGAGAGCGAGGGGGGGGCGGAGAGAGAAGGGGGAAGGGACACACACACACACACACACACACAACACAGAGAGAGAGAGAGAGAGAGAGAGAGAGAGAGAGAGAGAGAGAGAGAGAGAGAGAGAGAGAGAGAGAGAGAGGAGAGAGAGAGAGAGAGAGAGAGAGAGAGAGAGAGAGAGAGGGGGGGGGGGTCACCAACAACATGTGTCACAAAGAAGGGAAACATAAGGAAAACCAAGAACAAGGGGGGGCAGACAAATAATGCCAACGCCACCTAACACTTGCATTCCTCAGGACGAGAATGTTGTCCGCCTGAGCAATCCTTAATCTCAGGAGTGCACAATGCAGCCAGTGGCAGTGGCCCAATGCTCAAGGGTGAGCCGACCGGCCGCCGGGTGAGTCGGTCGGCCTTTACATCAGTCCATATTTCCTTCTAGAGAGACGAGAATGTTTGTCCAGCCGTCTGAGCGATCCTCAATCTCAGAATCCTCCATCATACGCGTTTTACATCAGTTCTCTTCTTGGCTCTTCCAATGGGGATTTGCGATGTCAAGTGTGCCATCTGGCATGCCACGCCGGCTCTGAGTAAGAAGACACCACGGGATTTGAGATCCTCCTGCACAATATTTCTTCCATCGACCCGTCCGCCCGAATTTCATGGCCTTTCGAGTATCATGTCATGAGTGGAAGACCGCAGGAGGAGAATGCTGTGAAAGCTTCGCAGTGCCAAATGAATTGGCCAGAGACTGTTAGTTGATCGATATGGGAAGAAGCAGGTCAAAACAGAGTGGACTGCCGAGACTGTCCCAGGTGGGTCTTGTCGTGGTTGAATTGCTGAATTGTTATTTAAAGGACCTGGTTCGTCTGTATTGATTGACCTCGTTCTAACGAGGGGTGGGATGCTGTGGTCTCAGAGCGTCGTCGTAGACCCGGCGAGCGATTTACAGCATACCAAGGAGCATCTTGCTGCTAAAGGAGGCATAGCCCCAAAAGAGCAACGCCTTTTCTTCTCAGTGTCACCAGAGCGCGTTAAAGAGACAGCTGATAGTGCCGTTGACCTTTCCATTTGTCGTGGCCTCAAGAAGGCTGTTTGGCAGGTATGCACCTTTTGAAAGTTTGCAGGTCTGGAGACGGTGGAGGTTCCGTCACCTCCGGCAGACAGCACTGCTCGGAAGCTAATTGCTGCACTAGTTTTTGAGTCCATTAGTCGCACAACATATCCCTCTCGCTTGAGCAATTCTGCGTTGGTCGGGACTGCAGGCCGTGGTCTTCAAGAACGACCGCTCTGTGGCCCATCTTATAAATCCAACGGTTGATACAGAGGACCTTCCACACCGTGACCCTGTCTGCCAAACGTCGGGGCAGGCTTTTATCTTGAGCTGCGTGTTTTCGACTTGCAAACCTGCCGCAAAAGGGAGCGGAGTCGAGGCTCGGGAATTGTGTCTTCCTGTGGATGAGAAGGGTGTTTACCGTGTCAATTTATTCCTCAGAACGGAACGCGGAACAGCGGCCTGGCCAGTGCAATACAACTTCTTGGGAGAGAAGATTTTCATTGAAGCAAGGTGCAAGGCGCAGCTTGATATTCGTTCGCAGGCACACCACGCATTGCAGCAGCAGCAGTACGCTGCTTCTGGTGTTCCCGGGGATCGTCTACCCGATCTTACTGTTTTGGGGTTGATCAAAGTCTCACCAGACGGTGTGGTCCTGTCCCAAGTCTGATACCTGCTTTATTGTTCAATGCCATACACATAGTCTTACTATCCCAAATGTTGAATTTCTTTTTTCCGTCACAAGCATGGGGGTTTGTGCAGCGTGCTTGTTAGGATAAATTTGTTACACTATGCCATGGACCAACACCCTTATAATTCCCACCGTTTCACAACCAAATCAATGTTTCAAGGAGCTGAGGTTAGACTGCGTTGAAGGCACTTGCGGGGGCCTTTGCACAGATTATATCACCGTCGTGTGCAGACAAGCAGAGGGGCAAGTGAACCTTGAGGCCATCACCCTTCGTGCTGCAGTTTGTGATTTGGATAAAGGTGTTTGGGACTCCGTCCGCGACATGGCCTCAACTTGGTGCAGTGAAAATCGCCTGGCCATATTGCAAGGTCGTGCAAATACTTCAAAGTCTGTGGCCCCATCGGACTGCCATGTTTTCCACCAGCGTCACAATGCTGATAAGCGTGTTTTGGGTGGGAGCGGCATGAAAAGGCCAGTGTCTGCGAAGCGTACAGAGACCCCTTATGGCTCTTTGCTTGAGTCAACGCTTAGCGCTGAGACTGTCGCTCCAATTGCTGATGGTCACGAAGGTAAGAAATTCATCGCTTTTGGAAGTTGACAAACTGTTGCAGCGCAATGTCTTGTGCTGGTTGGATGAGGCGTATCATAAGCTTGGGATGTTGTGAATTATTCCTTACTGTCAGCATCAGCTTGTTGAAAGCGAGAGGTTGTAACCTCTACAGCCGTGCAATTTGGTTGTGTGACCCTCGAAGCACCCATGAGGAGTGATGTTTTGGGTATATTTCATGTGCTAACAAGTTTTACTTTACGCTAAACGTTTTGCCATTGATGTTGTGGCCAGCTTGTACATCGGTATTACCCAACAGTGTGCTGGTAGCCCACATTAGGCATAAAAGCCACCTGTCATGTACTTTGAAGTTGGTTCATGTTCTGAAATTTTTCTTGTCATTGGGTTTGGCCCATTCAGTATTGGGGTGTTATCATGTTGATGCAGCACTGAGTTGCATAAGTTGCATGTGACCTTTCAAAGTGGATGTCTAGTACATATGTCATTAACATCTGCGACGTGCACTGGTGTGCCATGCTGAACAGAGCATAGATGACTAGATCTTGGCTTTTCTCTCCATGTTTTTCAACATTTCCCTCTGTCAAAGCAAGCTGTAGCTTTAACATCATCAGGGATTATCAACTGTGATCACCAAGCACCATTCATGCCACCTTTGCCGGGGAGTTTGGGAAAAAGTATACTGGTTTGCCTGCTTGGTGCAAGGTGCTTTAGGCTGGATCTTGATTCGGGCCAATCATAGTAATTTGCAAGCATGGAAGAATTAGTTTCTGCTTTGCCTGGGGGAATTGCAGCCATCAGCCCCTTAAAATGTGTCCATTCTCCAAAATGCATCCATTCTCATCGTAAATACATGCCTATGTTGGTGAGGAGCATATGTTGCAAGGTTTTAGGATTTCTTCTCTCATACTGGGTTGTTTATTTACACAAATCTTGATGTAAGCAGTTGCCTTGGGCTTGCTCCTAGATTGACAAAAAAAGCTGCAACCCTTGGTGCTTCTTGTGCAGATGACCTGATGACATTTGAAGAGAAAAGGCGACTGAAGGAACTTGGCCGACCTCCCGCTTGCTGTGCAGAGCCTGATATCAGAAGTGTGGGGGCAGCTGCAGAACAGACAACAGGTGATGCCTTGATTTGAAAGGCTGTTCTTCCTACTGATGCCTTACAATGATTGGACATGTCTTCTGCAGTTGTCTAGGCTGTGGTTTGTCTAACGCTATGTTTTTAAACACCACCCAGTACAGTTCATCAACTAAGTTCCAGGCTCCAATTGTGCTTCTCCTAACGTTTTTGGTGTGGTCAGGGGCCCACAAGGAGTTGGACACTGGACAAAATGCAAGGGAGGGATATGATGGAGAAGTCGCAGACAGTTCCAGTGACTCGGGCTGTGACGTGCCGACAACTCCTGACGTTTTAAGTGAGAGTCCATGCACCATGGACAGAGGGAGAGATCAGTCAGATAGTGGGTCCAGCAGCTTAGATTGTCAGGCTATCGACGAGAGATGGGACACAGGTAGAGTTCCCCACGAGCGCCAGCGGACACCCTCCCGCAGCTTTACCCCCTCAGGTGTTGGTAGTCGACGAAAGGACAAGCTTCAGGACTTTGCTGTGTTGCAAGAGAAGCAACCAATGGAGGATCCTGACTCTGTTCTCCCTTCTGGCAAGCCGTCTATTGAAGATGAGCTACGGAGCAGTGATGGCAGCAGCAGTGGACCAAGCTCTTCACGTGCATTTCCAGGATCCAGTAGGAGACAGCCCCGTCCTAGGACAAGGGATGGAAGTATGGGATTCGCAGGGCCCAGCCCAGCCCCTCCCTATGTGGCAAGGTACCAGAACCCGCGAGATATGTGGCAGCCTCGGCTGCCTATACCAGTGTTTGGGCCTCCGTCACAGGGCCATTGGTCTCCAGGATTTCAGATGCAGTACTACCCCCAACCGTACTTCCAGCACCCTGGACTAGTTGGTGGGTACTATTGGGATCGTCCTGTGATCTTCATGGCTGCCCCACGGGAGCATGCCGTGCCGATGGTGCCCAATCATGTTCTTTGGGCCCCACCTGCTGTGTCTGAGTCGTGCCTGGATCGTGCAGAACATGCAGTACGAACCGTTACAGCGAGGCCTGGAACCCCTGGGTCAAAGGCAGATGGCAGAAGGCCTTTCCTTAGCCACAGGAAGCCGCCTCCCATCAGGAACGGCGGCAGTCAGCATTCAATAGATTTAGGGAGCAATTTGCAGGTGCCAAAAGGTTTTGATGTAGAAGGTAGAGCCAGTCAGGTGGGATCTTCCGCAGCCGTATCTGTAGATCAACAGCACAGGACGCTTGAGGCTGCCTCAGGCTTTCCTGCAAGTGATGTCATGGCAGCGCCAGACCAAGTGGTGAACACATTATCAGTGCCTGGCTGCGTCCCAGCTTTGTCTCAAGCGGCAGCCCCTGTACCACCTCCATGCAGCCATGCTGAGTCAGAATGCGCACTCGATCGTTTCATGTTAAATGTATGTCGTGGAATCGAAGGATCAACATCAGATGGTGTCAAGGGGACTCTGGTGGTAGGTGTCCCAACATTTATTGTTCAAATATGTAGCAACCTATTTACGATATCTGCTCTGGCGCAATGGGGTTTTCCACTTCTTATTCCGGCTTCTGATGTCTGAAATTAGGACAGCGTTTCAGCGTGGAAGTTCATTGTTTCCCTATTGTGCCGGCGGAAAACAGGATGGGGCCTCTGTATTTGCACCAGTCATTGAGAAGTGTCTGAGTGGGAAATGGTTGGTTTTTGGCAGAGCGATATTTGGAATGCGTTCAAAGATGCGAGCGTTTTTGGTTTGGAGGTTTATACCGAGCGCGGGCCTCGTGCTCCAACCTCTGCTATCTACATCCCAATTCTCTCAGGGTGTCGGCTATTTGTGTCGAAGCATCAGCAGGTTTGTGTGCCCATGCAGTTAATTCTTGTGGGATTCCGCCTGGGCATGTGTTGTTTGCCGACGTAGCATTGTGGTTGTACATGGGTGTGAACTTGAATGTCTGGATTTATGCAGGGAGTTGATGTGCCACTGTCTGATAAGAAAATGTACACTGTGGACTGTCCATCTGGACCAGACACCGTGTGTGCAATCTTTGAGCATACAGAAGGAGGGCATGCTCGCTCACGGCAGCCTTTCTTTGAGGCCATGCATAACCTGCTGAAAGGGGATGCGTCAGCTGCTTTGCTGAATCTGAATGTGGAGAAATTACATCCGGCATCATGGTAAAGGCCTTCATCTTCCTCTGGTAGGGGTGTTGCAAGGCAGGTTGTGGGCTGTGGTTTGCTTTTAGCAGTGAGGAACATATTGTGCAAGACCCTTTCTTCGTGATAGGGAGGGAGTGGAAGCTCACAGGGATCAATTTTTTCTCCGGTTTTGCATCTCTTTATACTCAAAAACTAAGACTGGTGATAGGCAGTCCTGTCTCGTTAAGGGTCAGGTTGGGGGGATATCTTTGGGGTGCCAGTCTGGATTTACACCCTGAGCTTGTTGACTGATAGGACTGGTTTGTAGAACTCCGGAACTAGTGCGACAGCAGCGGGACAAGATGTATGATTGTCTGTGGCCAGTGTGATTACTTATTTGTTTGTTCATAGTCAATGCTGGAGTGGTAAACAATTACACGGCTGTGGGGAGCAAGTGCTTTGCATTGGCAACATTTATGAATTGTGAAGTGTATTGGGACGGTCAGCAGCCACCATTTTGTGTCTGCATGCATGACCCATTGGCACCCATTTTTATGTCTTCCTTGTGAAGTGCACACTGAAGTTGTGGATCTGTCTATATTCTATTTGTAAGCTCTTTCACAGACATGCTGGCAATTTTCCACTTTGTGCCTTCTGGACACAGCCGTTGTGCGCTTTAAGCTATCCATGTGTCTTTTCATATCTCAATGATGGTTGTCGGCTGCCCAATACTGCGACAGACACTTTGTTTTTGCGTTTGGATATTGCCAATCAAGTGTTGGGTAAAAAAGCTTAAAAGAGCGTTTTGGCATGAAACAATGGACTGGTCCTGGCAGGTTTGCAATCCGATGGCATCCCCTGTACAGAATCCCTGAGGCTCCCCTCCATGCTGAGTTCCTTACGTTCCATAGCTTCCAGCCTGTTCCTCTGGCAGAGACCTACTTTGGAGCCATGAAACCATCCCCGATAACGAGTGAGAGCCGTTGTCAAGGAAGTGGCCCACATGTTTTACCCATCATTGCGATGCGGGCCACTATACCCAAGGTACGTGAACACTGCACCCTATCCATTCATAGCCCTTGTCTGTCCTCAACTCAAGGAAGAACTGACCGATGAAAGTTCTTTACCATGACAAATAACAAGAGATTGGCTTCTGAAGAGATGTGACGGGTGGGCCCCAAAATTGCAAAATTGGAGCTGCAGTCCTGTTACAATGGCATGACAGCATTTACCTTGGATGGTATGAGAACTCATGGATGGTATTACCTTTTGTCCCTTGGCTTCACATAATGTTTTCATATGACAAATGTGTCAAGGGGAAGTCCTGAAAGATATGCACAATAGGTTGCAAGAAGGGAATGGGGTAGAAACACTTTTTGTCAGCGCAGGGTTGGCCCCTCTCACTTAAGTCGTGCAGTCAGAATATCTGGGGTTGGCCTCGCTTTGTCGCCCCTGCCTCTCCCTCGCGCGCTCTCTCTCTCTCTCTCTCTCTCTCTCTCTCTCTCTCTCTCTCTCTCTCTCTCTCTCTCTCTCTCACACACACACACACACACACACACACACACACACACACACACACAACTATGGGGAGGAAGTCAGCTTGCAAATGTTTTTGTTTTGTCCCTAAATTGCAAACTGTTCCCCCCCCTACAGCTCTCTATGTCTGAAACATCCACCAGCTCCCTTGGAGAGAGGATGGCTGGGCGGCTCAAAGCCAAGCAGGGTGGATGGTATATCTTTTATAATGGTTCATTCTATTTCGCATGTGTATGTGCCATACATTGTAAAGCACGGGGCGTTGTACACTGTGAAAATATGTATGGAGCCTGTGCTGTAGTGAGCCCTGATTCGTGATGGCAGAATCGCAGCGAGGTATCTGAGTTTCAAGGTCACATATTTCAGCAGAAACAATGCTTTGGCCCCAAGTTTGAATCTTGCTGCCAGCTTGTGTATAGCGATTGAATACTGCACTATTTCTTAATGATTGGTCTGTCTTTTATTGCAACCAATCATTGATTGTGAATGTCCATGTATTATGCTCCGCTACAGTTTGTACGAACCATTGTAATTCTATATGCACCCTAAGGTTGTTAGTATGTTTGTACAAAGTGTGTATGTGGGCCTGAATGTTACTTGTTGCTCAAAGGATGTTATGAAGGTTAAGTGTGGTCTCTGTGTTTTCTTGAAGTGATTCAGTGGTACTTACTGTGTGTGTACCTGTTCTTGAAGTGATTCAGTGGTGCCTATTGTGTGAAACACATTTCATTTCAACTGAGTAGCAGAAGGAAGTGTTCCTTCAAATCCTGGGAAGATGGAGTCCAGCATGTGCCTTCAGTTGTTGATCTGTCAAAACATCAGAGGTTGTTCTCCTTCAACTGCCCATGATAGCCGCTGTCAGCTGCCTTATTCATGGAGTCCATGTAGGTTTGAGGTAGTTCAGGAAACTAGGCGGCGCGGGATCAGGACTCAACTTTGGCTCATAGATGGTTGTGACATTCCACACATCTTCAGACACTGCGAGAAATTCAGCACACTTTATTCAGCACATCTTCAGGACTGCAGTCTCACTGGAAGCATTGTCGGAGGAAAGTTTACACTGTCCTCCTTATGAAAGTGTGTTAACATGTCCTCGCTAGGCTGTTCATTGTTATATTTCTTGGGAAGACCTGAAGGAATGAGTGGCTGTAGGAGGAGGGATGGCTGGAGCCCCACTTGCAGTCGCAAACTATGAAGGATCCTGCAGCGTGTGAAAGTCACCTTTCCAGACTGGACAAGCTTAGAAAGCTTGGTCTTGAAACTCATGCAGCAACGCTGGCTTACTCTGGTGGAGTTCACCCTGTGGGCAAAGAAAAAAGCATCTTCCAATTCGCCGATCTGGGTGCAGAAAAAGGTGTGTTTGAGCACATCAGATGTATTTAAGTCTGGTGTATCTTCTGTTTGGGCACCGGCACGAAATGGCTATGAGTACTTCAATTTTGATGTAGTTTTGGATGCGGAAGCAGGTTTAGCGCTTGGCCTTGAGACAGGTTGGGCTCTTGATTGTAGTAGTCGTCACATGTAGGGTGTTGGGGAGTAAGATCTCTTTTAGTGATATCCCCTTCGTACCACTGCCCCAAGGACGTTTTTGGAATCCTTGGCAGAGACAGCACGCGTATTGAATGCATGCGGCACAGTGGATGCATGTGGTTCAGGTCTGATGACCTGGGCATGAAACATACCAGTTATGAAACAGAAACTTGATAGGGGTTTTGAGGGATGTGAGGCTTGGCAAGCTTGCCACATGAGGGGATCCAAATCAACTGAGCTCAAGGTGGTGACTTTACATACTTTGGGTGCAAGGACAGTGTGTATGATCTGCTCCGTGAAGTGCTGTTTATTTTGGAACATTTCATTAGATTTCATTTTGGTCTGAACATGGTATGCTTTGTAAAGTTAACAAGCGGTGAATTCGAGTCGGGGTCCCTGCCACCTCCTCACCCCACCACCCCCTTGCCTGTGGGGCAATCCGGCTGCAAGACAAGATAATATTCGAAGCGTAAATTTAGATTAAGTCGGTGCTAGAAGAGTCAGGGGATTGGCAACAAGGGCTGCCTAACCCATCCAGCTGCAGCCAGCCTTCATGCTAGGAATTTCAACTGCTTTGGAAATTGGATTGCTAGATATTAGATGCGGAGAGTAAGGGTACCATTGTGAGAGAAGAGAGAAAGACAAAGGGTTTCGACTGAGCATAGCTGGGATGCCAAAGTCCAAGCTGCACTTTTCGCCGCAGGCCTTTTTGGCCATTTGATCTGAGTTATCACTGGACTGCACTGTCCTCCTGAAACGTTCAATTCGCCGTTTTTTTTCCACCCCCCTTCCTCCAAATGGGGTGTATAAAATGTATATAAAATGTATAGAAACGCCTGCCAAGTCCAAGTCTGTCCCGAGTTTGTTTCACCTGGAGTGCGCCCTTTTAGTCTTCTTCGGTTTTAGGTCGTGGAACTTGAGAACAGTCACATATGTTCAACAGTGACCCTACAATTGTCCAGATACGTCTGCTGTCCCCTACGTCACGCTGTGTGTGTGTGTGTGTGTGTGTGTGTGTGTGTGTGTGTGTGTGTGTTTGTGTGTGTGTGTGTGTGATTGTGTCTGTGTCTTTCTGTCTGTCTGTCTTGTGTGTGTGCGCGTGCGTGTGTGAGTGTGTGTGTGTGTGTGTGTGTGTGTGTGTTGTGGGCCCGTCTTGTGCGGCAAGTTAAACGGATTCAGTTTTACAACCATGCTCAGCTGCAATGCAGAGGAGGCGTGAACCGTTTGTTTGTTCAGTATCAAGAGTGAAGCTGTTTGTTGTTTTGGGGGGGGGGGGGGGGGACTGCTAGGGTTTGTAAATGTCTGTAGCACATGCATACTAGAAAGTTAAGGCTACTACTTCGTAGTATACATGTGGTACAGATTGGTAAGTCAGCCTTAAGAGACAAAAACGCAAGGCTTATTGTAGGCTGGTAATGCACAAGACACATTTAGAAGTGCAGAAGAAACGCATTTCGATAAATAGAACCCTCGGTGGCCCGTCCATGAACATACTAAGCTGAAGTTTCGTCCTGTCAACTCAAACACCCTCAAGCATTTAACATGGTAGATGAAGCTTCAGTGTTGTCATTTACATTTGTTCCTGGTGATATTCCTTGGTTCAGTTTTTGAAACCCTAGTTGCGAGTCTGTCCTCGAAACAGGTAGTTTCCTGTTTCCCAGCACCCACCAATTACTTATGCAATGGCCTCGTGCAGCCCAGGAAAGGTTTGGAGATGTTCATAACGTGTGTCTTCAACTGGAGATAGAGGCTTCACTTTTGTTGCCATCAAGAAAGTTCAAAATACTTTGTTTGCAGTCCCCTGAGCACGTTGGCATCATGTGGGCTCCAGAATGCAACAACACCACTGCTTGGTTTTGCAGGGCGTTTATCAATTGATGGGACCGGGCAAGTGGTACAAACTGATCAGTTTCGCCCATGACTGCAAGTAAGGGAATGTTCAGAGGCCTCTCAGACAAAATCTTGGCAAATCTTGCGTCCATGGGAAAGAAGCCAGCTACCTGCACACCAGAATGAAGGATTGGAAACAATTTAAAAAAAAAAAAAAAAAAAAAAAACCCGAACAGATGTTTGTTTACTAACAACAAGCACACACAATATAATTATTCATCACTCTAATAAAAAAGAACAAGGGCATGCTCATGTCGATCCTCTGCTGCAATTTTGTCCCAAGGAAGTGTGGGACAGTGCTCAAAAGTTCTTCAATGACAGGGTCCCAGTGGGACCTTCCCAATCAGACAAATTTGGATTTGCTACGTCTCAGGATACATGTCTGGTACTTGGCAAGAGGACAGCTGGTCTTTGCCCTCACCAGAATCGCAAATCTGGGCATAAGTGGAGAGTTGATTGCAGACAGATGAGCAAGGAGGAGCGCGGTAGCTGTGGCTCCCTGAGAGAAACCTGCTTGCAACCAGCACAATTCCTGCCTCACATTAGGTCAGAGGAAACAGTCAGGACAAAGGTCGGAACAAATATATATTAGGTGACACATCTCCCCAAAATCATCCTGAAAAAAATGGATGACACATCTCCTCAAACAGCCGCCACTCTAATGGTAGCAGCACTCAAGGTTCTTGAAGAGGAGGGGAGGAGGGAGCTTGCCCAATAACCCATCTGGTTTGTGCTCAACCATTTGGCTCATCAGCACAGCAAGAGACTGCTCCCACCCGGTGTAATGTGAAGACAACGAAGGTCGTCCTGCTGTGTCTGTATCCTGCACAGCATTTTTCAGACTAATGATGCTTCAATGCTTCAAATACAGTTTTCTGCGTTGGGGCTTGGTAAGCACCCTCATACCCAATCTTCCCTCAGTAGAGGCATTTACTCCACAAGAACATGCTTATAACAATACAACATATGAAGATACAGGAGTTCTTTCAAAAGAGGCTCATTCTATATCAATACCAATGCATCGGAGACAGTGTAGGTGATGTTCACAAGGACCGGAACATACTTCCCACTTCCACCAGGCTCTTGCGCTGGTACCGGGCTCAACATCATCGCCTTCCCCATTAGAAGGGCCGTCGAGTTCTACAAGATGTGGTGCATCAAGAAATACAAACTCTGCCCGAGACTTCAAAGCTTTCCTCCATGACCCCATCTTACTTTTGAATACCTGAGACCCTGCCCCTCGGCTTCAGATATTTTCCGATCATCCAAAAAAGCTTACAAGAGGATTTAAAAGCCTGACGCACATCTTTATTTTGCCGGTAACCGTGGAGACAGAGTATACGGCATTTCTCAGGCATCGTCTGTTGAGGACGCATCCAGTCCCACTTGGAACCGCACGCGCAGTTGAGACCGTGTTATTTCTTTCTTGTCAAATCATCACCGTATATTGAGCTATATCGCTGTTCAATCAAGACCTCTAACACTCATATCAGGGCCAAACGATACGCAATAGCAGAGCCGTACACGCAGATCCACCGATATTACAACTTTCCCTGAACCTCAGGTAACCATCAGACATTCCAAAATTATTACAATGGAAAATTCATAGTGATTTCATCTTCAGTATTCCTTGATCCTGGCTCAGATCACTCAAAATGGCTGTACTAAGAAAATTTGCTGAGATTAGCTTTGCAGTACTAGCTGTACGGCAGCACTGTTCGTATTTTGACGAACGCTGGCACGCTACTTGGTGTAGGGTCGTATCCAGAGATCTCTATCGCAGCCTGCTGAGGCCCTATTCTGCAGTTTGAAAGTCGTGAAAGTTGGGTTTCATAGCTAACGACCTTACAGTGCTGCACCCTGCTTTCACGAGCGGAACCACACTCCTAACGTCGCCTTCTTCATTAAGCCTCATGCAGACATGGCAAATTACTATCACGAAGCACGGGCTCACGCACGATCAGTTAAGACTCTATCAGAGGAT
>KV908435.1:305556-328056 GCA_002005505.1 Botryococcus braunii
TAGTTCTGGGAGCTCATTGTCGATGAACAATGCTACACAGTACTGTACCCCTATGACTTCTCTCATCGCTATCTAGTACATGGATGTGACATGCCATGCACTCACATCTAAAGAATGATTGTGACTGCGACAATGTATGCCTGTATGAGTACAGGCATCCCGCTTGCAAGCGCATGCCCATAAGCCAAGGATGGCTATGGTGGACACTGCTAGTAGACGAAGCACCCAATGTACTTGTATATTGCAGGAAGGCCCAAGATTACATGGGTTTGCATCTCCAACCAGTAACGGTCAGAGTATTTCCCTGAGAATTTGAAGTACTCTGACCGAACTGGGGAAAACTCCACAGAGTGCCTGCGTATGCATTTCGGAAAAAAAAAAAAAAAAAAAAAAAAAAAACAAACTGGTACGCCTCCTACGCTTTGATATAAGAGAAACATTTTCCCCCTTTTTAATTGTTTTTTATTTCGATGCGGGATGCGTTTCAGCATTGAAGCCACACGCAAGCACACATCCAAATCCGCAAAGTCAATATCCGCCACAATCCCTCCCCTCAAAATCCTGGCCCGCGCTCCCCCTAGGAAACTCCGGACACCCGGGGAAAGAAGGTCACTGTCTGTGCACCCCCTGTTCCGCAATCTCCAGGTCGGTCCCATATTAGAAACTAAGGTATTGAGGAACACACACACACACACACACACACACACACACACACACACACACACACACACACACACACACACACACACACACACACACACACACGCGCGCGCGCGCGTCCCCCCCTCTCTGTCTCTCTCTCTCTCTCTCTCTCTCTCTCTCTCTCTCTTCTCTTCTCTCTCTCTCTCTCTCTCTCTCTTCTCTCTTTTTTTGTGTGTGTGTGTGTGTGTGTTGTGTGTGTTTGTGTGTGTGTGTGTGTGTGTGTGTGTGTGTGTGTGTCTCCCCTCCTCCCTCCCTGACTCATGCTGTGGCAATGGCCACGCGGACATTTGTGGAAAACATACTGAAATCCCTCGCATGAGGGGTACACCTGTAGGAAGCTTGCGAAAAAGAGGTAACTAAACATCTGACAGTGTGTAGCAAGACTGCTTAGCAGCCACCGCGGCTAGCTATGGAGCTCTATAGCTACCCATGGCGGCTGCAAAGGCGCCTTAAGGCTTAACTGGTTCACTTGTTTCCCAAGAGGAAATGCAATAAGGCGGCGCTGATTATTTCGTCACTCATGACTGGTCTTTTGGTTGCTGCGAACAACAGCCAAAGTGTTTGTTCCTTTGAAATTATTTCAGACTTGCTGATAGTGCTTTGTGTTGCATACACTAGATCTCGTTTAAACGAATTTGCAATATGCAAATTTGCATGAATCACTTCAAGGGCGTTGCCTCAGAGTCGGTTTTGGAGCTTGCAGTGTCGCCTCGAAGCTTCTAGTGGAATTTCGTTGCATTTCGAAGTACATGAATGCAGTACAGGTGGTACTCTCCCCACCCACGCTAACACACACACGCGCGCAGACACACACACACACACACTTACACACCACACACACACACACACACACACACACACACCACACACACACACACACACCCCCTTTGTACACTCTTCTTCACGCCATGGGGTGCACTCCAACTGCTTTCCCTTTTGCGTCTCACCCCAAGCACATGAATCTCATGACTCCAAACCCCCCTCCCCGCGGCGCTTAACCGTGTCCCATCCTATGTTCTCCACTAAGCGTCCTGGTTCTGTGATTGACATTTATGGCTTGGAAATCCAGGTCAGATGTAAGCCATACTAAGGTTCGAAATTTTGAGGTTTGAGATGGTAGCACCAGTGTAGGCTCAAAGGCTTGATGCATCGTATGTGGGCTGGTAGTGTGTGGGTTGCGGAGATAAGGTGGACAGCGCGAGTGGCGTGTTACGCATTAGCTCGGAGCGTGAGTTATAATGTTACGAGGTGATTGCAAGCAGTGGTCGAGGATGTTCAAGCCTTTGTGCGGTTGGCGGATCCCCTCTCGTATCGAGGTGAGTCTCTATTGTACTGATAATCAAATTTATGTTAAATCTTCAAGAAACCTTCAAAGGACCCTCGTGGACCCGTCTTTGTTCGGATTAAATTGCCATCCGAAGCGATTTTAATGGAAGTCAATGACCATCTTTCTTCACAAATCCGTCGAAGCTCACCCAGCAACCGGCTGTCGATTTCCACGATTAGCGGATGAGTGCCAATCTCAAAGCCGTTGGCTAAGATTGAGAAAGCAACTTGTGTTTTGCACACTCTAAAGCGGATTTCCATATTTGTTTGCTTCGCGTGGCTACCCAGTAGTCCGCCATTACTTTTCCTTAAAATCGAGTATACCAAACAGCAGCTGCAAGTGACGTTATAGTTAGATCAACATGCCGGGACTCAAGCATGCCTTGCTGGGAATGGGAAACCCCTTATTAGATATTGCTTCAGAAGTTGATCAAGGCATTCTTGACAAATATGGGGTAAGCCTTTATAGTCTTTACTAGGTTTCAGCACTTCGCGTCTGTTGCGGCTGATCGTTGACCGACGCGGGTATCCCAACCTGATACAATTAAGTGCAGTACAATGTCATAGCGTGATCGATTTTATTATATGACTAATTCATCTATCTAAACGTTGAATTGGGGCGACTTCCACAGTTGAAGCTCGCGGACCAGATTCTTGCGGAGGACAAACACCTTCCACTCTTTGAGGTTTGCCCACCGTGCAGTGGAAAGATCCTAAATTTTCGTGATCAAGAAGTTCCGTCCATTGCTGAGAACATCCCAGGGGGTGCTTTGATTGCGACGCTCAATACGTATCCTGATTTGGACTGTAACCAAAACAAGTATAGTAATGAAGAGGAAACTCGGTGCTGGAAAGCAGGGGCTGGCTCTAAATTGAGAATTTACCATGTTTGCCTGATAGATTGTGGATCCTTCTGTGAACAATGGCGGTTATTAAGATAGATGGAAACTTCGCCTTGCATCCCGCTTTTGGGGCCATGGCATTTGACGTGGGCGACTGTGAAAGAATCATCCAACAGTATGTAGTATGCTCCCAACACAGGGCAAACACTTGTGTTACTCCATTGAAGCAGATTCTCTTTCAGTGCTTCCCAACGAAACCACTAAACTTTTTTGCCACAATGCAGGAACTGACAGCCCGCCCTGATGTTAGTTACACACCCGGTGGTGCTACCCAAAATTCAATTCGCATCGCGCAATGGCTGCTGCAAGTTCCAGGAGCAACAGCCTACATGGGATGCGTCGGGGATGACAAGTATGGAGAGATCATGCGCAAGTGCTCTCTGGACGCAGGCGTAAATGTACGTGATTTCTTCCACTGCTCCTTTTGTTGGCTGTCAGTGTACCTCATCCCCCCCCCCTCCTCCTCCACTCTCCCTCCCTCCTGGCCCACCTTCCCTCTCTCCTTCCTTTCTCTCTCTCTCCCCCCCACCCCCCCCCCCCACACACACACAAGGACTCTCACTCACGCTCTCGCTTTCTCTCTCTATCTCACACACTCTCACGCTTTCTCTCACACAGGCACACACAGAGACACACACATGCACACACACACACTCCCACACACACACACACACACACACACACACACACACACACACACACACACACACACACACACACACACACACACACACACAGAGAGAGAGAGGCGGGGGAAGGGGTCCAAGCTCAAAGTTACTGGAAGACTCAAGCAAAGACAGAGGAGTGAGCCAAACTGTGAGGTTTCCACACGTTCCAGGCTGTGAATATGTCAATCCAAAGCACCTCAGATGCAGATGAACTGTTTGAGAATCTCCCAAACCATATATATGTAGGCGCTGTGCCAAGAGAGGCGTTGCTGGCATGTGGTTTGCAGGTACAGTACCTGGTGGATCCCACGACTCCCACCGGGACCTGCGCCACTGCCATCTTGGAGGCAGAGCGCTCCCTTGTCGCCAACCTGGCTGCCGCCAACAACTACAAGGTATGCCCACCAAGATCCCCCCCTCCCCACCCCCCCCCAACCACACACTCGCACTCATGCGCGCGCCCACACATACACACACACATACACACGCACACGCACACACAACACGCGCGCACACACACACACACAGACACACACACACACACACACACACACACACAGAGAGAGAGAGAGAGAGAGAGAGAGAGAGAGAGAGAGAGAGAGAGAGAGAGAGAGTGAGAGAGAGAGAGAGAGAGAGAGAGAGCCATGCACGCACACGCACACAGGCAGGTATCTACTCTCCCGCCCGGAGGATCTTGTGAAGACCAGGAGAGCTGGGCCATTGTGGAGGAGGCCCATATCATCTTACTAAACCCATGTGACCCACATGGCAGGTGGATCATGTGAAGAAGCCGGAGAACTGGGCCATTGTGGAGCAGGCTCGCATCGTCTACTCGGCGGGTTTCTTCATCACAGTGTCGCCGGAGTCCATTCTCCTGGTGGCAAAGCATTGCGCTGACAATGACAAGATCTATGCCATGAACCTGTCCGCACCCTTCATCTCTGAGGTTTGTGCCCTTTGGGGGTCCATATCAGAGGTAGGAGAGATGGCCAGGACGGTGGATGCATGCATGTTGATAGGGGAGATGGTCAGGGCTGTACATGCATGCCTGTTGATGAGGGAGTTGTTGTTCAGGGCTGTACATGCATGCCTGTTGATGAGGGAGTTGTTGTTCAGGGCTGTACATGCATGCATGTTGATAGGGGAGATGCTGTGTGAGGAGGTTTGGGGAGGTTGGGGGTGTAAAGGGCTGGGGCACGTCCCTGGGAGAAGTACTTGTGTGGAAATATTGGGGTGGGTTGAACACACTTTTTAAGGAAGTTTCTGGCCGTTTTGGATGGACTGGTGTGTCGCTGTGGAACAGGTGAGTGCTTGCAATGCTAACAAGGTCACAAGTGCATGTATGTATGGTACAGATGATGTCTGAACTTATTCCTCAAGAGTCCTTGCATGAAGTGGGGTTTGTTGTGGAGATATGTGGAGACGGGCCGGTCGTGGGAAACAGTGCCGCAAGCCAGTGGGGAAAAGGATTTTGGGAAGGGGGGGGGGAGAAAGAAAGAAGAAAAGGCGGGGTGATTTTATGTTGGCAGTGCCTTTGGGGGGACTCGAACCCGGGACTGATCCTGGAGTGCCCCAGCTTGATAACCCACGAGACCTCTCGTTTCGTTCTCCTGCAGACAGATAGCACGTCTCCAGATTGCAAGGCCCAACCATTGGCATGTTGAAGGGAAGAGGGGGAGGGGGTATACATAGAAACATTTGGCAAGAGAGGGCATTGCTGAGGTTGAGGCAGCTCTGCCATGTGTAGGTGCCACCCTTCAAGCAAACTCTGATGGATGCCATGCCGTATGTTGATTTCCTATTTGGAAATGAGACGGAGGCACGCACCTTTGCAAAGACAGAAGGCTGGGAGACCGAGGACATCCCCACCATTGCGCGCAAGGTAGGGCCCTACTGCATCGCTGCGTCTTGGTGAGAAAGGGGTTGTGTGAACGTGAAACCTGCCCCATCCATTCCTCACTGCCACACGTCCTTCCTGCACTGTGGCATTCTTTGACTGCCGCCCTGTCTCCCCCCCCCCTCCTCGCGCTCTCTCTCTCACTGTCTCTCTCTCTCCCTCTCTCTCTCTCTCTCTCTCTCTCTCTCTCTCTCTCTCTCTCTCTCTCTCTCTCTCTCCTCTCTCTCCGTGCGTGTGTATGTGTGTGTGTGTATATGTGTGTGGGTGTGTGTGTGTGTGTGTGTGTGTGTGTGTGTGTGTGTGTGTGTGCGGGTGTGCGCTTGCATGTGCTCCCAGTGTAAAGATCTTTGCGCCCCCCCCCCCCCCCCCCCGGGAAGGGCCATCCGTGGATCCCCTCTCCCTCTACCCCCCCCCCGTCTCCACCCCCTCTCTCTCCCCCCCTTCTCCTCTTCCTCTCTCTCCCCCTCCCTCCCCCTGCCTCCGTCGCCCTTCCCACTCTTTCTGTCTCTCTCTACCTCTCACGGTGCCTAGGAGTGTAAGGGGGGAGGGGGGCTGGGCACTTACTACTACCGCACACCAGCTGCGGCGATTTCTGGAGGCTGATCTGGACCCAGATGTACACGACAGCGGGTGTCTGCCTGAAAGCAGATGTCGAACATTGAAAACATACATCCACATGACAGCAGACGACTGCTTGACTGCAAATGTCGAACTTGAAAGCAAATGTCTGCATGAATGCGAATTTATGCTTGAAAGGAAATTTCAACATGAAAGAACACGTCTGCTTGAAAGCAGATGTCTGAATTAACGCAGATTCGCGTACGCTTGAAAACAGGGTGTCCATGCGTAAGCAAATGTCTGCATGAACACAGACGTATGCTTGACTGCAAATGTCAACATGAAAGCAGATGTCTGCATAAAAGCAGGTGTCAACTTGAATGCAGATGTCTTCTTGACAGCAGGCAGGAACATGAAAGCTTTCTGCTGACCTCTGCTGCCACATGAACGCGAATGCCCACCCGAACATGAACGCAAATGTCCAACCGAAAGCAGATGCGTGTATGAAGGGAGATGCCTACAGCCGAGCAGAGGTTGCATGAAAGAAGCCTCAATGTGTGCGGGGGGATTCTGGAGCATGCTCTTATGTTTAAGCCAGTTGCATTCGGGGGGCTGTAGATCGCAAAGTTCCCCAAAGCCAACGGGTCTCGGCCGCGCACCGTCGTCATCACCCAGGGCAAAGATCCCACTGTCATTGCCTACTTAGGCAAGGTGTGCCGTCCCTGCCCTTGCTGCTCCTCATCCCAAAGCTTCACCCGCATCCTTCCTCTTGCATATCTTAAATGAAGCTCATCGATATGGGAAGGCATCCAGGATTTGCTGCAGGCCTGCCTTTTGAGACGCGTGTGGGGCCTGGTTAATGAGACATGTGTGGGGACCTGGATTGTGAGACGAGTGAGGGGCCTGGCTTATGAGACGAGTGAGGGGCCTGGCTTATGAGACAAGTGAGGGCCCTGGCTATTGAGACAAGTGAGGGCCCTGGCTAATGAGGCACATGTGGGGCGTGGGTGATGAGTCGTGTGTGGTGCGTGACTGATAAGACACCTGTGGGGCATGTTTATTGAGACGCATGTAAGGCGCGGTATGCAGTCAGCATATGCTTCAACTTTTCATCTGACCCGCCTGGGGGCGGGGGGGGGGGGGGCGTGAGAAAGAGCGGGGGGTGGGAGAGAGGAAGGGGGGGCTGAGAGAGGGTGGGGGACGGATGATGGATTTGTTTGATTGATGGGCTTGGAGAGGAACTGGCTGGTTTCCAGACAGGGGCAAGCTTTTGGGGGGAAAGGAGGAGGCGGGGGAAAGGGTGTTTTGAGGGGGAGGGGGAGGGATTCTAGCGGTTTCTGAGAGACCCGAGGGACTGATTGGAGTTCCCATGCCTGGAAGACCCTAGGACCGGATTGGGGAATGCTGTTCTCGGGAGATGTGCCGGGGGTGTTTGTTTATTTGGGCTTGCGTGGGGGGGGGGGGGGCAGGTGCTGGAGTTCCCGGTCATCACGGTACCCAGGGAGAAACTGGTGGACACGAACGGGGCGGGGGACGCCTTCGTGGGCGGCTTCCTGAGCCAGCTGGTGGTGGGTAAGGAGCTCCCCGAGTGCGTGCGGGCAGGCAACTACGCCGCCAACGTGGTCATCCAGCGCTCCGGCGCGACCGTCCCGGACTTTCCCGAAGGTTTCGTCTGGAACTGAGGAGGGGAAAGCAAGTGCTGAGGGGGGAAAAAGGGGGGGGGGGAATGAAAAAAGAGCTGAGGGAAAAACAAAGAGCTTCCCCTGGGGCTCCCCATGCTTGCGCTCCTTGTTCTCGAGCTCCCAATTCACACGCTGCCAATCGTGCGGGCTTCCAACGCTCGTGCCCCTCATGCGCACCCTCCCAGTGTGCAGGCTCCCCATGCGCACACAGCACATGCGCAGGCTCCAAAAGTGTACGCTCCCAATGTGCAGGATTCCTGTAATTCTTCTTCTTCTTCGGATGCGCAGACAGCTCAGCCCGAGTGCTGGGCTTGGACGGAGACACAGGAGGTGAGGGAGGTAAGGAGATATTGGTGAGGTACTGGAGGTGCGGAGATACTAGTGAGGTACCGGATGTACGGAGATATCGGTGAGGTACCGGAGGTACGGAGATATGGGGCCCTGCATGGTGGAATTAGACGGAGACACAGGAGGTACGGGGATGTTGGTGAGGTACAGGAGGTACGGGGATGTTGGTGAGGTACAGGAGGTACGGAGATATGGGCGAGGTACGAAGATATTGGTGAGGGTTGGGAGATATGGTGATGTACGGGATCCCCCCTCCGACAGGTGTGTACGAACTTAGAG
Organism: Botryococcus braunii; assembly: GCA_002005505.1. Taxonomy (NCBI): domain Eukaryota; kingdom Viridiplantae; phylum Chlorophyta; class Trebouxiophyceae; genus Botryococcus; species Botryococcus braunii. Next base: position 313,919 of record KV908435.1, read on the forward strand.
TATGCTGTACGGCATGCAATATAGATTGCGGTACGCGGTATGCGGGCTTGCGCCCCTCCCCCCTGCTCCCCCCCCACCCCCGCCGCTGGGGCTTGTCTGGGTCAGGCCGGGTTCCCCGGGGGCACCGGGAGGTGTGGAGCGGGCGGTGGCGTGGTTTTCACGCGTCGTGCCTCATTTGCGTCAGGGCCTGGGTTCACTGACTGGCTGCGATGGGCGGATTGAGCGGGCGGGCTGAGTTCCGTGCGTCACGTCTCATTCCATGTGGCTTGAGCTTGCTGGCAGTGATCGGCAGATCTGAATGTGCGGCTGTTTCGGCCCCAGGTAGAGTAGCTGAGGGCACTCTGATGCTGCCTCGTGGAAAAAAGAATCCGGCAAAACAAAGACGTGATGGTCCTGTTTGGTTTGTTCCTGGGGTTTGAACCGGGCACCTCTCCGTTGGCTCCGTCTGTTGCTGAAGCCCACCACTAACTGGCATTGGATTTGTGAAGCGGGCAACCTCACCAAGTTTTTTTTCGCCTTTGGAGCGCTGCATGCGTGATCGGTGATTAAAGTGCCGCCCCCGATGGCTGCGTACGCGGAACTCAGACCTCGACAAGAACTGAAGGTCTGAACAAGACCCCCTTCTGCAGTCTTTGTGGGCTGCAAGTTGCACTGCACATCGGGTTAAAATGCGCAGCGGGAGGGGTGAAGTGAGCGGTGTTGTTTGAGCTTGTTCATGGTATTTGAGGCGCGCATGCTAAGCCACCACCCACTCCACAAGCATGTCTGAGCTGAACGGGTGCAATTTTAGACCTCTGAGATATATAACAGGATCAACAGAATTAGTTCATTTGATGTACTTAGAACCGAGGTCGTTAATAATTTCTTTTCAGCAGGTTCGGTGACATGCCTTCCTTCACATCTCCTTGAAATAAAATGCAGTATTTCTGACCTGTTTACAAGGGTCATGTAACGATTTCCACAACTTGCGCGTTGCATGTGCAGCCGAGCATCTCTTCACCAATAAAAAAACCATGCAGACCCTCAACTTACTCAAGTATGCTCTAGGGCCGCCCCACGCGCGCGCGCGCGCACACACACACACACACACACACACACACACACACACACACACACACACACACGCACGCATGCGCACATGCGCATAGAGACACGCATGCACACCCCCCCTCTCATTCCCCCTCCCCCCCCCCCCCCCCCAAATTAAACACCCCTGTGCCCACAGGAAAAAAATATATGAGGGCAACAGCAGGAGTTCACTCGTCCTCCACCATGTAACCACTTTCCCTCTCCCCACCTCCCCTCGCACGCACACAACGCCCGCCCAAAGCTCAATCTAACGGTCGACGAGCCTCCATCGTTCTCTCCCACTTCCGCCCGCCCATCCAATGTACAAAACAATGCGCTCTTTTCAGGGGATTGCAACTCAGAAAGATATAAATATTTCTTTCCGCGTGCCTACATTATGGATTTATGGTTTGCGGTTAGAATAGGCTTCACTCTTAATTTTAAATATTTCTTCTAGGAATACAAAGCGAAGACGCTGCCTGACAGCAAACCATGTGTTCCCAGCATTCTGCCACCTAGGAGCCGGAGGCCATGCGGCGATGGAGGTAACGCACAACGGCGTCCTCCACCCACTTGCCCTGGAACAGCTGCGTGCGGGTGAGGGCCTGGGCCCCGGAAGCGCCCTCTGCGGTCCTCAGCTCGCGGGCCTGCGAGGCTATCAGCGCGTTGATGGCCCCCACGGGGTCCGTGCTGAAGCCCAGCAGGAACGCCCTCCGCCTCAGATGTTCTCTGATCGCGCGTATCAGCACCCCCACCCTTTGCTCCAGCTATCCCCCACAAAAGAAACACAAAAAGAGTTTAAATTCTACCCTTTCTCCCTTTTTTAACACACACACACACACGCACGCACGCACACGCACCCACGCATGCACATGCACGCGCGCGCGCGTTATTCAGTCAGACATGCAAGTCACACAACTGAGAAGGCCAACGGGAAGCGACACCCCCCCCCCCCCCTGGCCTTTTGCAATGTACAGTAAAGTCCAATAACATACCTTATTTTCCAAAAATAAATTAAAATCGGCGTGAAACTTAAAATGAAATAAAACATTTTTTAATGTTTAAATTCTATTTGTAGTTCCCAAAAATATACTAATATAATATCTAATAAGAAATTAATAAGAAATGACAAGACGGTGTACGGTGAGGATAGGCTTCACTCTTTATTCTAAAATGAAGGCCTGACAGGGGGCGGGGGGGGGGGGGGCGGCACCTGTTGAAGGTCGGAGTCCCGGTTCAACTTCTCCATGCTGGCGGGCAACTGCCCTTGCGGAGGCAATAGTGGCACCTCAATCTCCACGTCATACACCAGCGGCTTTGCTGGGTTGTCCCCGCTCACTCTGCTTCCCCAAAAGTACCCCAGTTCGTTGGCACTGCCACATACCCATTAAACTAAACATTCTGGTTCTGCACAACGGAAAGACACACATGTACGGCCAGCGCCATTATTATACCCACACACCCCCCACCCTTTTGGGGAAAAAACCCCCTCGTTCGCTCAAGTACCTGTTGTTGGCGCTTCCGCCGTCGTTTGAAGGGTTCGTGCACACAACAATGCACACATGGACACAAAACAAAGGACTGGCTCTCTGATTTGCCTGTACTGCCTGATGTGCACAACTGATTTCAAATTGGTCGGTAACAAACAAAGGGGTCAGATACATGGAGAGTGGCGACCCCTTTGACATTTAAAAACCTCTATTCCTGGGGACCTTTATAAACTCGCATTCCTCCTCGAACTTTTCTTGGCTTGTCAAGCTTGCACACGCTCATGAAACTGCATACAGAACAAAATAAAAAATTGATCATCTCCTGATCAATTTGCTATTCATCGAATGACTCTTGCCATACTACTAGTACTACTACCACTACCACTACCACCACCACCACCACAACCACTACTACTACTACTACTATTACTTCTACTACTACTACTACCACTACCACTACCACCACCACCACCACCACTACTATCACTACCAATATTACTGCTAATAGTTCGAATACTAGTGCCACTACACCTACCACTGCCACTAGCACTGCCACTAATACCTCCACAATCACGGCTGCGACACTTCTAACGACGGACAAGCTGCGGGTGGAGGGAAAGGAAACGCACTTGACAACGTAGTCCATCTCGTAGAATTCCAGGGGCTTCAAATGATCAGTGATCAGGTTGGAGAGGCTGGTCATGTTGCACTTGCTCATGCCGAACAAGGCCTGCAAGGGTTTGTTGAGCTCCACCTCTCCCGCCTTCCCGCCCTGCTTGCATCCAGGTGCCACTCACATTCAGCCACTCGTGTGAATGTGCCGTGGTGATGTCACTAGCCGAAGAGTCGACATGCTTACAGCCACACCACGGTGACATCCACCAGTGCCCCCCAGGGATCGACAGAGGGACACACAGAGAGAGGGGGAGAGGGAGGAGGGGGGGGGGAGGGAGAGAGAGAGAGACAGACAGACAGACAGACAGACACACACACACACACACACACACACACACACACACACACACACACAGAGAGAGAGAGAGAGAGAGAGAGGGGGGGGTGGAGAGAGAGAGAGAGAGAGAGAGAGAGAGAGAGAGAGAGAGAGAGAGAGAGAGAGAGAGAGAGAGAGAGAGAGAGAGAGAGAGAGAGAGAGAGCAAATGTGTGCTTTCTTCTCCCACTATCTGCCCATCCAATCCCTCTCTCCGTCCCGCCAAGTCTTCCAGCCTCCCCCGGTTCCCCCTCGCACACGGCAGGGGCTCCTTAGCCCAGGGAAGAGGTCCACCAAACACTACATCGCCAAAATGCTTATAACCCATTTGCCAACACCATCACGCACCATCATGTAACGAAGTTGCCAAAGATTATCTTAAACATGATTAGTTGGCAGTGTTCTAGTTAACAATTCCAAACACTTCTACAAATAAGTGTTCTTAGAAGTTTCCTTAGTAAGAAGACCTCTTGCACTGATCTTTTTCCTAAGGGTCCCCCAAACCCTCGCTCTCTTATGGATCTGTTATGATGGTGTTTCATGCAACTCGATATTTATAACTTCCTCAACATCCGTACCCCCATCGGGGCCCGGATTATCATCAGATCCCTTGCACATAGTGCTAACACTCCTGAGCACACATGCCGCTAACGACTCCCCTCTTTATGGACTGAAATGTTCCTTTGTTCAATGGGAAATTGCTTCGCTGCGCACGAAGCATGGCGATCAGAGCGGGAATATGCAAAGGCGGCGACTGTTACACTCAGCTGTACTCTGGCCAAGGGTACGGTACGTTTAGGGGCTACGATACGTATACCGTACCCTGTACGAAACCGCACAATTGCCAACCTTAACTAAAATGGTTCAGCTGCTCATTGGCATGAGTAACTGAGACCACAAAGCATGAAGAACGTGTGCAATACAGCCTGTGGAACATGTTCATCTTTACTTCAACCCTAGACAATCACTTTTCTTCAAATAGGTCGATGTAGATGAAAGATTCAGTGCACTGTACGGTGGTCCATCATGATCGGCATTGCATGCTTGTTCCATTGGTGTGGTTCGCCACTTCCGTACAGCTGTACTTATCCCATTCGGTATACGTACATACCGTACACAAGGCCAAAGTATGGCAAACTGCCAACCCTATGTTTGACATGCTCACGTGTTGCCTCCAACCTCCCTCCCGCCCCTCTCCCTCGTGCCTGCCCCCTGTGGGAATATGCGTGTTTGTGTGTGTGGGGGGGGGGGGGGGGCCACGCGGTCATGTGTGCTTGGAGAGGGGGGGTGGGTGTGCCAATGTGTTATTGTGTTTAAAAGACCGGCCGTTTGGCGATGTGGTTGTGTTTGGTGGACCTCTTCCCTGGGCTTAGGACCCTGCCGTGTGCGAGCCAGAAGAATTGCAACTTAGAAGGCACGCGACCCTACACTCAGCCATACTCTGGCTAAGGGTACTTTACATATAGCGGCTGCGATGCATACACTGTACACTGTGCGAGATCGTACAATGGCCAACAGCAGGTGAGGCAGCATGTGAGCATGTGAGGCAGCACGTGAGTATTGGAGCATGTGAGGCAGCATGTGAGCATGTGAGGCAGCATGTGAACATGGGAGCATGTGAGGCAGCATGTGTGCATGCGAACATGGAAGGCAGCATGTGAGCATGGGAGCATGTGAGGCAGCATGTGAGCATGTGAGGCAGCATGCGAGCATGTGCGAGCAGGCAGAGGGGGCTACCAGGAGGTTGTGCTGGCGGATGTAGGCCCAAAGGGACAGCATGATCTGGGCGCGGGTGCCTCCCCGAATGCCTATCTGCTCGTACAAGGCATCTGACACAGTGAAGCGCACTGGCTGATCGTTCAACTCCAGCTCGATTCTCACCCTCACATCATTGCTGCCCACCCGCCTGCCCGCCCCGAGAAAAAGACCCTCACAACCACATCCCCCTCCCCCCTCACTGGCAATATTGGCGTTTTTTGAAAGATTAATCACTGGCAATTTATGGAGCAAAAGGGGGAAGGGGAAGGGAAAGAAGTAGGCAGGGCCCTTCATCCCAGCCACATTTAATGTCAGAGGGGAGTTGAGCGGGGAAGAGGCGGAGGGGGTAAAATCCAAACCCTAAACCCAAAACCGTAAACCCCGCATCCAAAACCCTAGGATAGCCAAAGAAAAGGACAAGGACTTGCATTACGGAGCTTGTCAAGCACAGCAACCTGCATTACGGGGCTTGTAAAGGACAACGAAGTGGGTGCTGCACCTGATCTCGATCTGATCCTTGAAAGGGCCCTCGTGCTTGTCGCGGTTCCAGCACAGGTCGTAGTTCTCCGGGTACTCGTCGTCCGGCAGTACGACCCGTACCCGCTTCATGTAGTACAGGAAGGGGTGTACCGCTGACTGCCAGGGGGCAGGGGAGAGGCTCTGGGCTTGGCCCGATTGAGCCTGCAGCTGCCCGCCCGGTATCCCGTCCGCCTCCATTACCTCCATCACCTGGCCTGTGATGTACAGTTGCCACGAAGCAGGATCTGTACCGCCTCACAACCCCCCTATCAGTGCGTCTCCTCCTTAAATTCATCGAGGCCACCTCTCTCTCATCGAGCCCACCTCGGTTGAATTTATCGAGGCCACGCTCACTCAGGGTGGCCTCTACCACAGAAAGTCCCATGGTTGTCTCAGACAAACATCGATTTTGATGCCAACAGCTACGAGGGAGCCAGGAGCAGCAACAAAAAGCAACAACGCAGGGGTCCAACAACAACGACAACAACAAGCGACGAGGGAGGGTGCAACCACAATGACAAGCAACAAGGGAAAGAGCAAGGAACGACATGAAACAACAATGGAAGGAGCACAAACAACAACGACAACAACAACAACAACAACAACACCATCACCAAGATGAACACCACCACTACTACCAACAACACCACCAACAACAACAACACCACCCAACACCAACAACACCACCACCAACAACAAAAAGCAACAAGGGAAGGAGCAACAGCAACAACAAGAAGCAAGGACGGAAGGAGCAACAGCAACAGCAAGGAGAAGAAGCAAGGAGGGAAGGAGCAACAGCAACAGCAAGGAGAAGAAGGAGGGGGGCAGCCCACCGCCGGAGCGAGCAATGGCGTTCTGATCCAGGTACTGGCTGTGGATGGAGATGCGCAGCGTCTTTGACTGACGCGGGGGGCAGCGTAGCGAGTCCACCATCTCCGCTCGCCTGGAAGCCATCACGCTGTCCAGCTCCCGCTCCATTTCTCTAAGAGTGCCGAACACTGTCGACTCCGGTAATATATCCACCAGCTGCACACCCCCCTCCCCCACCAAAAAAGCTGTGGGTCCCCACATCACAAACTGCCAACTTCCCACGCGCGAAGACACTCATATCAGTATTATTGATCGTTGTCTATGAAAGAGCTCGCATGAGCTCGCACATTCCCCATTTTTCACCAAAAGATCCACGCCCCTGTTACCGATGGTGCCCCCACGACAATTAGGCAATTTCTTTTTTGCCCAAATACGCACGCGTCTGTTACCGAGTGTTCTTCCTGATGAAGCTGTGGATTTCCGGCTTTGCCCAGACTCCCACACGCATGCTGCTGATAACGTCCCCATGACCTATCCGCCATCCCCCCCCCCCCCCCCTCTCTCTCTCTCTCTCTCTCTCTCTCTCTCTCTCTCTCTCTCTCTCTCTCTCTCTCTCTCTCTCTCTCTCTCTCTCTCTCTCTCTCTCTCTCTCTCTCTCTCTCTCGCGCGCGCTCTCTCTCTCTCTCTCTCTGTCTCCCTCCCCCTCCGTCCCTGCCCCTACCTCCCTTCCCCCACTCTCCCTCTCCTTCCTTCCCCCCCTTCCCTCTCACACACATGCGCAAGCGCACACAGACACACACACACACACACACACACACACACACACCCACACACACACACACACACACACACACACACACAGACACGCACGCAACGCACGCACGCCACGCACGCACGCGCACATGCACCACCCCCCACCCACCCACCCACCCACCCACCCACCCGCACACACACACACACACACACACACACACACACACACAAACACACACACACTCTCTCACACACACATTCCCCTCTCTCTCGCGCGATCGCTCTCCCCCCCCCCCCCTTCTCCCCCAGGGAGGCTGCCGGGGCGGCAACCTTATCAGGGAGGACGGTGGGCGGGGCCTTCCGCTTCTTGCTGCGCTTGAGAGCGGGACCAGCGTCTGCCATACGGACTGGGGGCTGTGCCGGGGCCCCGCTCCCCCCCGCCCCTGCACCATCCCCCCACATGCCATGCACCTTGTTTCAGGCCCTCTGGTCCTCTGGTGCTCTCCATCGGATTGTTCACCCTTCTTCTAGGGTTTAGGTTTTGGGGTTAACGGGTTTCTGCCCAAGACAGCTCTCCATCGCATCACGGCCCCTCGTGCTGACTAAGACAGCTCCCCATCGTGTCATGGCCCCTTGCTCTGGCCACGACAGACCAATGCATGCAGAGGGCCAATGGAACGCGGGGATGGCAACTGCACAACCCTTGATAGATAATTGAAAAAATAAGTGGCCATCCTTGATGGACTACGCAATTGAACTAAAGAGTGCCCAGAAAGGACAGTATTGACTTGAGAAAGAGATGTGACAACAGGAACAGACATTTCTTTCAGCTCTGAAAGAAATGAAGATAGATCCAGATTTGAAAGATATGTCTATTAGATGGTGTTGACATGATTAATTTGAGACTGTAACAGAAACAGACATTTAAAAATTTCTGTCTGTTAAAAATTTTTCAATGACAATAGAAATAGGATTGATTGAAAGGACAATAAGAAGGGAGGTACTAGAAATGATCACAGACTACCCCCGGTAGACATGCAATTACAGAGGATGGATATTCATATCGCCAGTCTAATTTACTGTAAATTGAATTCGTACCAGAAAACAACAAGAACAACAACAACAACAACAATTATAACTATTGGTATACATAGTTAGTGTTATACCAAAGTGATAATGATGGGATTCTGAACAGAAACCACATGATTGGCTGATGGGCGGTGTATCAGGCCAGAATGGCAAAAGGCCCAGAGGGCAATCCCACGAGACGTGGCAAGGGCGCACCAGTCCTCTGTTGTGCCTGGAGTGGTTGTGCAATGGCTTGCGCTGGACCTCCCAGGGGGGTCGGTCCCGCAGAGGGTACCCGCGGATGCTGAGCCCCCAGGGCCACAGCCCCCTGTGAACCCAAACAAGAACTTGTTGAACACAGGTCAAATTCGGCCATAGTTGCAGGGAAATTTATTGAATTCAAACTATAATAAACACAGCTTACCAAAACAACCGCCCTTGCACCTTGGCGACCCACTCTTGCTAGCACAAATCAAAAGCCTTCATGCCTTTCACAGCATGACACAGGTGATAATGCACAGAAAGCACCATGAGCGGTTTCCGGCAACCAAAAATATGTGTGTGTGTGTGTGTGTGTGTGTGTGTGTGTGTGTGTGTGTGTGTGGGTGTGGGTGTGGGGGGGGGGGTGAACGGGTGGGGAGTCACACGAAAGGTAACAACCAATCCCGTCCCCCCAGTAGCACAACAACCCTAAGCCACTAGACTCTGCAGAAAGGCACATGACATGGCCTCCACGACCCCTCGTGCTCCCCCCTTCAGGACGCCCCCCCCCTTCCACACACACACACACACACACACACACACACACACACACACACACACACACACACACACACACACACACACACACACACACAATCGCATGCAAGGTGGCACCCCGAGCAGAAATCCGGTGCAGCAGGAGCGGGAGCGGCATGCCTGGGAAGCCTGCTTCTGTTGGGCTTGTTGCAAGGCTTCCCTAAGGTCTGCAACTTGTGCAGCCTGCTGCTGCTGGAGCACCTGCTGAGCCTGCTGAGCCTGCTGAGCCTGCTGGGCCTGCTGGGCCTGCTGCTGCTGCAGAACTTGCTGCAGCTGCTGAGCCTGCTGGGTGACTGAGGCCAGGGCCATTTGCTGCTGGGCCTGCTGGGCTGCTGCTAGGGATGCCTGCTGCGCCTGCTGAGCTCCTGCAGCCGCCAGAGGACCCCCCTGCTGCTGCTGCGCCTGCCTCAGGTTGTTCAGCTGCATCATCTGCTGCAGCCTGTACACACAGAAATAGAGCGAGAGAGGGGCATCAATCTCTCGTCTCCAATAACTTTGACAAGAGAAGGGGGGGATGACTCTATTTAAACGTTAGGGTATGCTTCACTTTTATGTTAAAGAAAAGTTTGGGGGGTGGGGGAAGAGAATAAGATCTTTTCCATATGTGTCCCTTTTTTTTTTGGGGGGGGGGGGGGTTTCCCTTTTTGGTGATATGCACTTCTGTGAAAATGCCCCTCATGGCACGCACGTGAGATGCTCGTGCGGAACCCGAGCCTCGTTGGCAAACCCACTTCCACAGTGCCATTTGACCTGCTGCAACTTGTTTCTGCGGTTTCAGCTGCCTTAGCCGATCTTTCTATAACCGTTACGCTGTCGCAAAAGGCTTCACTTTGCCACAGGTAGTCCCCCCAAGCAATTCCCCCTCTTGCCTGCGAATGCGCATGTGTGTGCGTGATTGCATGTGTGTGTGTGTGTGTGTGTGTGTGTGTGTGTGTGTGTGTGTGTGTGTGTGTGTGTGTGTGTGTGTGTTTGTGTGCGCATGCGTGCGCCCTTCGGCAACTACACAAGCATGTGCAAGCTCGGCGGCAATCGGTGCCCAAAAAGGCCAGCATAGACTGGCCTGCCATGTAACGTGCAAGCACTGTTGTGCCAGAATGCACCAGGACAGATCACCCAAGCCGCCTCCAAACACAATCACCTGGCCGAAATAGGCAACATGTACGGAGGAGGATGACTCACGCTGGACTTGCCATCATCATATGCATCAAAGTGGTGTTGTCGTTTTGTCCAGCCTGTGGAACCTGTCAAAGGCCAAAAACTTCAGTTGGGTTTCTGGAGACTATATAACCCCGAGTTGAGCCTCAGGTTCGGCTCTCAAGTATGATCATTGGGGCTCAAGTATTGGTGCACACATGAATTCTACACATCATTGGATTTGTAAGGAAATTCCACACTCTGGAACATAGCAACCCTCCATGCACTCCAACAGCTGCACCCACGTCCACGAGAGCTTGGATGAACAACAACGGTGAAAATATTCTGCAACCAGCCCACTTAAAGAGAGCACCTGCGATCGCTTGCGACACGAGAGATAGTGGAGGACAAAGGTAAGAACAAAACCAATATGACACTTGGAGCATTGTAGGAAGGGAGGAACTTGAGTGTTGCTGCAAAGGTAAGGTACCTGTTGACCCTGCCCACCAGGAATGGAAGGTGGGACTCCGAATGTATTGAAGGAACTTCCAAAGTCCCCAGAGGTCGGTTTTTGTGTCCCATTCGCCCCAGATCCTCCACCAGGAGGATTCATCCCTCTTGGAACGCTAAACTGCGCTTAGATTCCACTATGCACGACTACTGTACTGCAGCACAAGTGCAAACTTCTGAGCGTGCCAACTTGCAAGAGCTATCCGGAAAACGAACTAAACCCCTGATGATGTACGAATTCTAACTCCATCACGAAAATAAGCAGAGGTTCCTGGACCCACGACGCCACGAGATCGCGAGGTCAAAACTCTGGTGTACAGATCAGGATTACCAAAAAGACTAACTAAACAATTATCCAAAATGATATGTGCGAGTTCAGTCCTATGGAGCGAGGACGTTGGCATGTTTCAGTAACAACGGCCGTGGGGGTGTCTGCAAAGCAGACTGTGACTCGACTCGAATCGGGGGGGCTAGCCCGGCGTACCGGCGGTACGCTAGTTTGTCCCGGTACCCCTGGGATAGTCAGGCACACTTCTCTTCTATCCGAACAATTCAACCTTTAAACACACAGATATGGTGTTTGTCCCGGTACCCGTGGGATAGGCACCCGTTGATATGGAGAAAAGTAAAATATATCAGTCTGCAGCCCCCGTTGCCCTGACAGTCCTGCCTGGTACGGTACCCCCAGTAGAATCTACTCTGGGGACCCGGTCCGCTGCCTCACACCCAGGGAGGGCATGGGAGTCCCAGGCTGGGTCCCCCATGGCCCTAGGACGCAGGTCCAGGACACATCCGTTCCACATCCTCGTAGGCTACCCGCCTCTTTTGAGAAGATGAAGTGGTCGCAACAGCTGTTCGATTGAGTTCAGAAGACTACATTGCCCTGCAGTACCAGAGCACAATTTTGAGCTCCTATCACATAGGGTGCTGCACTCGAGACTTCGGCTCCAAAACTTGGGCAAAAGTCGGGCAACGACGGTTAACTTTACATGGGTTTGCACAATTATAGCTTCCCATGGCCCTGTCTCTTAAGAACCAAAACCTAGTGGACATCAATGATATCTTTTCTGATCGTCAATAGAAGGGTTCTCCACGCCTAACGAGACCTCATCAGACATGTCCTTGCTGAAACAAATGACAATCTCGATGACCGACACCTCGCATGGTGAAACGATGGGTCACAGTCAGGGTACGACAACCCGTGCGGGGACCGTACGGGGAGTGGGCTTGGCATGCGGGGCCCGTAAAATATCTGGAAAGGCATTCAGGAACGCCGCACGTTTTGCAACGTTTGCAATGTCCTTCTACGGGGGGGGGGGGGGGGAGCGCCTTATGTGCAAGGCAATACGGTTCCCCGACAGAATAGGGGTTGGTAAGGGAAATTTACGGGGATGGAAAGACGATGATCCTCAGTTAACTTCTGGCTTTTTTGTACAGGACCAGTACTGTCTGTCAGGTTATGGACATTCGGCACCACCTGTAAGCAAGCAGACAGGTCGTAAGTGTCCCTCCAGCTACAGTCCTTGACGACTGTCTGCTATGGACCACATGCAACTGAATGAACAAGACTAGCATCCTTATGTGTCCAGCATCTTTCCAAACCAGTTCCGTTACATGAAAGGTCTGTCAATGAGCTAACTCTCCACGGATAAGACTCTTGACGGCTACGAGCAAGTACCTTCCTATACTCAATCCAGACTCCGTCCCTCAGCTGTTTGGGAGGCTGGATTGTACACTAAGATGGTTCACTCACACTGCAGCAACCACACATGAACACAATACCACTATACACCATACGTCACCGCACCTGTAAGCAAGCAGACAGGTCGTAAGTGTCCCTCCAGCTACAGTCCTTGACGACTGTCTGCTATGGACCACATGCAACTCAATGAACAAGACTAGCATCCTTATGTGCCCAGCATCTTTCCAAACCAGTTGCTCGCCTGTGCGATGATCGCTGCTTTATTAGTCCTTTCACGCTAACGCGTAATCTAGATCAGATTGTACCTTATGTTTGAAAGCGTCCACATTCTACCGTGTCTCAAGGTACCTTGTGTTCTCAATGGACCCATATCCTAATAGTGTACATGTGAAGATCACCTAAAGCACAAGGCATTCACTAATAATGTTCTTAACTCAACACTGTCCCTCCGACGACTCAGGCGTGCCAGGCACCAAGCAAGCACATGCACCAAGCAAGAGTATCTCATGTAAAAGTGATCATGACATACATGTTGAACCCGTGGAATCGCCTTCAACGTAATGCCTCCTTTGCCGTTTTCAAATTGGTTTGTGGTGTATCATATGCCAAAACTCCCTGATCTTCGTTTTAAGGGCGTGAGGACTCATTGAGAGTGGTTGTTAGCATCTACACTTTGGCAGGAGCCCCAAATTTAAGCGTGCGGACGCAAATTGGCACAGCCGCACATTTTTTCCTGGGTATGCGGGCACCCCGCGCAAAAACCGTCATTTTCACTGCCAACAGTCGGGTGCCACCCGCACGATTCTAGCTGAGCTATTCGTGCCACCCGAAGGGAAAGTTAGGGCCCTGTCGTACCCTGCTCACAGTACTGTGACTAGTCCCATGATAACTATAACGGCCAAATGCTAATTATAACGGCCAAGTCGCGAAAGGGCCTCAAGGCCTGGAGCTCAACCCAAAATCTGCCCCAACTCACTAACAACGGCACTTCAAACATTTGGCTCTTCGAGTTCGAGGGTCGCTCCTGAGATGAGGGGAGTGGTAGGGCTCTGTACATCAGCGGCACCACAATTGACTACCCTCAATCCGTTCTAGTCATTTTGGGATATTTCGCACGTGAGTTTTTGAAATCTCACGATCACACGTCTCCCTGATTGCGATCAGGCCTGTCTGACCCCACGCTGCATGAGTCGGGCAAAGTTCATCCGAACCCGTATTCCCATAGTAAAGAGGAGAAGGGCTAAGATGGTTGAGGGTGGCCTCCAGTAAAATCTTGGTCGCCTCACATAACCTTGCTTCCTCGTGTTTATTGGGCCATGGACAGCTCCCACGGTTTCTTAAGACTCTTTAAGGCCATCAGAGTTCACATGGATTCCTAAAAACTGTAAGGCCATACACAGCTCACACCGTTTCCGGGGGGAAAAACCCTAAAACCCGATTGGCTGCCTCAAAGGTACCTCCATGATTGCCAAGTTTGCAACCTTTGCATACGTGTCAGCAATGACAACTGATTTTTGAGTAACCTAACTTCCCTGTTTG
>KV908435.1:345556-350556 GCA_002005505.1 Botryococcus braunii
GGTAGGCTGAGACAATAGCATCAAACAGCCCGTTTGACTCTGTCCCCATGCACTTTCCAGCGGAGGCAGCGAAGACTGTAGTCTCCCTTCCATCGAGATCTCGTACGAAATCTGCTATGCCAACTATGTTCCTGCCAAATTTTGGAACAGTGGCCACATTCCATGTAAGCTGCTGAGTCGACTTCGGGCTCTCCATGGGGTGCTCGAGCTGTCCTGCAGGAGCACTTCAACCTGATTGAACGTGGATTGGTATTCTGAGAACGGGACCCACTCGGAGTCCCGCTCCTTGTATCGGAGTCCTATAATTAATTTGACAGCTAAAAGGTTAAAAGGTCAATCTACAGAACAGCTTGGGATTTTTACCGGATAAACGGCAGTTCCAACTTGCGGACGGTCGCTGTCAAAGATGAGTAGGCACAAATCACAGTAGGCACACTAGTTATCTTTACGTCGACGGCATTGATCTGTCGACCATCAAGGGCGGACCTTGAGAGTACTTGTTTTGGACATCGTCAAAGGTCGCGTGCAATCTGCCGTCGCGAAATATGTCGAAGATGCGTGCAATTCAAAGTGCGATATATCTGGAAGTACGGCTCACGTGCAGTGTCCTCAGCAATGAATTTCACCCCGTACGCTGGCCCATCCAAAGTCCAGGGCCCCTAATTAAACATTTTAAGGACTCCGGACCCTATTTAAACACATACAACTCTGAAAGAATTACATCCAAAGAAGAATTACACCATGAAGTACCAGACCGACCAAGGGAAGTGCGTCGTGGTGCGGGCACGTGGCAATGGCGGGGTGCTTTTCGCGCGCAAAAAGGTCGTGGTGATGCTTCCGGCTGACATTCGCTACGTTAACGTAGCCTACGGTCCACCCGCCCAAGTTTACGACTTCATTTCGTCAACACAAAGCATTTCGTTCATGCTGGTTGATCAACGAGCGAAAGCCATTTTCCTTCATGGTCTCCAGAGGTTGACAGGTTGACAGGGGCCATGTAACGTAGCCTACGTTCAAGCCCCCAAATTTAGGACTTCATTCTGTCAACACAAAGCATTTCGTTCATGCTGGTTGATCAACGAACGAAAGCCATTTTCCTTCATGGTCTCCAGAGGTTGACAGGTTGACAGGGGCCATGTAACGTAGCCTACGTTCAAGCCCCCAAATTTACGACTTCATTCTGTCAACACAAGGCATTACGTTAACAGCAGCCAGCAGCGCAGCAGCCAGCAGCAGCGCTGGCCAGCAGCGCTGGCTTCTGTGGTGCGGGGGCTGCCAGTGGCGCTGGCTTCTGTGGTGCGGGGGGTGATTTCCTCTTATGTAATTATAACAGCATGAAGGTTCATGCTGGTTCAACGAACGAAAGGCATTACCTTCACGATCTCCGGATCCGTTACCTACATGCTGTCCCCGGGGACAGCATGTAACGGGCCCGTTACGTTCATGGTGTCAGTGAAGACGCTTCACGCAGCACCAAGGTAACGCGCCCACCTTCATGGTTGTCTCCACGCGTCCCTCGCCTTATGATCTTCCTTTTCCTAAGGTTCCCCCTTCACAACAGCCCCGCATTGCGCGGAGAGTTTATTTATTTTTATTTTTTGTTTTTTTGCACCACCACGTTCTTGCGCCATGAAGGCTGCCTACTACGGAATTGAAGGCGTGGCAGAAAAAATTCGAATGAATTTGCTTGCCGAGCCTGACAGAGGTACAACCCAAATGCTGCATCTGAAAGGGAAGAAGAGAGCGTTGAAGGAAATAACATTAGGAGGCCACTGCAGAAACATCTTGTTAAATTTCAAGGCGGAAAAAGTCGGTGCCCTAACCCCTTTTTGATTTTTCTTGAACGCAAATAACTTACTGGAGCCAAATTACAGCTATCGAACCACATTGCGTGCCAAGGCAAACTCCAATAACTATTGCAGCTAACAGCTCCATGTGAAGCAAATTTTAGCTTCAGATTTAGCTTTAAAGACACGTTTGCAGGCCTGTATACGCCAAATCAGACTCCAAAAGCTCCACTAGTGGCTGAAAGGTTAGGGTCATGCCACTGGCACCAGCCCACGCCTGCACCTGTTTAGGAATTAGTCATGGCAACTTTCCCGGCCCACGCCTGCGCCTATAACAGCTGGAAGAGAAGGAGGGCTTACTGACACGGAAAGGGCATTCCATTCATTACATTACTTCATTGTATCTCGCTCGTCTCAGCCGTCAAAGGCAACCGTCTGGTATAACGCCCTGTAACGAGCTACCGAACCTCCAACCGTACTGCGCTTTCGATTGTACCACTGCTACTCGGGACTTGTCCTCGAGCGCGGTTACAGCGCCTGTTTTGGCAACGGTCATGGCACCGGTGCTGTTGGTCCAGGGGACTTAACACCTCGGAATTCCGACTCTATTCGTCTAGATCCAGCGCGTTTCGACTCGATTCTGCACCGGGATTTCCCGTAGAGCTGCCCCCTCCCCCCCATTTATTCCCCCCCCCCCCATTGGTGGCGGAGGGCGGGGAACCAATGCAGGCACAGCTCTTCCCATGCATCCCCCAGGGCAAGGCAAACCAATACTGTGATATTAATATCACACCGATCTCCTTCTGTTCCCCCTCCCCCGCAGCCAAAAAATTTCCTTTTCAGTTCAAACTGCGCACGATAAAAGGCAAACGGCCCAGCCTAGCGGATCGGGGCTTCCTTCAAGCTACTTCAGGCTTATTTGCGTGAGGCAGACTTTCTGGACTTCGAAGAATTCTCCGTCGGGGTCCCTCCCCCTCAGTGCCCATCTTGTCTTTTTAAACCCGTTTTTGAAAAGGGGGGGTGGGGTGGGTGAGTCCCTTCAAACCACTCCACCCCTGGGGCTAGCAGCCTTTGTTTCGCCCACAAGACCGGAAGTGAATCAGTTGCATTTCACTCTTTCCTCTGACAGGAAAAGGGAATGAAATCTTATTGGACAGCGGTCAGAGAGGACAAAGCTTAGCCACAGGAACGACTTTTGGATATAGATTACTCCCTCCCTCTGTCCCTTCCTCCCTCCCTCTGCCCCTCCCTCCTGTGCTTATTTCACATCCCCTCATATGCGCTGCTTCTGCAGAACATATGGACTGCAGGTGCAGTACCTATCGACTGCAAGTGCAGTAACTCTGGACTGCAAGTGCAGTACGTATGTGCCTCTAAGCCTTGCTGGAGAGGAGCGGGGAGGACTCTCCCTGCTTGGGGGAGGTGCGCTCAGCCGCCTTCTGCATGCCCTTGATCTTGCGGTAGTTGTACCAGCACACTGCTGCGAAAGCCACGGTGTAGCCTATTATGTTCAGCTGCGTCACGGGCGAGCTTCACCCCCCCCCCAAATCCTCAGTCAGACCATCCTGCTGAGTTTGTTTATGCCTATTTATACCTCACGCGCCCAGATCATACAGTTTAAACCGGACGCACTCGTGTGTATGTGTGTGTGTGTGTGTGTGTGTGTGTGTGTGTGTGTGTGTGTGTGTGTGTGTGTGTGTGAGAGAGAGAGAGAGAGAGAGAGTGTGTGTGCGTGTGAGAGAGAGAGAGAGAGAGAGAGAGAGAGAGAGAGAGAGAGAGTGTGTGTGTGTGTGTGAGAGAGAGAGACAGAGAGAGAGAGAGAGAGAGGGAGAGAGAGAGAGAGAGAGAGAGAGAGAGAGAGAGAGAGAGAGAGAGAGAGAGAGAGAGAGAGAGAGAGAGAGAGAGAGAGAGAGGTGACTGTAGTGTTGATAATGGCAACAGAACTGGGCGAGGTTTACATGAGTGCGTACAGCCAAAGTACAGACCTTTAAGGGAATTTTGGGGTGTTAGGATGGGGAATGCAAAAGGTGTCCAGGGCCATAGGGGCGACGCACGTACAAGTTCCGCGCGCGCGCGCGCGCACACACACACACACACACACACACACACGCACACACACAGACACACACACACACACACACACACACACACACACGCGCACACACACACACAAAGACACACACAGGGAACCGAGGCAGTTGCAGCCTGCCCAGTGGGAAAGAGAGCAGCAGGGGCTCACTGATACAGGAGGGCTGACAGGCCAATCAGCATCCAGTCCTTAACGACGCCTGCCAGATTCATGGAGAGGGCAGAGGTTTTCCCGATCAGCAAGAACACAGCCACGTTGAGAGCTGCAGCCCCCAACATACCCTCCCACTCATCCTCTGCGTTTGGTGCCAATGCCCAGTCTCCAAATTGGGGCTACAAACACAGACCACAGGCTACCACGTGCTTGGCTCTTTAGACCCCCTCCCATGTCTGCTCCTATCTTTCCCCCCAACCCCATGCTCTCTCTCTCTCTCTCTCTCTCTCTCTCTCTCTCTCTCTCTCTCTCTCTCTCTCTCTCTCTCTCTCTCTCTCTCCCCCCCCCCTCCCCACTTCCCCCCCCCCAAAAAAACACACATGCAGTCCACAGGGCAGACAAACGCGCACCAAAGGCCGCAAACGCGTTGCTGAGCATGATGGCGGGCTCGAAGCGGACGTCGGGGTCCTTGGACAGGCGCGGCAGCTCCAGCAGCACGAAGGGCACCAGCAGGAAGGCGCAGCAGCAGGGCGCCACGTAAGACAGGGTGGTGATGGGGTTCAGCTTCAGATTGCGCTTCTGCAGAATGATCTGCACCATTGTGAGGCGTATTGACTCCGTCACCAGGCTGCCCAGCTGGAAAATGACGCCCACCAGCACAAAGTTGATCTCGCCTGCGCACGGCACGGCCCGCGCCCGGTCAGGGCAATCGTCCCGTTCTTCCTCTCGGGGTCTTCTTTTGTTTCACTTTGCTGCTGTCGTACCCTTTTACTCGTGCCCGTTGTTTCCGGTTAATTGCGTGTGCGTACATGTGTGTGTGTGTGTGTGTGTGTGTGTGTGTGTGTGTGTGTGTGTGTGTGTGTGTGTGTGTGCGTGCGCGTGTCCGTGCAGCCACCCCAGAGGCAATTGCAGGGACACATGCGCGGAGAAGCTGGAAGAGAATGAGCCTTGAATGCGTGCCCAGAGGGGGG
>KV908435.1:355556-360556 GCA_002005505.1 Botryococcus braunii
TCAAGAGAAGTGAAAAGGACAGAACCCATCACGACGACTTGATTACCATTTTGGTATGGACACCTCTCCAACCCCACCATTCCTACCAATGATGTACAAATAATTACAGCCGGAAGAAAGCTACGATGCAGGATGGATGCCTAAACGCTCTGCGAGGCTGCCCCAGCTTTACAAAGAATGAAATGCCCTGTGGAAGAATTGCCAGGCTGTACGGAGAATAAATGGCACGGAAAACTACTTGCCTGGCTGTACAAATAATAAAGACCGTGAAGAAGACTTGCCAGGCTGTCCCAACAAAAAAATGACCAAAACACACAAGCACATACAGGGATCATTAACAGTACAGGGATATTTGAACCCAACAGGGACCCACAACACAAACACTCATTCCGGAGTTCCAAGCGCTTGAGTAGCCTCCCATTCATACTAGCTTCCATTTCACAAACTTACAATGTTTCTTCGAAGGCAGACCCATGTCCGAGCCTGCCAACCTCCCTCCGCACCAGCCAAGGCCCCATGCCTGTATAAGCTTGGCATGATCTCGGGCATGGCTCAAAACTCCCCAAAAAAAAGTCGTGAGCGCTGCCCAACCACGTGTGCCCGATCAACAAGCAAAGTTCCATGACAATGTGCCATGACCAGTGTTGCATGTACCAGTGATGCAGCCCAGCCTCAAGCCCGGAGGGCGGCATCGCCTGCGGCAACGAAGTGGCGCCAAGGGATTGCGAAAGGGAGCACCACAATCCACACTGCAAAGAAGACAGCCATTTGCGGAGGTACCGATCCCAGGTTCTTGTCCACAGAGGCTTGGATGAGAGCAGCAATGAGCCCGTCCTTTGTACAGAGTGCAGCAGAAGGGTCATCAGATTGCTGAAGATGCGATGACGGAGAGCAGAGTAATCCCAGCCACAACGCTCCAACGAGCCTGATGGTCCGCTGAGCAGGGACGTGACAGCACCGCAGCAGGGCTTGAACAATGCTGCCGTGCGCTCTCTCTCTCTCTCTCTCTCTCTCTCTCTCTCTCTTCTTCTCTCTCTTCTCTCTCTCTCTCTCTCTCTCTCTCTCTCTCTCTCTCTCTCTCTCTCGCTCTCTCTGTGTGTGTGTGTGTGTGTGTGTGTGTGTGTGTGTCTGTGTGTGTGTGTGTGTGTGTGTGTGTGTGTGTGTGTGTGTTGCTTTTCCTGACTAACCTATGTTCCCAAGGGTTCACAGAAGTGTATCAGTTAAGCTTTTTCCCCAGTGTGACAAACTACATCCAAAAAGTGGAGGGGCGGGTGCTGATCTACATTATCTGTTGAGCAATGTAACGATTAGCTGGTGTAAGGGTTAAGCGTTTGCAGGTTAGTACAGCAACTGCACTGTTGTCGACGGGGTTTGGGGGGAAAAAAGCAATGATCCATCTAGCGTAATGAACACACAGATTTATCCAGGGTTGAACATTCAGCCCATAGGTGTTTGGCTGGATGCAAGAGAGCACGAACATACTACGTTGTTTATGAGCACAACTCTTCACAAGGGTGTTGGATTACTGCCAGACTCACCTGTTCCTAAAAATCACAGTTTACAGCAAAGCTAAATGACATAACACAGAAGAGAAGGATGATAAGACTTGAGAAATCTCTCTCTCTCTCTCTCTCTCTCTCTCTCTCTCTCTCTCTCTCTCTCTCTCTCTCTCTCTCCCTCCCTCCCTCCCTCCCTCCCTCCCTCCCTCCCTCCCTCCCTCCCTCCCCCGCCCCCCTCTCCTCCCTCCCTCCTCCCTCCTCCCTCCCTCTCTCTCTCCTCTCTCTCTCTCTCTCTCTCTCTCTCTCTCTCTCTCTCTCTCTCTCTCTCCCCTCTCTCTCTCTCCTCTCTCTCTCTCTCCTCCCTCCCTCCCTCCCTCCCTCCCTCCCTCCCCCCTCCCTCCCTCCCCCCCCTCTCTCATAATAATACTAGAGCAGAGGGAAGCGTCACCTGAGCGAAAGCGCCATGGAACACAAATTGCGATGCGAGGCTACGAGTCGCAATGAAGGACAGACTCCCGACATACCTAAGTCCAAAAGTGCACCAAGATGAGACAACAAGGAGAGGTCTGACATCACAACAACGGCTATCAGAAGTGTGGACTTGGAAGATAAACCTTTCAAACCAGCAATTCATACTATGCAGCATGGATGTGCTAAGAAGTAGCTTGAAAGTCCACGTACCCCGCCACAAGCACGTTAGCGATGTAGATAACACGGAGAAACAGCAGGTACTTTTGTGACGCAGCGACCGTCGGATGGTCTTGTGGAAGCATGCCTTCCTTCAGAGACATTTCCATATATTGAACCTCACCTAATTAACAGAGCTCGACACAAGGCCAACGATCTCGCTTGATCTACGCTAGATCAATCAATTAACCTTTTGAGCTGTAGCAAATGGAACAAAATATTATTTATCGAAAAGAAAGTGCCCAACAAGAAGTTTCTCGGCTGCATTTATAGCACGTTCAAGCGCAAGCAGGTGCCGGTGGGTTCTGAAAGATTCGGGGTGTGCGGTTTCCAGGACCCACGTCAGCTGTCGGATGGGTTTGTCCAGGGACATCATCCTAACGTTAGCTGTAGGTAATCCCCCCCCCCCCCCCCCCCCCCCCCCCCCCCCGGGGGGGGGGGGGCGGCCCGGAGCTGCTCTCGGGAGAAGGAAAATGGAAGATGGGGGCGCGAGCCCTAAACTCCCACCCCGACAGCCCCGGCAGTGTTACCCCATGGGTGTGACATATAGGGAAATATAGGGGAAATAGCTATTTCCCTTTCCCCCGGTATATAGCATGACTAATAAGGATTTACCCTGGAAACTAAGAAAGAGCAGGTCACATTGGGCCCAGACCTACGGTTACCCACCCCTACCCCCCACCCCCCAAGAATAATAGCAAACCCTCTGTCTGAAGAGCTAACAACCCCCACAGCACAAACAACCCCCACAGCCCATCGAAGTGTGAAAGTTTGAAGCTTAATGTTCGTATTGCCGTACCTGGCACTGAAGGTTTGAGGGGACCCATAGGAGCAGATGGGGCCCTCATGTGGCCCCACAAGGTCCCTTGTACATGCATGCAAGAAGCTGTGGTGTGGCTGGGTCATAGGAACACGATAAGGTGGTATATCTTGTCTGGGGTGTCCATGGGAAATGCCCGTTGGGCTTAGGCATATGAAGGTTACTGTTGTCTATCGGAAATGTATCAACATGGAAGGCAACCTGTAAAGACACAAGCCAACAAATGCAAAGCATCCACCCTTGATCGTACCCCTAGAATTCTGTATCATGGTGCTGCGCTCGTGAAGGTCTCATCCTCCCCAATATTCTCGTTGGCCTTCCTGGCGTTGCCCTTTCCGTATGCAATCGGGGACCCCGAGGAATGAGTGTTCACGGGAATTTGCAGGTGTGTGGGCCCCGTTGTCTTCCCTTGGTTCTTACCAACACCGATAATCATGGCTAAACCATCTACAGACTAAACAGCGGGCCTGACCATTGTGCGCAGCTTGCCGACTCATTTGCGCTCTTTTACCATACCTATGATCCTTGCCGAGGTGACCTCCGGGCCCAACCATCTACAGATCAAAGAGCGCGCCTGATCCTTTGTTTCCTATGCGATATATAGTAAGTCATGTCGTACTCATAAAGGATGTTTATCCGTGTCCGGAGGAGAAAAGCAGGGTGTAATGAGGACCATCGGGATTACCTGGGGTGGATCTGGACACGGACAATTGTTCTAAACACAAAACTGACCAATTTGAACGCTTTGTATGTCAAGAGTATTGTCTTTCCATTAATATTTGGCGTTTTCCCCATGGAAGTTTCCTGTCAGCACAAACTACAGGGAGTTTACACTGCCCAACATCTTCAAGATATGCTCAAGTGCCTGCCTAACAATATCTAAAACACCAAGGATTAATGCCCGCATGTATACGGGCTGTTACGAGGTGAGATGGTGGCCATATCTCACAACAGGACTCCCACCCAAACTATCACACAGATCTGATTCAGAGAAAGGAAGAGTGTTGGAGACCCTTAATGAACTTATCCCACCCTTGACGACCACATTAAGACAAGCTTTATTAACAAACGGGGGCAGCCACATGGGAAACTGGACTTGACATACACGCCCCCGGGGAACACGCAAGCTGGCAAATTTTGATTAAACACTTACAGCCCCAGGTTAACCCTGGGTTGGGGGGGGCGGTGCGGGGCTGGGGATGAGGGATGTTTGGGCATGAGGGTGGGGGGACACGTGGATGCAGGCTGGAATACGGGACTCAGGCTGAAGTTTTTACACAAAGGACACGGCGTTGATTTTTTTTCATACAAATGGTGGGAAAAACAGCATGTGTGTGGGTGTCTATCCCAGGGGTTCGGGACAAACACCATAAGTTGGAAAACTTTAGCGCCGTAAACTCGAGTCCCGTATCCCAGCCTGCATCCACATGTCTACCCCATCCGCGCATCCACACAGCCCTCATCCCCAAGCCCCACCAACCCCGGGCCCACCTAATTGTTTTAAAATGTAGTGTTATGTTAGTATGTAGTATAAGGGTCCCCCCCCCCCTTTAAAAAAAGGGTCAGATGTGCATCCGTGGTGAGGCCATTGCCCCATTGGGGTGTCCCTGCTGTTGATTATGCCATGGTTTCGTGTTGTCAGCCAGGGTGGAATAACTGTATAACAGGTTACTGTCAGTTACTGTCACTGAATGGTACCTGTGTGTGGAGGTCTGGTTGGGAGTCCTTGTGGTAGATGTGGCCAGTATCCCCGCACACATGGGAGCATTGAGCCTGTGCTGTGTTAGTGTCATTTGAAGCTGACTCCTAGGTACCGCATATCTTCAAACTAGTGGTCATGGCAGAGCCCCTAGGGGCCTGGGCCTGTTCCCTATGTAGTGTGTGCTAACAGGAAAGTCCACGGTGAAAAATTCATGCCATCAGTTGGAAAAGCATCCTACGTAACATCTGAATCATAAAAGCCGTTCAGTTCGGTCTTTCGACCGTAGTACAGT
>KV908435.1:365556-378056 GCA_002005505.1 Botryococcus braunii
ACACCAAAGTGCCTTTGACACGTGCTGTGGTTGTAAATGCGCGCTATGGAGGTTGTAATTCTGCTTTCGTTGACAAAACCTACAGAACAGGGGGCTTGCACCTGGGTTAGGGAGCAATCTCCATCGGAGAAGAAGCGCTCAAATGAGGATCTCCGCCGTATGTGAGTGGTCTTTACGTAAGTCTTGTATCGCTCCACGTGCTTCTGCACGTATGGTAACGCCAGTACCTCCTACTCCGCCACACTTCCAACAACCGTAAGCACGTTCCTCAGAAAGTTTCTCAAACGTACACGGCCTTAGGAACAGCAAGCATGTTGTTCGAGAGGACAGTTCCCCATCAATGGTAAGCATATTTCTCAAGGGGACATCCCCCCCCCCCCCCAAAAAAAAAAAGGCCGAAAGCATGTTCCTGAACAGGACGCCCCCACCAACAAGCGTCCGCATGTTTCTCAAAAGGACATTTCCTCCAACCAGCGTAAGCACGCATGCTCCTGAAAAGGACATCTCCTCCTCGTCCAACAATCGCAAGTATGCATATTCTTCAGAACGGCATCCCTTGCAACAATCATAATAAGGCATACATATATATTACTCAAGAGGACATCCCTTCCAAGATACTCAAGCATGCATATGCATATCCTCAAGATGACATCGCCTCCAACAATGGCAACAACATAGATGTGGCCACATGGGTTCCTCATTAGGACATGCCCCCGAAGCTAGAGACCCTCAGGGACCACCTCTTTACCGTAACTGGGTAAAGATCATCCTGCAAGTTTTGGAAAGTTGCGACCGTTCTGTTCTGTTCTTTTTTTTTTTTTTTTTTTTTTTTTTTTTTTTTGTTCTCATAAGTCCAGCAGTTGTCAGAAAACTCAGGAAGTGTTCAGGGCTTTCCACCGTGGGAGACCTGAATACCAGGGAGAAGAGCAAAGCCAGGCAAGTGATAATGGTGGGTTGCCCCCTCTTGGAAGTCCGGTGAGTTTTGATATGATTTTCCTTGATTTAATAATCAGCCGTGCGTTATAGAGCAGGCGTTTCCTGCATTTCGGACGAGAGAGCTTGACGCCTCGGGCCCGGGCTTTCTAAGATTACAGTAGGTTTGCAAAGCGTGTTAACCATCATCTTGAGCGAATGCGCATTGCGGTGGGCATGCGCTGGGTACGCTTTTGTTGGGTGGTTACCGTGAAACTGAGCCGTACGTCAGGGTCCTTGTTTAGGATAGCGGCCAACAAGCTTTTCATGTCGTCACTGTAGGAATCAGGGATTGGAGCATACTTTCCCCTGCCCACTCACCAAAGCACTCGTTGCCTGCCTTTTGGCCACTAGATCTGCTTCGCCCAGGAAATTTTGTAAAAGTCACCGAGGACTGCGATATCTAGCTCAATGGAGACATTACAGTCTCTCGCCCCAGTGTTTTCCCCAACCAGCCAACAGTTGTCTCTCACCCTTCCAACCAAAACGCGCTCCCCCTTCTCTCTCCTCCCCCCCCCCCACCCGCCTCTCTCTCTCTCTCTCTCTCTCTCTCTCTCTCTCTCTCTCTCTCTCTCTCTCTCTCTCTCTCTCTCTCTCCTCTCTCTCTCTCTCTCTCTCTCTCTCCCCCCTTTTCTCCGTCCCTCCCTCCCTCCCTGTCTCTTCCCAACCCTCTTCCTCTCCTTCCCCCCCCACACACACCACACATACACACACACACACACACACACACACACACACACACACACACACACACACACTCACGCATCCTGTTGACATTATGAGCAATTCATATGCCCCTTTTAGTTTCTTCTATAGTTCCCATCTGTTTTCGTCTTAGAAATCGGCACGTATCTATTCCGTTCGCGGTAGTTGACAGGGTGCCAAAAAAGGGAAGGACGTCTCATCCTTTTTTCAAACGCCGCAGGTTGGGCTCACCCCATTATCTTCACGGTGATGGCACCGAGATGGTTCCCGTCGAAAGCTCTCTTGAGGCAGCACAGCTCATACAGCACACATCCAGCCGCCCAAACGTCTGTCTTTGTGTCGTAACGCTTCCCCTGTCCACTCAGTCACCAGTCAGGGATTGGAAACGTGTCGTCCTGTGAATTCACGTGCTGGATTAGTGAAGGGCATGCATCGAGCACATCAGGCGTAGAAGACAAGAAGCCAGTCAGCTAGTTTTGCCTGTGACAGTTATCCGGCTGGGAAGTTTGCATCCTCGGTCATTCCCTCACAAATTTTAATAGGTTGCATGGGCTGTAGTATAAAATGCGCCGAAATCTTTCTGTGTGCCTGAGATTGAGGTCAGCCCTATCGGCTGAGCCCGCCGTTAGCCTTGTACATCAGCTAAATGTAAGGTGCGTCAGCCTCGCACGCGTTTTTGTGAGGTCCACACGTATGCCTCTGTTCTGCTCGAAGTCTCCCCCTCCCCCTCCCTCTCCCTCTCCCCCCCCCTCTCTCTCTCTCTCTCTCTCTCTCCTCTCTCTCTCTCTCTCTCTCTCTCTCTCTCTCTCTCTCTCTCTCTCTCTCTCTCTCTCTCTCTCTCTCTCTCTCTCTCTCGTGCGCGTGGGTCCCGTCCCCCGGGGGAAGGCACATTCTGTCCTCCTCCTCACTCTCCTCCTTTTTGCTTCTTTGCTTCCTTGGGGTGTCTCTCACGGACAGGAATAGACTCCAAGGGTAGAGACTGCATACCTTGAGGGCCTCGGGGGACATGTAGTAAGGAGTTCCGACCATGGTCTTGGCGGCCTGCTGCTTGTCCGACAGGACCTTGGAGATGCCAAAGTCTCCCAGCTTGACAATCCCCGGAGAGCAGACAAAGCAGTTGTTGGTTTTGAAGTCCCGGTGGATTATCCCCTGCAACCAGCATTTTCAGACCCGTAGAATCAATTGTCAAGCCTCTGCGTTGATCTACATCAGCTGCTCTGCCTCCCTTTAGACCAGAAGCACTTTTGTGTGGAAGAAGCAGTTGCGACATTCAAGATCTGTCCTAGCAATACCCCCTCCCCCGTTCCTCCCTGCACGCATTCTTGGACGCATGCACAGACTAAGGCATGGAGCAAGACGCACATTTGTACCCACATACCCGCAAATTCGCACCCACACACCCACACGTTCGCAACCATATGCATACCGAATTCACGAGCGCTGACATGCACACACCGCATGCAGATGTACACACACACACACACACACACACACACACACACACACACACACACACACACACATAGAGAGAGAAGAGAGAGAGAGAGAGAGAGAGAGAGAGAGAGAGAGAGAGGAGAGAGAGAGAGGAGAGAGAGAGAGAGAGAGAGAGAGAGAGAGAGAGAGAGGAGAGAGAGGAGAGGGGGGAGAGCAAGAGAGAGATAGAGAAAGAGAGGGGGGCCAGAGACCGGGGGGGGGGAGACGAAGAGGAGAAGCCGGATGTTAACAAAGCAGTGAAAACTGCACAGAATCGGGCCAACAACTACATGCATCTTCATGCATCAAAAGAAGCTGAGGATAACTCAGAACCAAAAATCCTCAATGTAAGCAACAGGAAGCTGGCTGGAGAAATATTAATAGAAGGATATTAATGTACATATTTCCTGACTGTTTGCTGATATGAAGATGGCTTCCATGGATCCTATTGTTTTGCAAATCAGTACCCGCATGGCGACCGTAATAACCATCAGCAGACACAATCACGCGTGCATGCTTAAGGATTTACGAGTCCTGGAACAAGCAAATCAAGCAAACCCGTGCTTGTCCCCCGCTCTTTGAAAGCCTGTATGGCTAATTTCGGTCATTACCTTTGAGTGCACGTGGTCCAGCCCCAAGCAGATCTGAACAAACATCATCATGATATCATCTTCAGGGATGGGGCTTCCACCTCTCCTTTTCAGTACTGAATCCAGGTCCCCATCCTGTTTTCCAGAAAGAATCCAAATTAATCGATGCACTGATCTAATGGACGAACCTGCGGGGTCTCTCCCTCTCTCTCCCTCCCTCCCTCCCTCCCTCCCCCCTCTCTCTCTCTCTCTCTCCTCTCTCTCTCTCTCTCTCCTCTCTCTCTCTCTCTCTCTCTCCCTCTCCCTCTCCCTCTCCCTCTCCCTCTCCCTCTCCCTCTCCCTCTCCCTCTCCCTCCCCTCCCCTCTCCCTCTCCCTCTCCTCTCTCTCTCCTCTCTCTCTCTCTCTCTCTCTCTCTCTCTCTCTCTCTCTCTCTCTCTCTCTCTCTCTCTCTCTCTCTCTCTCTCTCTCTCCCCCCCTCCCCCTCTCCCCCCTTCCCCCCTCACCCCCTCTCCCCCCTCCCTCCCTCGCCTCCTCCCTCCCTCTCCCTTCCCCCCCCCTCTTTTCTCTCCTTCTCCCTCCCTCCCTCCTTCCCCCCTCTTTCCGAACATGTACCACACAGTACAGACACCCAAATGGAGAGGTTAGAAAAGCAGTCTGACTGTGGCCCGTGGCTGGGTGCAGAGAGCATCCAACCGGAGTTGCCCTTGTTGAAGTCACCCCTCTCAGTCACCCCTCTCACCCACCCCTCTCTGAAGTCATCCCACGGTGGAGAGATAAACGTCCTAAACTAAAGACATACACTTGGGATCTTTCTGCTCAATCACGCTCCTTGCAAAGCCTGTGACGCCTTATCTGATGTCGTCTCTGCCAGGAAAGCAGGTGATGAACCGCCAAGAATCAAAACTATGGCAACGCATGTATACACCATTTACGCAAATGTCGAGTGATCATACCAAGTATGACTCACATGTGGGTGCATCCTCCCCACTCCCCAAACCCCAAATACAGTCGTGCTGTGAAAAGGACTAGGAACGAGAGACGAAGGGATGAACATGTGGAGGCCGTCACAGAGGTGACAGGGGAGGGTGGAGAGAAGGAGGGGGAGTTGACAAGGGAAGGAACGCCTACATCGCAGTACTCCATGACTATGACGAGGCGCTCGTCGCTGTCAGCAAAGCAGTCGTAGTACTTCACCACGTTGGGGTGGCTCAGGTTGGCCAACACCTTCACTTCGTTCCACATCTGCGCAATGCCAGGATCAGTAACGCCCCAAGGGCAAAGATTAGCACCCAAGGCGAAAGTATATATGGGTGAACGACTTGATGAGTGAACGACTATGAGTGGGGAGAGAGCGAGAGAGCGCGACACACACACACACACACACACACACACACACACACACACACACACACACACACACACACACAGACACACACACACACACACACACACACAGAGAGAGAGAGAGAGAGAGAGAGAGAGAGAGAGAGAGAGAGAGAGAGAGAGAGAGAGAGAGAGAGAGAGAGAGAGAGAGAGTGAGAAAGAGAGGAGAGAGAGAGAGAGAGAGAGAGAGAGAGAGAGAGAGAGAGAGAGAGAGAGAGACACAGAGAGAGAGAGAGAGGGGGGAGGGGAGGGGGAGAGATAGAGAGAGAGAGGCGCGCGCGCGCGCGCGCGCGCGTGTGTGTGTGTGTGTGTGTGTGTGTGTGTGTGTGTGTGTGTGTGTGTGTGTGTGTGTGTGTGTGTGTGTGTGTGTGTGTGTGTGTGTGTGTGTGTGTGGCGATTGTAAACGTGTTCCGGAGGTCAGGAGGTGTGTACCACATGCAGGACAGGGAGATGTTTTGGAATCGATGCTGGGGACTTCAGCAGGTAAGATGGACAGGGGTCCCTGATTACTTGGTTGCAAAAGAGAGGCGCCTTTCCCTCTGCATGTGGTCAATACTCCCCCTCACCGAATCTCTCAAGCCCATTTCTGGCGTCCCGAGCTGGTCCAGAGGAGCAAACGAGATTCTAAAGATGGTGGCAAAACAAGGAGCTGACGTGGAGTCACAGACGGGGCCCATTTGGAGGGGGAGGAGCACCTCTTCCCGAGCTTTCTCTGTCAGCGTTGTGGCGTGCATCTTCTTCACGACAAAGAGCTCCCCGTCCCTCCGCCGCCGCGCCAAAATGGCTTTCCCGAAGGCGCCTTCCCCAAGCTCCTTCTGTA
This sequence comes from Botryococcus braunii, assembly GCA_002005505.1. Taxonomy (NCBI): domain Eukaryota; kingdom Viridiplantae; phylum Chlorophyta; class Trebouxiophyceae; genus Botryococcus; species Botryococcus braunii. Next base: position 371,501 of record KV908435.1, read on the forward strand.
GCTCGTACTGCACGTACAGTGCACCCCTGACATCCCCCCCCCCCCCCATGCGTCCCTAATAAATTCTGCCTCAGCTTCTTCTTCTTCTTCCTTTTTGGCACGTTGCCACCGTCCATAAGCAGCACTGCAGGACGTCATGATCTAGGTGCTAATCAGGGAGCTTCGACTGTGTGAGCCGTTCTTACAGACATCCGCCAAAAAGAGCATCCCCTATCGTTGTTTTTCGCCCTCAAGCCCCACCGGGCTCTCACAGACAGGAACGTGCCCTGAATTCACACCTTGCTCGATTAATCAATTGCCACTGGAAGCGCCCTCCGCTTGCTACTACCGATCACTTATTTAAGCACAACGCACAGAACTCAGCACTTACAATTCTACAAATACTCTGCTCACGTTGACAAAAGGTATAGCAGGTGCGCATACCCAGGCCGGGCGATGATGTCTGTGAGGCTGCCCGATGCTGTAGGTGGTAAGGCGTCAGCGTTCTCAGTGCTGGCCGTCGAAGGCGTACGCTCAACCTCACTCAGCAATTCTTCAGCGCCTTCTTCCATTTCAAGTTCTGCCATTACCTGCGGGCCGTCAACACGCTTAACTGCAGGGTTGAGGATAGGTTGCTTCCACCATGTGCCTCAAGGTTAAAGTTAATTGAAGATGGCGCACGATGTGCCTTAAGGTTAAAATTGCAGCTTGAGGATAGTTGCCTCCACCATGTGCCTCAAGGTATAAGACGGGATTTCCCACTATTGTGAAGATAAATTATTGGGGAGCAAGGCCGGGGAGGGCACAGGAGGGCTCACTTTTTTGTCAAAAAGAGATAGGCAAGTACAGAGCCGAGCGCCAAGCGAGCGAGTGAGTGCGCGCGCGACAGAGAGAGGAAGCGAGAGAGAGAGAGAGAGAGAGAGAGAGAGAGAGAGAGACAGACAGAGAGGGAGAGAGGGAGGGGGAGAGGGAGAGGGAGGGAGGGAGGGAGAGAGAGAGAGAGAGAGAGAGAGAGAGAGAGAGAGAGAGAGAGAGAGAGAGAGAGAGAGAGAGAGAGAGAGAGAGAGAGAGGGGAAGGGGGGGGAGTTTTAGAGAGAGCGCAAGAGCATGCGAGCACTCCCTGCATGCATGCACCAAATGTGCAATTGTTACATGCATGCGTCCGTACTCCCCCTGTCACACTTCCCGCATCAATTCCATAACAAGGGACGTTGTCAAAGAGGCTCTTTGCTATGTGCACCTGATCGGCGAGTGCTTGCCAGGCAGTCATTGAGCCCATGCGCTCCCGCTCAGGGGCTTCTCCTGGGGCCTGGGTGGTCCCAATGGTGTCCGCTGCGATTGCGACGGTCCCCTGGGTCCCCAGGCCCTCAGCGGCTGCCTCTCTAGCTGCCATTGTGAATCCTTGGAGGTCTGCGCTGCCTTCATTGTGACCTTCAGGGCACGTGATGCCGGAGCTCGTGGCCATCCACTCGCGGGAGGCCTGTGAAGAAGCTGTCGAGGAAGTCATGCGGCTGCTACCGACGCGCGCCACCCTTCCGAACTTTGGCATCACGAGCGCACCCATCCCCGCACCAACCCCTTGCCCTCCTGCGTGGGGCAAACCCAACCTGTCATGTTCTTATGAGAAATTTAGTAGCCATGATAAGCTAACACTGGTTTCAAACCATCTTCTCCCGTCTGTGCCGGCTTGAGAAAGTTAGAAATGGACTCAATTTTTCCCCTGTGTGCGCAGGCTCATGCACACGCTTGCAGCGTTTTCACTGAACTTTCAAGTCAGACAGGCTTGGGCCCTTTCTGCCAAGCTGTTACAGTGGGACGACAACTGCTGGACGGTACCCCAGGACTTCTGACACTACTGGGGTACCGTTCATAACGGTCACCGCACTGTTCCATGCAAATCCGCAGCTGTTTGCCAAGGACGCCGCAACGTACAAATTCACAGTTGTTTGGCGGCACTCTACGGACTGCATATCTGAAAGAAAGACTGCCCTTTGGCTCCCTTTGGCTCCCGCAAATGACCACTGAGTGTAGAAGGCAGATCCTTGTACGGCGCTTTCCTACCGCCCGAGATCCTTCAACCAAGCTTTACTACATCCCAGGCTCTCCACTCAGGAGGGGAATGAAGTAGGTCCATCAATGTTTTTCCCCTCAGATATGCTTTACTTTGTCCGATGGGCTGCCTCAGCCCCACCGGGGTGGGGAAGAAACGATCTGACATGAAAATATTTAATGCAAATCTATAGGTCTAATGCTTCTTACATCCCTAATTGCATCTTCCCTGTTCAAGGCCGGGCCACCTCCCCGAGAGGGGACAGTCCCGTCTGATTTTTCGTGAGGGCGACGATTTTGCTTAAAGTGGTAAAAAGGGGGATACAGCGGGGGTGGGGCAGAGTGGGGCTGCTTAAGCCAAGTCTGGCCACTTGCTATTCCGGTTTATGGGTGTCCCACGCCCATTCTTGATCCCAACACGGGCTCACCACACAGCTCCAGTCTGGGCACGAGACTCCCACATGGCCACCCCTACTATCCACCCACGCCCTACCCCCATCTGGGGATACGACATCTGCCGCCCTAAATAAAAACATATGGCCTCCGCCAGACGTCTGTTGTCTCTTCGAGGATTCGAGCCCACAGACACTCAGATTTTAATCTGACATTATACAGATAGAATACTACTCGGTGGTGCCAATCATGACGTGTCCTTGGCCCATAAGACCCCCCCACCTCTCGGCGGGTGTGGACTCCACACTGTGGAGGGGACGTATTCGGCGTCGTTGAACGTGTACCCCGGCCGTTATTACTTTGGAGACATGGCGTAATTATCATTTCAGCCTTCCTGTAACAGTGGCGAGGATGTCAGCGGGATGACATCAACTCAACTCCACGTGGAACTCTGTGTATGCGCCGACAAGATCCCACCCCATCCCGGTCCCCCAGGGATCCACTTCAGGTAGGCTTTACAGTGCATGGCAGAGAGGCCAATGTTGGGGGGAAGGGGGGGGGGGCATTGCGTGGGGCAGGGGGCCACATTGTGTGGCAGGGAGGCAGATGTTTGGGGGGGGGGGGGGAGAGGTATGCACCCGGCTTCAGCTGAAAGCCATCGCAGTGGGAGCTGCCGCTACCTTCCTCATCCACAGCATCTCGCAAGTAGGTAGGTCTCAGATCCCCCCCAAGCAGGAGCGCCATCACCTGGGGAGGGAATAACATTTGTTACGAGATGTGTGTGTGTGTGTGTGTGTGTGTGTGTGGGGGGGGGGGGGGGGTCACGTGTGCAACACGGACTCTTAAGCACGTGAGCCCAGCGATCACTGGAAATGGTGATGGTCTGTAATGCAAGGCAGCTCCACTTCCACGGCTGAGACACTGGCTCGTATTCTGCTGTGACCCCTCCCACCTCCTTCAACTATCAATTTGGTATATTTATTTAGTTTCATGTATCTGATTGTGACCGGGAAGGTCTGAACGTTCTTTCATGTTGAAAGGAAAGATGAGTACTTTGACTAATCTGACGAGTTCCTGCCAACATGACGTCACCTACTTTGCGTGTCTCATCGGGTTCCGACCCACCCAGTCTTAAATACATGTTTCATGTTGGGCATGGGGCTTGAGTCGGGGTAGCGTCCACATCAACGCATCTCTTGAACGACTGCTGCGAACTCAAAGTAAAAGAGGCCCCCGTTTCTTTTTGGGGGCGTGAGGCATGGTGAGGATGACGTGGATTTTCATGATAGGGTAGGGTGGATTCTCATGGTAGGATGACGCGGATTCTCACAGTAGGATCACATGGATTCTCATCCAAGGACCACGTGACTTCTCATGGTAGGTTCACGTGCAGTGCTGGGCCTATGTCTTTGCCCCTCAACAGGATCTTCAGCAACCCCCCCCCCCCCGCCCGCTCCCCCGGTTGGAAACGAGTTGGAGATGAAGCCCCAGAGAACATGAAAGTCTGAGGGCATCAGCACTTCCAATCGGGTGATCACGAGCCCACTGAATTCGCCACGAGTGCCGCGAGATACCAGTTTGTTGCTGCCGATACTCGCGGCAAAGGCTCGTACGAGCGGCAAGTGCAGATGCCCTCTTTATGGCTTACCTCAATCGGGCTGATGGCAAGTGCTGATGGCTAGTGGGGGGATGAACCCTCGCCAACAACCCAGGTCGCGCCCGGGCACTGCTGATGGATATGGTGGGGCTAGGAGCCTAGAGAACACAGCAGGTTATTACTTGCCTCACCACAGCACTGCTGGTGGAGATAGTGGGGATAGACCCTAGAGAATGCGGCATATTATGGCCGGCCTCACTGGAGCACCGCTAATGGATATGGTGGGGATAGAAACCCATAAGAATGGCAAATTACTGCCTGCCTCACCTGAGCCTCGCTGATGAGTATGATGGGGATAGAAAAGGAAAAAACAAAAGGGGGAGGGGGGGGGAGGGGATAAAGTATATTACTGCCTGCCTCACCCGAGTGCCGCTGAGGGATATGGTGGGAACAGAATCTTAAAAAAACACGATAAGTTATTGCCTGCCTCACCCGAGCGCTGCTGATGGCGCTGCTCTGGCTGGGCGGCGTGTCGGAGGCTGTCTTAGAGGACCCAGTTCCCCCGCCAGACCGAAGCCCAGATCCTGTCTTCAAGATTGTACCGCCGCTCACGGGCTTTGTACCGCCCCGCGAGCCCGCGTCGAAGCTCACTCTGGCCACTGGACGCGGCTCCCCCGTCTGTAAGGTCCCCACGGTGTCCCAGGACACCCCGGAGGGTCCCCGCAAAGCTGTTGGAGGCTCTGGGTCCGATGCTGTGTCACGCCTGGGGGCCAGAGGGGGAGGAGAAGATGCACTGGGCACAGAGCTTGGCCCAACAGCGGCAGCAGCAAGAGGACTGCTGGTGTGAGGCTCACCCAGCGAGAGGTCCTCTTCAGGAATGGAAGGCTGGGAGGCTAGGGTCCTGCCGCGGGAGAGGCGGTGTAGTCTTTGGGATGTCGACATTGATCCAGTACCCATGGGGACTGTATCTGGTTCTCCAGACATGTGAGCAGGATCCCCTGGCTTGGATGAGGGCTCAGCTGTGGTATTCTTCCCTTGGTCCCTGTTGATGGCATGCAGTACGTTTGTACAAGGATCTGTCTCCTTGGTTCCTTCTGGGGGCATCGGTACCCCAGGGACCGCTGCAAGTCCCTCGCTGGACGCCACAAGAGGGGTGGGCCCCACTCCGCCCTCGCTGGTTATGCAGTCCGTCGAGGAGCTAGAAGCTGCGGTTGCTGCGACGGTTTCCAAGCCCTCCTCACTTTTGCTGTTGGTCCCTGACGGGCTGGCATTCAAGTCTACCGCATGAGCGTCATTGCCCTGGCAGAGCTTCTCAGGTTCCTCAAGAGGTGTGGGGCTGCTGACGCAGCATTCAGACTTGCCAGGGTCTGGGTCGGCAGAAGTTTTGGTTGGTGTGGCAGCTTTGGAAGTTTGTGGGATTGCAGGGTCCCCATGCAAGCTGTTCTGGTGGGATTGGCCCTCAGATGATGGCACGTGTGGTTTCCCTGTGTCATGCTGTACTGTGGTTGGGGCAGCAGGGCCACCGGTTTGTACTGCAGGCGTGTCCCCTGAGGCCCCCGCTCGGATCAAAGGGCTAGTGGTGCCCTGGGGATCCAACTGTTTGCCCTGTTCTCCCATTCAAGTACCTTGGCATCCATGCACGGCCTTAAGCCAGACAAACTTGTCCTGACGAGAGGGCAGCATATCACTTTCTGAGGTTTGGGATTTCAACAAGTTTGCCCGTTTCCCTAGGGACATGGCATCCTCAGAAGGCAGTTGCATGAGTTATATGTTTTGACAGGCACATCCCCATCTCTCAGAAGCACAACAGGTTCCTGTGATTCGGCATTTTACATGGGTGCAAGTACCGTCCTGATGTTCAGCTAAGTAATTGGTCTCATGTGAAGCCCTGCAGGCGTCTTTGCTCGGTTGAAACATTTCTGCAGAGAGATGTGTGTTTCGTGATGGCACGACCCAGGGTAGGGAGTCACATAGAGAGTCACAGTGCTGGCCCTGGATTGCAAGCACCAGGAATGATAATGTCATAAAAGATTTGTAAGGTTCAATGAGCCCACCTTTGATGTAGTGCTGGTGAGTTGGTCAGGGTTTTGTGGACCACCACCTACATCGCAGTATTCTAAGGTTCTCAGCAAAGAGCAGGATGGTTCCTACGCCAAAAGGGTGCCAGGGACAGCAGAAAACCACAAAGACTTGGATTATGCTGGATATTGACCTTGGTAACCATCTTTGGTTGTGATTGTCACATGTAAGTCCGCTCCTTCAGGGTTTGCAAAGGGCAGCTTGGCCAGCTCTTCAGGCGACCTGCCGCTCTGCTTGACAGATTCTGATGAAACGGGATGTGATAGTTGCAGGCTTTCAGGGTTTGTTGTTCGGGTATCAGGACGAGCAGTTGCACTAGAATGGCTGGCGCAGATGCCCATCGGCTGCCACGCTGCTCAACAAAGGAACAACAATCAACAAAGGAAAAAATGCACCCAAGAAGACCCCCAAAAATTGTATTGCCAATGATTTCAAAGGCTCACTTGCAGGTAACCAAGA
>KV908435.1:383056-420556 GCA_002005505.1 Botryococcus braunii
GTTGCGTTGTTCGGGTCTGTATTACGTTGGTTTGGACTGTTGCTGCATTGGTTTCGGGTGTGCCGCAAGGGGCTGGTTGGAATAAAGGGCGTTTGTCTTGCCCCTTCTGTACTGGTATGTGCCAGTCGTGGCTGGTGGAATTGCCTCAATGGCTGTTCCATAGCATTGCTTAAGGACGTGGCTGCAGATCTTTCCCAGCTTCAGAACATCAAGTCCGCCCTGAAGTACAGAACCCTTCAAGTTCTGGGTCATTAAGTGTTTGAATTTTTGATGCGAATGGGCAGACCCGTCCATGCGCACGCTCGCTTGTGCATGTGCGAACCCCTCCCCCCCCCCCCACACACACACACGCACACGCACACGCACACGCATGCACGCACGCATACACACACACACACACACACACACACACACACACACACACATGGGCATGCGCGCGCACACACACACACACATGGGCAAGCGCACACGCACACACACACACACACACACACACACACACACACACACACGCTCGCGCGCCCCCCCTCCCCTTCTCCCCTCCTCCCCGCCCTCTCTGTCGCTCCGCCTGCATGCACACAGACAAGACAGTCTGCAGGCAAACTTCGTGATGGCATGCAAGGTGGTGTGCAGAGACCTGTTCACGAGAAGGTGTTCTCTGACGGATACCCTCCTGGCGGCTGAGCCCGCCACGCGGCTGCTGCTGCCACCGTTGATGCGCACCTACAAGCTCAGCCACCGCCGCCTGCTGGAGAACGCGCGCAGGGAGAAGCCGTGGAATGCCTACCACATCAGTGTTGCCCCATTCCCGCTCTTCTGAAAGTCTGCGCCGGCGCCCCCCCCCCTCCCACCCCACCCTACCCCCACCCCGCGCCTTACCCGCCTTGTTTTCTCCGAGGATTGCGGGCTTACAGACCGCGAATGCCCCCCAAGGTTATCTCCCCATCCATGCTTGATGATGAATGAGACACCCCATGCGACGACGTATTCCGTTAGAAGCTTGAGGATATGATGCGTGTGAAGATGGTCGGTGGAAGCGTGACGTAATGGAGGGTGGTTGACTTTGTGTTTTAGTTGCTGGCTGAAAGGCAGATCTAGTCATCATGACGTGGATGTGTAGCAGTTCATTCATTCGAAGGCGGTGAGGGATGTGAAGGAGGTACTTGTGGGAGTGCAAGGGGAGCAGGTAAAAAGTGGTTAGTTACCTACCGTTGGGAGGAGATGGAGGCAAAGGGAGATGGGAAGGTGAAGGAGGGATAATGGATGAAGAAGGGAAACGCGTTGAAGGAGTCGGAGAAGGTAAACGAGGTAAAGAGATGAAGGAGGAGATTATGGAGTTGTTTGTCGGTCTCCAAATTTCAGGGAGTTCTTTGTCGCTCAGTTTCGTGCTGGCTGCAGAGCTGCAGCGCACCAGCTGGCCTGCTGGGTGTGTGCGGCAGCTTCAAATAGAATATTATTAATCGAAGTGTATCTAGTCCAGAAACCATGTGTCATACATGCTGGTGTGCAGAAGCATAGGGCCATGAACGAACGTGTGCACAAAACACACACACACACACACACACACACACACACACACACACACACACACACACACACACACACACACACACACACACACACACACACACACACACACACACACGCACGCACACACCCACGCGGACGGCAGGGAGGGGTCAAGAGACCTGAAAGATCTGGTACTTCACCAGAAAGCTGCTGTAGTAGGACCGCCTGTAATTACCTACAGTCGCTCTACTGGAAACTCTTCATTTGGCATGCCGAGTCAGCATTGCTGACCTGAAACGGTTCCGCATACACCTACTCAAGAGCGGATGGCTTTCATGCCTTGCCGCCTCCGCAAAATACACAAGGCATCATCATTGTACGGGGCCCGGCCTGCCGACTTGTCGGCTCCCCCAACTACAATCCTCTGCGCCACTGGGAAATGCACGTGGACAGGGATTACATCATTGAGACAACCAATGCAGATTTTAACTACCCCATTCTAAGGACTTCCGGAGCTCTACTTGGCCACTGCTCTGCTGACAAACTTGCCTCCACCCTCAACGATCCTCCGGCCACCCGAACGATCAACAACCTTCCGGCCCCTCAAAATCAGCAAGTGGGCCCCCTTAAGGGGGCCCATGTGGGCATTCCCAAAGCTGACGGCCACCAGATCACACACGCAACGAGCACCTCTTCTCTCGGCCACCCCACGTGCCTGGGACCACAGAGAATAGTGAAAGCAAAAATCTCCACCGGAATGTTCAGTAGTGGGGGCCACATCTTTCTTCTGCAGGGTTGTTGGTTGGGGGTAGCCCAGCAAATGTTTGCCCAGCGCTGGGCAAACCTGGCCCCCGCTTGGCTTTGTGTTGCGGATTACCGGTACTGTTCATCAAGAAAATGTCAAATCCCAATTGTAATGGGGTACCGCGCATTCATACTGGGGCACCACATATGTAAACAGGTATGTCTCCACATTTGATGCATCTACAGGAGACACAGATATATCTATAGCTGATCTATAGATCATATATAGCTGTATATGATCTATATAGCTACATATATATATATATATATATATATATATATATATATATATATATATATATATATATATATATATATATATATATATATATATATATATATATATATATATATATATATATATATATATATATATATATATATATATATAGATTTAGTGTGTGTGCGTGTGTGTGTGTGTGCGCGCATGTGTGTGTAGGTGTGTGTAGGGGTGTGTGTGTGTGTGTATGTGCGTGTGTGCGTGTGTGTGTGTGTGTGTGTGTGTGTGTGTGTGTGTGTGTGTGTGTGTGTGTGTGTGTGTGTGGGGGGGGGGGGGGAGGGGGGGGAGGGGGGAGTGTAAAGTGGTAGCGCCTCAGGGCCTCCACTGGGTCTGTAAAGGCACACTGAACGGGGCCTGTAAAGGCACACGTACATGATGACCTGAACTGGACTAGACCTCCGTAGTAGACCTGCCGTATTGCAATGATGACCAAGCGTGGGTGCTTCCGAACTGGACCTTAAGGGTGTTTCTGAACGTATTGCGCCCGCAGCTGTACAGCTGTACATGTGTGATCAGCTCATGAGGTCATTCTCACATGGAAACTTACCTCAAGGGCTTGGCACTGGTATACCCCTTGGATCTGACTGTAAGAACAGTGTATCCTTGTACCTCATTATGGTCAAGGGTATACTCGTACGATACCGTACCATCATTGTCCAGACACTCAGACATTAATTCTCTATTACGCGTGCGGCTATATTTGGCGTTTCGCCTGTGCTTATCAGGAACAATCCGCCCTCTTTGTAATCAGACTTACTTTCGAGATCGACTTTTCCGTTGTCTCACGAGTCTCACATCTCTCTTTACTCTTCTGCTTGTCTTGTTATTAGACTGACTGATTTGTTAATCATTGTGTAATACAAGGAGGGGCGGGGCACCCCCCCCCTCCTTGTATTACGTAATGATTTAGGGCACCGACTGGCCGCGTCTTGAAATGTTTGGGGTTGGGTTGGTGTGTTTGTGTCTTTTTCTTGGATTCGAGACATGTTCTTGGCATGACAAAAAGGTGAGCGTGTGCTTAAACCGGCTCACACGGGATGGATGCAGAATCTGCCCCGAATGTATGTGGGGTGTGCGCTGTGCACGGCATTTAAACCATACCATATGTGGTAAGGTAGGTTTAAATAGCATACACAAAGGCATATCTCACTCGATCACCCTGACATGAGGTACACATGACGCACTGCTCCCAACCCCATGCCACTGCCAGGGTCGACCTCCCGTACCATTTTGAGGGAGGATAAGGTAACAGCTGCAGCGCGCTGGTCGTGGAAGATCGTGGAAGTTCTAGTGGAAGTTCCACTGGAACCCCCGTTCCACTGGAACGGGGCAGATGAGGAAACACGGGGCTGCGGCCGCACGTGAACAAATTTGTACGGGCGGTACATGCGGGGGCCCGCTCTGCAATTGGTCGCACCCACTGGGTGCCACCCAGCCCTGGGTGGCCCTCGACATGATCTCTCTCCCCTTCCGCCAGAGTATCCTGGCCAGTTGAGACGAGAACATGATGTTCCTTTAAACTGTTAATACCCGTCTGATGGGACTATTGTTGGAATCGTCAGGGCCAGGCCACTTTGTAGTTTGAAACCCAGTAGCGGAACACAAATACCAATGGCCCCAACGATGGTATGTCCCCCGTCGTGAAAAGAGGACGTTTAATCAAATGTGTTAGTCCGGGACGAGCAAGTGCCGAAAATGCCGCTCGTGTGGCTAAGTGCAGCGTTTGTGATTTGAAATCGGCAGAACCAACACGTCAGGACAGCCATTTGCGTTGTCGCTCAAATGCGGAATAGTTGTGCTGTTGCATGCCATGGTTCCACCTTGAAGACTACTTTTATGAAAACTGCAAGTCAGAATGTTTGTTGCTTCAGACTGCTGTGGGTGTCACAGGAAAGACAAGCGGATACCAAACCAAGCCAAACCAAAATAAGGGTTAAGTCCTTTATTTCAAAGAAGAAGAAAAGGGAAAAGCTGAGAAGGACGTCCAAAATGCCGGATCACTTCCTGTGTCCTATCAGTAGAGAACCGTGGGGACCCACCTTTTTCTAGCCCCCTGCCATCTGAAAATAAACAAAGCCAGTCCAGGGCTGTGAAACAGTCCCGGACTGGTATTGATCTTTTGCAAACTGATTCTCACCTTCGGAAACACTGATGGGCAGGACAGACAGGGACCTTCACTCACCACCCACTACCCGCCAAAAGTGAAGGAGGATGGCCTCTTGTAGTTGCTTTCATTTTTGGAGCAGAGGAATTGGGGCATGGGCTTGAAGTGATGACTTGCAAATGAGAATGATTGTCAGTGTAAGCAACAGCACCTGCACTCTCTTGATCTCAGCTTTTAGCTTACTCTGCTGTCATTGTATTGCAGCATGCGGAGACCAGTGCTGCCTTCTTCCGGACAGGCATACGATGAAATAAACATTGTTCGGCACTGTTCGGGGAAAGATAAGCAGCGAGACCCTGTCTCTGGACAGGCCTTGAAAATAAAGAGGGGGAAAGGGCTTCAAAGAACACCTGAACATTTACTACGCAATATCATATCACAACAGGCTTCCAAGGCCGGGGTGAGCCCCTCTGGCGTGCATTTTGTGTTGCTTTGCCTAGTGAAAGTCGCTTGAGTCTGAGACAGGCAATATCCGCCGCCCTGCTGCCATCCTTTTTCATATTGTCGGTGCTCTGGTATGTGCATCCGCCCCTGCTTTGAAATCTATCATGTGATACACATGTCTGGGAGTTCCGTTGAGTGATTGCGTAGATTGTGTTGAAAGGTACCGAGGTCTTTCTTTGCGTGTGCATTTTGTTTTGATAATGTTGGGGACGGGTTTTGTACTGTATGTAGCAACGGACGTGTGGGATCAGAGCGAAAGAGAGTGCTTCTGCCTTTAGTGGGACACCGTGGGCGGGGGAAGGGGGGGACACCAGGGGGTACGGGGCAGGCAAAGGGAGCGATGTCTTATGGGCTCAAACATGTGTCTTGTGCATGTTGCAAGGCATGTGTGCGCATGTGTGGAATCTGTGCCTCCATGCATTTGTGCTTCTTGAGCAGTGCGTCATTCATGAATGTGTGTATTGTGTTTTTTGGTTTGTGCTATCCCGTGTGCTCATTGAGAGTGCTCAGTCAAGATGTGTCTGCCTGCTTGATTGGGTTTGTGTGGGGGTTAATGTGAATCCTTGCACGGACGCGTATGTGTGCGTGTGTGATGTGTGTGTGTGTGTGTATGTGTGATGTGTGTGTGTATATGTGTGTGTGTGTGTGTGTGTGTGTGTGTGTGTGTGAGAGAGAGAGAGAGAGAGGGGGGGGAGAGAGAGAGAGAGAGAGAGAGAGGAGAGAGAGAGAGAGAGAGAGAGAGAGAGAGAGAGAGAGAGAGAGAGAGAGAGAGAGAGAGAGAGAGAGAGTGTGTGTGTGCCTGCGTGCGTTTCGTTCGTGTGTGAGTGTGCATTCGTGTGTGTGTGTGTGTGTGTGTGTGTGTGTGTGTGTGTGTGTGTGTGTGTGGAGAGAGAGAGAGAGAGAGAGAGAGAGAGAGGAGGGGGGGGGGGGGAAGGGAGAGGGGGGAAGGGAGAGGGGGAGCGAACGAGAGCGAGAGCAAGCACGTCCACATACAGACGTTTACACAGGCACACGCGCGCACACAACACACACACACACACACACACACACACACACACACACACACCATGCGAAACAGTCTGGCAACTGCATCTTCCGTGTCAGCACAAGCAGAGGCTGTGTTGGGTGTGGGCAGGTGTACATTCCCCCAGTCGAGAAGGAGCTCCTGTTGAAGCACCTGAGAAAGGAGTTCAAGAAGGATGCAGCCAAAGCCTTCGTGGATGACACCTTCCTGGGCTATATATGCAAAATGGAGCTGGCGATGCATATTCATGAGCTCTGCCTCGAAGCTAATAAGCAGGTGCCCGTGGCCCTGCAGGGCTCTCTGTGAGCGATAGCAGTGCGCTGGGTGGACGACAAGAAGCTTCGTGTATTACGGGGGGCAACGGGAGTATTGGTGGTGCTTACATAACATCTTCTCCGTGTGTGCTGGGTCATGCACACTTTAAACTTCTTCTAGCGCGCTAGTTACCAACACCAAGGGCACAGGGGGAGCGTATCGTGCCATGGTGAGGGGGGAGGGTGGGAGGGAGGGTCAATTCGGATCAGCAGGAGAAGAGAGGGTGCGAGGCAGGATGGGAAATCCAGAGGAAAGGAGAAGAGAGGGTGCGATGGAGGATGGGCAAATGAGGGCAGAGAGGGTGCGTTGGAGCGAAGCCGTGTGTGAGAGGGAGAGGGAGAGAGGGGGGGAGGGGGAGGGAGGGAGAGAGAGGGGAGCGGGGTGGAGAGGAGAAGGGGGGGGGGGAGAAGAGGGGGGGAAGAGGGCGTCCTGGAGGATGTGGAAATTAAATGATCCCTGCTGGGGAACGTTTTGATCATGTATATGATCGAGCATTGTTCGTTCCAGAAAGAGGACCAGCAAGAGTGGTCCTGGCGCAATCAAAGATCACATTGCAAGGGTCCGCGTGTTTGGAGAAGGGGAGTGAAGAACAATTGCAATACTGTTATATAGTATGGCGCATGGGGATGTACTGTGGCTTAGTAATGTTCAAAAAAAGTGGTCGTACTGCCCATAATGCTGTCCGAGACCCCCTTCTTCTCCCCCGTCTCTCTCTCTCTCTCTCTCTCTCTCTCTCTCTCTCTCTCTCTCTCTCTCTCTCTCTCTCTCTCTCTCTCTCTCTCTCTTTCTCTCTCTCTCTCTCTTGTGCGCGCTTGGACGGGGGTTGGGGTGGGAGGGGGGGGGACTACTGGGTGGTGTTTTGAGAGCAGGGGTTGCGGGTGGGAGTGGAGTTCTCGGGTGGTGTTTGAGCACAGGGGTCGGGGCGGTCACAGGATGCTGCAGAGGGGGTGTACTGTGCGCTGGTGGAGGCCTGCCTGAGCTGCCAACAAAGCCCCGAAATTGTCAAGCTGGGGCGGACGAACTGAGGACGTCAAACGTCGCGTGGAGAAACATCGCCTGCCTCCATGAGGCCCTGGCTGCTGCCCAGAACCCTGATAGCAGGGGAGAGGTGCAGCCTCCACTCCCCCTCATTCTCCCCACCCCCCTTTCTACCTCCTCATGCTCCTCGCCCCCGGCTCCTCTTCCTCATGCTCCTCACCCCCGGCTCCTCTTCCTCATGCTCCTCACCCCCTGCTCCTCTTCCTCATGCTCCTCACCTGCCGCTCCTCTTCCTCATGCTTCCCACCCCCTGCTCCTCTTCCTCATGCTCCTCACCCCCCGCTCCTCTTCCTTATGCTCCTCATCCTCCGCTTCTGCTCCTCATCGTCCTATTGAAAAAGGGCGCAGGCCACAGTTTTCCATCGCTTGCATCTCAGCCCCCCCCCCTCTCCCCAACCCCCTGGCTCCTCATTGTCTCGTTGAAGAAGGGGTGCAACCCGCACTTTTCCTTGTGTTTGTCTCGCAGTCCCTGCCAACTTCCCCCTTCTGCTCTGCATCGTGTTCTTGAAAAAGGGTATCAATCCCCACATGTGCACGCATTATATAGAAGCCACTGCGTCCTAAATATAAGTCCCAATCCCCACATGTGCACGCATTATAAAGAAGCCACTGCGTCCTAAGTTTAAGTCAAACGCTGTGGATTACTGTTGGCATTTGCATAGACCTTGCTCACAACAGACTCTTGGTCTGTAGGTCGGGGCAAACACAGGCTGGTATAGGAAAGGTGGGAGCTTGTGCATCAGCAGGCACGGCCGGGAATTGATGGATCGGACAAAGGCTGTCATATCCTGACACAAAAACAGACCTGGGCATATTCAAGCAACTTCTTGGGCATATTCAAGCAACTTTTTGGGGCAAATTCAAGCAACTTCTTGGGGCATATTCAAACAACTTCTGGGTCAACCTGTAAGGTTGTGCATCTTGGGGTAAGAGGAGCCAGGTCCAACATACCTGATCCTGCATCGGGCGACTCATGCACAATTTGAAAGTACGGGTTCAACTTCAATTTTCCACAAAGTGGGCTGTAAGGAGTTGATTACGTTTCAGCAAGCGGTTGTGTTGCATCCGGAGTTTGCGTAGCGCAAGCTACTGGTTATGTGGACATGCGGGCACACGCGCACCCTTTCCCTGTGCGAGAGTGAGCAGGAAAATGAGAGCACATACAAGCAAGTGGAATGTGTGACTAGGTCATACAAGCAGGTTGAATGTATGACTAGCTCATACAAGCAGGTTGAATGAATGACTAGCTCATACTAGCTAATGGAATGTATGACTGAGATGGGATGCATCACTGACATGCATGGGGGAGTGTGGCTAACCCCGGCTGGTGTGTTGTGGCGCAGCTGCTGAACATCATCGAGAAGCGGTTCAGGGACCGGGATTACTTGCCTAAACAGGCAATGAAGGTGCTGAAGTTCTACACGGACTCAGTCCCGGTGCAGCAAGCCAAGTTCCGGATCAGCGAGACGGTGCTGCTGCAGGGTGGTCAAGACCTTCCCTGTGCACCGGTACCCTTCCCATCTCCCCCCACCCCACCCCCAACACACACCCCCCCCCCGGCCCCCCCACCCCACACACACACACAGACGGGCAGGCAGATAGGCACGTGCCGCGAGCGCTCGGGCAAACACACACACACACACACACACACACACACACACACACACACACACACACACACACGCACGCACGCACACACGCGCGCGCGGGCGCAGGCAGGCAGGCAGGCGCACAGGTGCGCGTGTTCGCACGCCTGCTTTGGCCCTTATTTGTGTCCCACCGCACCTGCAAAGGCAAGGCTACGGTGGAGGCACGGGAACAAGATGGGGGGACGGAAAGAAGAGGAGGAGAAGAAGGAAGTAGAAAAAAAGGCTTGGAGATTGTGTGTGTGTGTGTGTGTGCGTGCGTGCGTGCATGTGTGTGTGTGTGTGTGTGTGTGTGTGTGTGTGTGTGTGTGTGTGTGTGTGTGTGTGTGTGTGCGTGTGTGTGTGAGATAACTATTTGGACAGTTGCATAAGTTGGTTCATCAAGGCCCAGTGGTTCTAGCTCTGCAGATACAACAGGAACAAAAAGTTCTTTATTTTAAAGGGAAGATGGAACGCAGAGCTTCTGATGCAATTATTCAAGTGCCGTATCATAAAACTGGCGGGGGGGTCTTTTGGCTCTGCAGTTGGATTATGAAGACCCAGTGAATCTTGCGCTGCGGGTACTAGAGGAGCTGTACGGCTGCCTTCCTGACACGGAGGCATCCATTCCCAGCTTCTGGTGAGAAACCCCCCCCCCCCCCAATTCTCTCCCCTTCAGAGTTGGACTGCGCCTCATGGTGCAGATTTTGCACGCGCGTGCGGGCATGGCGTGCTTGTGTGTGTGTGTGTGTGTGTGTGTGTGTGTGTGTGTGTGTGTGTGTGTGTGTGTGTGTGTGTGTGTGTGTGTGTGGTTTGGGGGGGGGGGGCATGTGTTTCACTTCTTCTCCCCCCTCCTTCTGCCCCCCCTCCTCCGCTCCCCCCTTCCCTCCCTATCCCCCCCCCCCCAATTCTCTGAGTCTGTGGTGCGTCATCGTTTCCCCTGTTTTGCCCCTTATTTCTTTCTTTTGTGTGTGTGTGGGGGGGGGGGGGGGAGGGGGCGGGGAGGTGGGGTAGCGTACGGGGCATGTGGTGTGGGTGTGGGTTTTTGGGTTGAAATACACATCAAGTGGGTGAAGATGTCTTGATGTGGTGGAAATGGCTAAATCCAATACGCGCCTTCACCGTTGTCGTGCATCATGAGCTGGCATGACACTGTGATATGGTTGGTGGTTGAAATATGGTGGTGAGCAGAATAACGGTTGATGAGCAGATCAGAGTTGGCGAGCAGATGTGGTTGGTGGGCAAAAAATGGTTAGCGAACACAAAAAAGTTGGTGAGTAGAAATATGGTTGGTGAGCAGGATATGGTTGGTGGTTGCTGAGCAGGATATGGTTGGTGAGCAGGATATGGTTGGTTAGCAGAATGTGGTTGGTGAGCAGCGATGTGGTGGGTGAGCAGGAAGTTGGGTATTGCGGCTCTGCGCAAGATGGAGCCTGGCGGGTCCCTGGACGCCGAAAACATGCATCGCTTGTTTGCAATGGATCGGAGAGATGTGCTGCAAACTCTGGCTCGAGATTCTGCGCCAACCTTGGAATGGCACATGCGGCGCCAAAGAGATGGCTATATGCTCCTGATCGAGTACATTGCTCGGTATGATATGTATGACATCGGCCCTTTTGAGGTGAATCCCCCCCCCCCCCTTTCTCTCTCTCTCTCTCTCTCTCTCTCTCTCTCTCTCTCTCTCTCTCTCTCTCTCTCTCTCTCTCTCTCTCTCTCTCTCTCTCTCTCTCTCTCTCTCTCTCTCTCTCTCTCTCCCCCTCTCTGTCTGTCTCTCTTTCTCCCCCTCCCCCCCCCCCCCGGGCCCAGGCTGAGATCTTTGCCCCTAGATTTTCCGTTGCCCAAGTTGCTAAAGGGCCACGGCCATCACCAGCCGTGGCAGTGTCCTAGGGAGCGAAGAAATTAGGAGCAAAGATCACAGCCCGGGGTAGTAGACAGTGTCAATGCAGACCCACCTGACACTACGTGCCCACCCTAGGACGCTTCAGGCCCATGGCCAACATCTTTCAAAGGGACGATCGGAGCACCTGCCGCTTGAATTGTAAAATTCCGCTACTGTCAGCCTGAAACTCAAACTTCCCGACGGTATCCAGTGTTTTGGGGGACCCACATCCGTCGGGCAGGCCAAGCCCCTTCTCCTCACAAAGGCCCTCTTTCGCTTCCTCCTTTTTTTTCTTTCCTTATTTTTTCCCCTCTTTTTTCTTTCTGTTTAGATTTTGGGCAACGTCGTCCACATCCAGGGATGCAGATTAGTATGAATGGAATCCCATGCGCATCTCACACCAAGTCATGATCAATCGAATGGGGTTCCTGCAAATATGCAGAGCTCTTTCTTAATCTCAAAATCTGTCCCCTCCCCTTTTCGTTTTGAATCTGCATTTTTATTTCTGCGTAAGAAAGAAATCGTTGGTGATCACTGCTCTGAGTTGAATATAATGTTATCGATATCTGGATGGGGGGCCAAAACAAAGATGGATATAAAATCCGCATGGGGGCCTAAATACAATGGTTCTGATGTCTGGAGTGAGGCTGAATATTATGGTTGTAGTATTCGTATGGGGGGCTGAGTATCATGGGTATCATTGGTGGATGGGAGGCTGAGTATGTTGGTTATCATTTTGATGGGGGGCTGAATGTTCTGGTTATAACATCTGGATGGGGGTTATGGAGAGCTTGGTTGTAGTATCCGTTTGGAGGGCTGATTTCACTGGTTTAGTATGTTTATGGGGGCTGAATACAGCCGTCTTTCTATCTTATTGGGGGCTTGTCTGCATTGCTTATAATATCTGGATGGGGGCTGCATACAATGGTCATAACATCCGGAGGGGGGGCAGTATGCAATGGTTGTAATATCCGGATGGGGGGCTACTCACAATGGTTATCACATTCGGATGGGGGGCTGAATCTAATGGATATAATATCCGGATGGGGGCTGCTTACGATGGTTATCACATTCGGATGGGGGGCTGAATCGAATGGATATAATATCTGGATGGGGGGCTGCTTACAATGGTTATCACATTCGGATGGGGGGCTGAATCGAATGATTATAGTATCCGGATGGGGGCTTGAATGCAATGGGCATAATATTCGGATGGGGGGGCTGACTACATATGTTATAACATCCGGATGGGGGGACTGACTACAATGTAATCATACTTGAGTGAGGAGCTGTGGGGCAGGACTCTGACGAGGACGAGCTGGAGAGCGGTGATGATATGTACGATGAGCTGGAGGCGAGCGGCGGGAGGCTCATTTTCCCAATGCCTCCATTCCGTCTGGACCTCCTTTGAAGCTGGCTCTGAGCCCTTTCAAACCCAGGCATGCCATCACATGCCACGTTATGCTGAGACATGGCACTTTATGCCGTGACATGCCAAGTTGTTGTGAGACATGCCACGTTATGCTGTGACACCACGTTATGCGGTGACATGCCGTGACATGCCACGGTATGCCGTGACATGCCATGCCATGCCAGGGGAACGTGAGCGCGAATGTGCAACTAGGGTGAGAGGCGGTGGTGAAGACGCGGTGCGTCTGTAAGGAAGGGGAGGCCGCGCCTTCGAGCAGCCCTCTGGCCCCTTGTTTTTTTTTTTTTTTAAAAGAATGAAGAAAGCGCACCACATCAAACCATTGCCAGGACAAAACAAGTGTTGGGCCCAAGACAATCGTTTAGAGAAAAGCAATTGGGTGGACATAACGGTTGTTTGAATGAACAATTTGTTTTAGATCTGACAAGCTGGGTGGAGGGGTTTTCCTGTCCCTCCCTCCCTCCCTGCCTCCCTCCCTCCCTCCCGCCAAGGGATGCTGCCGCGCTGAATAGGTCCCAGAGAGAGTGGGGGCATGGCGCTGCTGGTATGGGAATGGTTGGAGGTGGCAGTCGGAACTAGTGCGTGCATGCCTGGAACGTATGAGGCTCGAAAGAAGTCTTCTAGAGACGCTAGAAAGTTCTACAGAGGCTTCAGAAGAGACTGCAGGGTCGTTAGAAAAGTCTTCAGAGACTTCAGAAGAGGACGTTAGAAAATTTCCAGAGGCCCGAAAAGAGTCTCCAGAGGCTTTCAAAAAGTCTCCAGAGGCTTCTAAAAAGTCTCCAGAGATTCTTGAAAAGTCTTCAGAGGCTTCAGAAAAGTCTCCAGAGACTTCAGGCAGGTCTGTCAGAGGCATCTTGAGGGACCGCCCATGTGAGTGACCCTGAGGTTGAGTCGTGGATTGTAGACTCCCCACTGGTCTGCACTACGAAGTTTCTGGGCGAGGGAAGTATGTATCATCCCCCCTTGCCCTTGTATCTCCCCCCCCCCCCCCGGCTCCTCTACCTGTCCTTTAAAATCTTCCATATCGGTCCCTACATCTCTGCATGAATCAGGCACAGTAGCCTGATGCTCCATGTAATAAATAGAAGGCAAAGCGGGTGCATTAAGCCGCACACACTGTAAATATCTGCAGGGGGCCATATACTACTGCATGGGTATAGGTTGTGAAAGGATGACCTTGAAGGAACGGGCGAGAGCATGCCCATGCGCAGGCATCTGCATGTGTGTGTGTGTGTGTGTGTGTGTGTGTGTGTGTGTGTGTGTGTGTGTGTGTGCGGGCGCGCTGGCGCACGTGCGTGTGAGTGTACAGGGGAGACTGGTGCATGAGCAGGTATGAAGAACTCGCACGCAGGTGATAATGCCTTTGTGTGTAGTTTAATGTAATGGAGGGCAGTTTTCAGAGTCCGGGGAGAGAGGGTACAGCACATGTTTCTGCACCGTACACTCATACATCTGTGCGGTGCTGTCTTTAGCGCCCCCTCCCACCCTCAACCAAGTGGTCTGCCAAGAGCGAGATGGAAGCGTGAAAGGGCTGTCGCAGTTCAGAGACAGGCCGTGATGCGGTTTGGTTTCTGATTTGCAAAGTTTTGGACGGCCTGATCCCACTGGTCATGACGGGTATTTGGTTGTCCAGTATTTCATGTTGGGTTTTGCATTGACGGGTATTTCATTGTCTGGTATTTAAAGTTAAATTGAATATATCAGTCTGGTATTGACAGAGCAGGACAACCTTTGGAGTCGTGCTGGGTTTTTGAGCGATGTCTTGGCCAAGCCCGGTGTGATATGTGTCGGTTACTGTGCGATCGCACGCACCACCCTGATCAGATGCCAGGGGAGTGCCAGCTGTGCTGTACTGCAGTCATTGCAGGTCGTACCGCTATGCTGGGGCTATAGCAGCGGCCCTGGCATCTGGCACCATCTCAAAGCACACCGGCTTCCAAGTTTTGTGGGTGTAATTCAGGACACATTGCGCTTATGCTTGTGATCATAGTCAATAGGAATATCGCTTTTATGCTTCCGCACATGTCAGGGTATATTTTGAACGGGTATGTTTTGGATAGGCTTGGGGCGTTACCATATCGGCGCTAGTAGGCTAATTCATGTATTTAATTATTTGCGTCCTCAAACGCTGTCGAGATCGAACTATTTTAATTGTTCCGAGCGGTTTGAAAGCTGAGGAATGTGTGGACCGGTACGCCTACAACGATTCAAACCCCCTCAGGTTTGTCCCTGGATGCCCCCCAAAACGGCAGAACCATCTAAAGCCAGAATGTCTGCCTCCAATTGACGCGTCTTTTAAACGTAATCACACTGGGGATCATTGTGAAGATGTCCTTCACAAATGTCTGAAGCAGATGTCTTTGCCGGCCAAACTACGAATGAGGTCTTTCCATTCTTCCCCAATCTGCGGCATTATTGACAGGCCTAGGCTGCTCCATGTCAAACTGCTTTCTTTTTAAGCTCCATGTCAAAATGCTTCTTCAAATTTCAAAATTATTGACACTTGCTTCATGTAGGGAGCTCGAGCACCTGGGATGGGCCAACGAGCATCTGTTGAATTCAAGGAGGGAGAGCAGTAAGGTTTGTGTCCAGATCGCTAAGCTCTTGTTTAGTATTAAGAGTGAAGCTTTATCCTAACAGCACACCAGAAATCGTGCATGCGGGAACGTGGAATCTAAGGGCTCTTGTTTCTCCACGGACTGTTAGGTTTAAGCAAAAAAATGTGAAGCTGGCCTTGATGGAGTTGCATTGAACCCCCCTTCCCAAACAAGAAAATATACAGAAATGAGTATTTGGCCCTTAGATTCCGCGTCCCTGCATGATGGATTTTGGTATGCGGTTAGAATAGGCTTCACTCTTAATATTAAATGAGTAGAGGCAAACTGGGCTGGGGCTTGAACCCTGGTGCACCGTCGCTAATTCTTGGCGTTATGCCAGTGAGCCTCCCTTGGCACACTCTGCACACTACTGTATTCTGAGTACATACCCATGAAACTTGTTCCGATGGGAAAGTGGTACATGGCGTTTCTGTCCTGACATGCGTTGCTGGAGTAGCAGCGCTTATGCAAAAGGGGTTTGTCAAGTTGTTGTTGGGACGGTTGGGTTTAGAAGTGGGTTTGCGGAAGCGGCGGGGGGAGGGGGGGTGTAATGATCTAGGAAATTCACGAAGACAAAGGCTAGATGCAAGATCTAAGACAAAGGCTCGTGTGAGAATGACCTCACACAGGTGCATACCGAGTCGTATGCACCCTCGTGGTCGAAGACCACGTGAGACCCGTATCCGACGGGTGGACGTATCCGGAAGTACGTTACAGGGGGGGGGGGGGGACGATTAAAAACAAGTGGTGAGCGCTGACTTTTGCGGGGGCTTAAGCTTGGACCCCGTAGTATTGTTGCCACGCCCGGTAGTTAAGCCACTGACCACCCCATGTGGCGCTTTGTGCCACACATATCTCCTTAAGTATATCATGGCTCACGCGTCAAAATTGGGTTTGTACCCAGCGGAGAGTAAAATCACACAGGTAAGCGGGGCGGGGGGGGGGGGGAGCAGAGTTTGGTGAAGCTTAGCACCCCAGGGCAAGGGTGCAGAGCAGGGATTGTGGCGGCATGGTCCACCATGGTCGCGAGAGGAGATGAGCAAGAGGGTATGCTGATGGACGAGTGTGTCCAGGAGGATTCAAGTGCTGGGCAAGGGGCCCACAGCAGGATTCGGTGAAGGGGAGGTATGGAATTCCAGCCGGGGGGGGGGGGGGGGCATATGGCATTAAGCCCGGGCCGTTTACCAAACCCTACCTTCGAAGGGCTTAATGCCATATCCCCCCCCGCGGGGGGGGGGCCCAGCCGGCCGCCGTTTATAACAAAAACAGAAAAGTTTTTAAAATACTGACTTCTTGATTGCGACTGATAAAAATAGTAAAGGGCGTTTATGATAGCATCTGGAATGCACTATATAACCCTCGCACGTGTTATGATGCCTCATATGGTGCACGTGAACCGTTCTCTCAAGAAAGGAATCCAGATAGTCTAGAAGGGGCCGGGTGGCTGAGAACACCCCCATGGCTCGTAATATTTCCTTCCGTCCCTGTCCAAAAACCATCAAAGGGCTGGATGTTGGTCAACCAGTATTGATGGGTTACTGAAATGTATGGCTCACGTTGTAGTTTGAACTTGGATAATGTTTCGGTAATTCCGAAGTTCGACCTGGGCACTCCATCTTGTCGACCCCACGGTATGGTGTCCTTTCAGGGACTTTATTATCAACGTTGATAGAGTTGCAGTACAAAAATGGCATTAGAAAAAGTGTGAAGTGTGCAATGACCCGGCACGCGCGGAAAAAACGGGCTTGGATGGATTACGCGAAACACAGTAAACGCTCTGTTGGTAGAGACAGCCTTGACAACATTAACGGAGCCCTGTGGAAAGACGATGTCGCTGAAGGGCATAAGCCACTGCAGTATCTACAGGATGAAACAGGATTGTTTGAATGATCTGGTTGAAAACAATATGCAGGATCAGCGATGGCAAAGCAGGTGCGTTGGATAGCAACAAAGGAGAAGACGTCACAGATCCCAAAAGGTACAGCACCAGGACATTGTCACTTGTACAAGTGCAATGATATGCATTACGAGAAGTCATACGACTTGTTGTAATCACGCGTCTTCTTGTAATAACACCACGCGAAGTACCGCACGGTACTTTGCGTGGTGTTATTACAAGAAGTCAGATGACTTCTCGGAATGCATATCATTGCACTTGCGCGCTGACCTTGATGGAAGTAGAAATGATGATGGTGGCATATGCATGACAAAGGAGGGTGGCTCACAGTGCAAGGGGTTTGTGGAGTCCAACATATGGAGAACTGCGAGGGCATATCGTAATTTTTTGTTGTGTCCACCACTTTCCGGAAAGTGTTGGACGGCAGACCAGGATACATTAACTGAACATGCCAAAACTCCCATTTTGGTCCCACGGGCCCGTAACCGCCGAACCCCCCCCCTTCTCTCGCTCTCTCTCTCTCTCTCTCTCTCTCTCTCTCTCTCTCTCTCTCTCTCTCTCTCTCTCTCTCTCTCTCTCTCTCTCTCTCTCTCTCTCTCTCTCTCTCTCTCCCTCTCTCTCTCTCTCTCTCTCTCTCTCTCTCTCTCTCTCTCTCCCCCCCCCTCCTTCACCGCACCTCTCGCTCCGCCTCTCTCTTGCTCGCTCTGCCGTCCCTCTGTCCCTCGCCCTCTCACACTCCCACCCTCGTCCTTCCTGGCTCCTGGTAGCCGTCACCCCCACGTGTGTCCCTCCACACCCCTATTGGGGTGGGGGTGGAGGGGGGCGGGGGGCACCTTTATCAGAGCAGTAAACCCTGTGTGGCTAACAAGTAGTGTTCCGCGGCCGGCAGTGATGGACACGCTCACATCTTTTTTTCAAGTGTGCCATGCTGCATGTTTTGTGGCCCCCGCCTGCCTTCAGCCTGCAGTGGCCCGGACGCATCCGGAAAAGTCCTGGGGACGAAGGACACCAACGGACACAATGCAGTGAGCATACCCTCGCAGCCCGGAGGACAAGACCGACATTGTTTGAAGTACATCTGTTCTTGGGACTATTGGGCCCTACACTTAGGAAAAGATGGTAGGAAAAGAAGGACTATGGGCCCTACGCCTGGGACCAGCCCTTCGAATGTGAATTCACAACTGTACAGGTATAGGGCGCTCGCCCCAGTTCTTCCCGTTTCAAGACTTCTTTTTAGCCTAGGCAGAGAGTTCAGGACTCTCACTCGAGGTCCGAGCTCTTCTTAAGGGGGTTACAAATGACAAAAAGTAGCAAATTTTCGGGGTCCCATCACCAGTGACTTCAGGAGTCCTGAATCAGGACCACCTCCTAGTCCTGGACCTTGTTTAATGTAAAGAGTGTAGCCTATCCTAACCGCATACAATAAATCCGTCATGCGACCTTGTTTGAGTTGAGGGATCAGAGTCTGGGGATCGGCGGGTCCCCTCACCCCTTAGGGCCTCGGTGTGAGCTCTGGCGGCGTTCGAGACCTGGGACCGGCGATAAGACCTGGGACTGTGGTCCCAGGATTCATGACCGGGGTTACAGTGTACAGCTGCTACACGTCACGAGACGGCGGACGTCGTGGTGGATGACAGCCATGCCCCAACTCCCGGAGTGACTTCCACTCCGACAAGTCGTCGTATTGGCGCCGGGAACGTCCAAGAAGAATCCGTTTGAAGGTTGATCCGCATCCCCGGAGCCAGAGAAGAATTGACAACACGCAAGGGTGCCACTAGTATTTAGGTGTCCGCCAAGTGAAATCATGGCGCACCAACCTGAGATTCCCGACAGCCTGCACGAGGACCTGGACATCGTGATTCCTACGATCAGGAACCTTGACTTCCTGGAAATGTGGCGTCCTTTCTTCCAGAAGTACCACTTGATCGTTGTTCAGGATGGTGATCCCGCCCGGAAGGTAGAAGTCCCTGACGGGTTTGACTACGAAATTTTCAACCGGAACGACATCGAGAGGATCCTTGGCGATAAGGCTTGGTGTATCTCCTTCAAAGACTCGGCCTGCCGGTGCTTTGGATACATGGTATGTCTTTCTGTTAATATGATTTCCACGTCTGCGCTTTGGGTTCGGTCAGGGTTTCGCTGGTTGCTGAGTTCAAACAAGGGCGGCGAACTGTGTAACCCGAATTGTATGCTGATTTCGTGCAGGTGTCCAAGAAGAAGTACATATATACGATCGATGATGATTGCTTCGTCGCAAAGAATCCGTCTGGTGACGATATCAATGCGTTGGAGCAGCACATCCGCAACCTGTTGACGCCGTCCACCCCGTTCTTTTTCAACACCCTTTATGACCCATATGTTCCTGGGTCGGATTTCGTTCGAGGATATCCATTCTCAATGAGGGAAGGCGCGCCAACTGCGATTTCTCACGGTGTGTTCGTTTCTAAAGAACAATCTCGGCAACAACCCAGTTTCCGTTTTTTAACCAACAGATGTTCTAGTGTACACTCCTGTTTTTTCTGTTATACTCCTTTCCCTTAATGCTGGTCTGGATTGGGTTCTTTCGAACGCTGGCTTCAACAGGTTCCTTCTGCTGGTTGCAGGGCTGTGGCTGAACATCCCCGACTATGACGCTCCAACACAGATGGTCAAGCCACGGGAGCGCAACGTGCGCTACGTGAATGCTGTCATGACCATCCCCAAGGTAAAACCCATGACCTCGCTTTTCTAGCTGAATGCGCCCGCTCACCTAGGGCTAACCTCCCACAGCCCCAACGTCGCAGTTTTACATTGCAGCCCTGTCAGGAACGTTCCTTGCTCACTATCTTCTCCTGTTTGAAAGCAAGGTGCCTGCTTTTGTCCTGGCTCATGTCGCTCTGGTTCAGTCTCAAGGTCATGCTGACCTGTTGGAGCTTGGAAGCCCTGGTTGAAGCCTTGTTGGATTGTGGGATGCAGGGAACTCTTTTCCCCATGTGTGGCATGAATCTGGCCTTCAACCGCGAGCTGATTGGGCCAGCCATGTACTTCGGGCTGATGGGAGATGGTCAGCCAATCGGCCGATATGATGACATGTGGGCAGGTTGGTGCTGCAAGGTATGTCCCCCATCTCCTGGGCCTCCTTCCCCTGCTCATTCCATCCATCCCTCCCTCCTTCGTCTTTCCCCCCCCTCCTCCCTCCTTTGGCCCCTTCCTTAGCGGACCGGTTGTTTTGTCCCATCTGGCAGCCCCCCCCCCCCTTTTTTTCTTTTTTTTTCCTTTTTTTTTTAATTATTTATTTAAATAATTAGAAAATTTTCTTTGAGACCCAAATAGAGGAAGTTACGGTCAGCATCTCATTCATAGTCCTAAGCTGCTGTGCTTGCCTATGCAATCCTTGGTGTGCAGAAAGCTGAGGGCTAGGAGGGACGCCGTTTTCATTGAGAAGAGCGGCTTTTCTTGCTCAGAGGGTTTCGGACTGTAGTTTGGGACTTGCCTCGATAAGACTGCTATCCCATGCCAGTAGTTGTGGGGTTCGCAGGCTGTATTTGGGCATCTCTGAGAGATTGTGAGGGAGTGTTTGGATGAGAAATCCCTATCTTGTTTTGCTCTGTAGCAGATTTGGTCTCAGACTCGGCCCCTCTCGGACCCAACAACCTAGAGTGCTTTCTGTGTACCGGAACTTGGTCTTGTGTTGCCACAGCATAAGTTTCCGTCTGTACTCGAAGTGCGCCCAACAAATAAGCGGTTTCTGTTCATCGCACTCCCGTAGGATCCCAAACAAAGGGGGAGTGTGGGGAGTCTGCGGGTGGTTTGCGACTGACTTTCTAACTGGACTGCAAGGGGAGTGTGGGGACACAGCAGTAAGAGCACCCGACTGAAAGGGGAGTGCGGGGAGTGTCCAGGTGATTTGCGACCATCTGGGGCTGGGCGTGAAGACGGGGCTGCCCTACATCTGGCACAGCAAGGCCAGCAACCCCTTCGTCAATCTGAAGAAGGAGTACAAGGGCATCTTCTGGCAGGAGGACATCATCCCCTTCTTCCAGAATGTGGCTCTGTCCAAGGAGGCCTCCACTGTGGAGGCCTGCTATCTGGAGCTCGCCGACCAGGTGCCCCCATCTCTTCAACCCCTGTTGCATCCTGCCTCTTGCTCATGCCTTTCCCCTCTTCCCCCCTTCCATCCCTGTCCGTCTCTCTCCGGCCCCCACCCCCCTTCAGCCCCCCCCCCCCCCGGCCCCCTGCGACTCTCTCCCTCCTTCCCTGCCTCTGCCCCCCCCCCCCTTCTCTCTCTCTCCCTCCCCCCCTCCCTCTCTCTCCCTCCCTCCCCCCTCCCCCTCCCTCCCTCTCCCGCCTCCTCTCTGGGCCCCTCCCTCCCTCTCCACTCGCGCTCACAACCCTGCCGGGTGGGTCTGCGCGTGTACCTGTGTGTGCGTATCTTGTGTGTGTGTGTGTGTGTGTGTGGTGTTGTGTTGTGTTGTGTTGTGGCTGTGCATGTGTGTGTGTGTGTGTGTGTGTGTGTGTGTGTGTGTGTGTGTGTGTGTGTGTGTGTGTGTGTGTGCGTGTTCCAGGGTTACTCGGTGCATGTTAAGTGGCGCAAGTGGGCTAGATGGGGAACTCCTGGAATGCGAGCTTGCCTGGCTCTCATAAAATGGGTGC
This sequence comes from Botryococcus braunii, assembly GCA_002005505.1. Classification (NCBI taxonomy): domain Eukaryota; kingdom Viridiplantae; phylum Chlorophyta; class Trebouxiophyceae; genus Botryococcus; species Botryococcus braunii. The sequence continues at coordinate 404,694 of KV908435.1, forward strand.
ACTGGGAGCACGAGGTGTGCGCAGCGATGCGGTCACTGAAGCGGCGGGTGGCACCGGCTGGGGTGGGGCAGGTGAAGGGCAAGCTGGGGCCCATCGACCCCTACTTTGAGAAGCTGGGGGATGCCATGGTGGCCTGGATCGACTGCTGGCAGAAGCTCAACCCCAACGCTGAGCGGGCATCCGACTCCGGCACCCCTTCCTAGACATCCTACAAGAGCCTGGACAGATGCAATTCTTCGTCTTTTACAAGAGCAGGAGAAAAAGACCAGCCCTTCTTCTTCTAGAAGAGGGCTGTGATAGTACACGTGAACCGTCCTTCGAAATGCGGTGCTGCTCCACAACTCCCCTTCCCCATTTTCTGCTGTTGCGCCACACTTCCGGCTGACGAGCGAAGGGACTTCCACGCTGCATTACGTGACCCAGTCATTTCTCCAAAGGGGTTTGGAAGCCGCGTCACAAGGCTCAGTCTTATCATCCAAAAGGGGGGTTTGAGACCGCGTACTTGGCCCAGCCATGTTCGCCAAAAGGGGTTCCGAAACCGCATCCTAAGCGACTCAGCCCGCTCATGTCCTCACAGGCCCGCACAGTGTGGTGCCCATGAGTCTGCCATCTGCAGACTGCAGCCAGGCATGTGCTCCAAGGTTGGCAGTGTGCAGGCCCCATGAGTCTTCTGTGAGCGGACTGGAGGACGTGTTGCGTGGCAGAAGTAACAATAGCCCACGTTCCTTCGGGGAACGGAGCCCTCTTTCCTTTTGGTGTCATTGCAGCCCCTTTCGAGAGTGCATCCGTCCAGGGAATTGAAGGTCAACCCCAGTGGCAAGTTTTTAAGCTGGGTGAGGGACTGCATAGCTGGGGCCGCCACAATCGGGCCGCGCCTGAGATGCGTGCAACTGTCAGCCAGACATCTTCCATGTTGGAATGTCTTCATGTGAATATTTCCACGTGGGGTCGTGCAGGGCGGTGTGTACACCGCCTGTGTTGGAAGCTACGTATGTGTGGCGGTGGTTGGACCAATCGCTCAGCACATGTCTGTGTGTGCATTCTGCATGGCTGTCAACCCTGGCTTGTCTGTGTGCGCATTCCGAATGGTTCGGACCCCTTGCTTGTTTGTGTGTGCATCCAGCATGGCTGTGAACCCTTGCTTGTCTGTCTGCGGGGCATGGCTTGGGCGGGCAGGCCCAGCATTGTCATTTTGCTGCCCCAAGCCGTTTCCCCCGGGGGGGTCGGACATCCAGTTTGAGCAGGTCACGCTCCAAAAGTTGAAACATGTGCAGCGGGGGCTTCGTATTCTTGCCCTGCCACTGTTCCGTTGTTGGTGAACGCTTTATATAGATCGTGAAGAAATTGGTTGTCGCGGTAGCACTTCCGTGCCCGGTTGTTCCAGGCGGTTGTTTGGTTAGCGAGTTGGTGTAGTGGGGCCAGGCGCATTGGTAGCCAGTTGGGTCAGGGGTCTTGATCGATAATTTTTCCCGGATGCTCAAGTTGGGATTGGACCCCTTCGCACTTTGGTGGTGTCCCACAGGTGTAGAGCGCAGAGTCAGGGCGTACATTAAACTGCACATTTCCTTCAAATCTGATATGGGATGTAGGAGGTTACATTCTTGCTCCGTAGGGGTGTAGGTTGGAATACTGCATATACGGCGTCTCCCAAGTAATGCTGTCAATGGCTTAGGTACTCTTGGAGAGTTCAAGAGAAGCACAGGCAAGCATAGGTTCTCATATTGAGAAATGGGGTTCGAAGGCGCATGTGCCAGCATCTGATTCAATGGTGTGTCTGAAGTTATTAAATCCGTTCTGTATCCATTTTGCAAGGCTCTTGCATTGAGTAAAGGGGGTGGAGGGCGCATATGCCAGCATGTGATTTACAAGTTTGTTTGAATTAATTAAGCCAGGCACCCCAATGAGGCTGTGGTCTGCTTGCATTTATACATTTAAAAAACCACTTTACAACCTAGAAAACTACCTTTTGAAATCTTTTCCAGCCGTGTTAGACTGTCCCATGGCCGTTCATCTTTAAGACACAGCCTGGAATAATAGGCTGCGAAGATTAGTCCCAGCTATATCCGGGAGGATGGTGGCGTTTGCGTAGGAGCAACTACTGGGAAAAGAAAGTGTGTGGTGCGTGACCCGTACCCACACTCGGCGGAAGTTGAATTTGTAAGCGTCATCGTGATCATCATTCAAATCATCGCCATCGTCATTGGCATGACATACGTCAATGTCATGAAGCGTATGTGATCAACGTCCCGGTCTGTCCCCCCATCCCCTCTATTCCCCATGAAGTATCTCTTGTTCCCCATAAACTATCTCTCGCAGCACACTTACCTTCGTAGGCCATGAGACTGGCATTCCCAAAGAGACTGTGTCAGATGTTACCTGGCAGCTACCGCAATGCTTGAACCATCTTGCAGAGTGAGAAAGGCCTGAAGGAGGAACCAACGACGGTGGACTTTGAGATCTCTTACTCCACCATCCTTAGAATCTACTTCAGGCGTTCCGTCTAGACTTCTTAAGCTTACATGAAGAGTTGTAAAGTCTATAATTCTGTAGACACTTTCCCCTTGAGATCTGCTGTGGTCTTTTGGGTGGGGGGGGGGGGGGGTCCCATGGGCCAACCAACAAACCGCTTGGAAGACACTCCATATATACCCCAGTCACTCAACACATACAATCATCCATTCGCTCGTTGAATCAGCCATTTATTCCTCGAATCATCCATCCATGCATAGAAACATCCTTCCATCCATAGAATCATCCATTCAGAATCAGCCATTCATTCTCGAACCATCCTTCCATTCATAGAATCAACCATGCATCCATAGAACCGTCCTTCCAATCAAAGAATCATCCATCCATTGATATATTCATCTGTTCATTCATAGAATGATCACTCATTGGAGTTTATACTTAATCATTCATACAATTGTACATTCCAACGTTCATTCTTCCACACATTTATAATCAAGCTTGATCTTAAGAGTGAAGCCACTTATGCATAGTTCATCATTTGCACTCATTATCCCGTCCGTTGACTCATAAACCATTCATGCATTCTGCAATCAGTTTGTTCGTCTACGAACCATGTATCCCTTCAATCAAACATCCATGCACTCACCCCTTTCCTCGTTCATTAGTATTCTACATTCTTCATGTATTCCTTATATGCGTGCGCACCCTTCCCCCCCCCCACACCCCCCCACACCCCCCCCCACACCCCCCCCCCCACACACACACACACACACACACACACATACACACACACACACACACACACACACACACACACACGCATGCACGCACGCACACGCACGCACGCACGCACGCACACGCACGCACGCACGCACGCACATATGGGTGAGGGGGGAACCTTGGCCGAACTTCTGCGAAAAGACGTGGAGTGAGCTCTTCAACCTTGATTGAGGCAACCGACTCCATAAAATTCCCGGTTTCAACCCTTGACCGTGTGCAGTGACATCATCTTTGAGCCAGGCATTTGGGTGTGCGTGTGTCTACCGCCACAGTTGCCCGGTGGTCTGGGCTTGAGATTATGCTTCAATTACTAATTGAAGTGCCCGCTGATGCCTCCTGGTAACATGTAGTTGCATCCGCACTCCCCCTAAGCATGGGACCCCCTCCTGTTGGTAGAGGTTGAAAAGGGTGGCTGCTCTTGGGAGTAGACAATCCAAGTTTCCTTCCCAGGGCTATGCAGAATGGCTATTGCTTGGGGGAGTGGGGAAGTCTGTGCGTGGGAGGGACTTCCTAAGCTTCTGCACACCAGCATGTATGACATGGTGTATGGATAAGACATGTTGCGCTTTTTATTTTGAATGGCATGGTGGACTGCGGATTGGAGTCATTTCACTCTTTGTTTGGATGGCGTGCAGAGAGCTTCTCCCCACCCCGGAGCTTCAAAGAGACTTAATATTCACTTTTACCTTTAAAGAGAGGGGTAGGAGGAAAGACATATAGACTCTATCCCTTTCGTGGGAGGGACAAAGCTCTTTCACTTTTCTCTCTAAAGCTCTTCCCACGGATCTGACCCAGCTTGCCGAGTCGCTGAGGCTCAAAGCATGTTGGGACATACAATAGTAGTGGTGGCTTCACTCTTTATTGTAACAGCAATGTTGATGATGGCACACGGGGGCCCCTGAAAGGCTCGAAAGGCCACTCCAACAAATCTGAGATTAGATACACACGTCCCAGTAAAATCTTGGAACGGATAGCACGCCTTCATGGCTTCTAGTCAGATGCTTGTGAAAAATTTCATGCTTTTCCAATTCGTGAGTTGACGTAATTGTCGGCAGAGTATCTATAAACTGCAGGCGATGAGGTGGGGGATTTGAACTTCGGAGCATGCAGTTCAGGCGACAGCCTGCCATTCGATCATGCACCTCAAGAAAGTCACGTGTGCGCTGATGTGGCCTCCATGGTTGGGGACTACCGGCTTTTGAGCAGGAGCTTTCTTTGGCGTATTGCTCCCGGTCTCACATCTCGTGCTGTCTAAGATGCACATTGTTTTGCTTATGATAAGCTTAGATTGCATTTGCGGATAAGTGGGCATTGGTTTTATGTTTGTGATCGCTCACGAAGACTCTTGAGAACAGGGGGACTCCACGTTTTGTAACGTTGCCACCTGATAAGACTGAACAGAGTGCGTCTGTTGGCGCCGGGATTTTTTAAGACTCCTAGTCAGGCTTAACAAAGTTTCAGCTGGTTCCATTGTTGTATGGCCACACCGGCATGGGGGACGGTCGGTGCTTCTGGATAACTTCCTTGATCTAACGCACTTATAAGATGGAAGTGGGTGTAGCGAAGTCTTCTTTTGATGTTATTGGAACCTTAGATTGGTAAGTTTCTGCATTTGAGATGGACGTCCGGCAATGTCACTGCCCTGGGTTCGTGGGTAAAGTCGAGGGTGGCCACTCATGCAGGTCCTCGCAAAGGATCAGACCAAGTTCACTTCCCAGAAGATTGCCGTTGTCTGTAAGATCAGACCACCGGAATCTTGTCCACAAAGCAGTCAATGATTTCGGCGCCTCGTTATCTTTTCAGTCGTCTCCACCGCCCCGATGGGCAAGCCGTCAAGTACGGGTAAGTTGTTTTTCCGGACAGTAAGTCATTTCTCAAAATATGGTTTAGTTCTGCTGTTGTAAATCGAACACTTGGTTACTTGTTTCCCATTGTTGCCTGTGGCCTTGTGCTTATTCAGCAGCATCACCTTAACACAATAATGGAGGGACACGGAGCTGTTGACAGGATCCTGTCAAGTGTTGGGCTTAATGTGGTTGTGCATTATGCAGGCAGCAGCAGCAGCAGTTGCTGAACCAGATATGGCTACTTTTGATGCGCCAGTGGTCCAGACCTTGCCCCCCGCTGGGCAATCGATAGCAATTGACATTGTGAACTCGGACAATGTCACAAAACTGATCATTACGGGCCCGCCAGACAAAAACATGATGGGGAAGATCACAAATGCAATATGCAGCTTGGAGCACCGCAACATACAGGGCTCCAGAAATGAGGGACAGAAGGATGGTCTACAGAAGTGCATATTCATGCTGCAAAATGACCAGGAACAGGAGGTGAGGCAGTCTGCTATCAGCCTTGGGAACTTTTATCACAAGGGGCAGTGTACGCGACTTGCACTTCTAAGTTTCTATAGATCGTGGCCTGACGAAGGTGCTGGTGTTACAAGCCTAGAATTTGTATGCTGCTGGTCCATCCTTTCCCTGCCATGTTTGACTTTCTTTTGTCTTTGTTTTGAGATTTTCCTGAAATGGCCCACCCCTCCCCAAATTTCCCTCTCCCTCTTGCCTCCCCCCGCCCGCCGCGTGAGCTCTCCTCTCCCCCTTTCCCTCCCCCCTCTGTCCCTCCTGTCTTCTGTCTCCTGCCCCCTCCAACTGTTGCGGGGTTAGCGCTCAGGGGATTGTGTGTGTGTGTGTGTGTGTGTGTGTGTGTGTGTGTGTGTGTGTGCGTGCGTGTGTGTGTGTGTGTGTGTGTGTGTGTGTGTGTGTGTGTGTGCGCGCGCGCACATACTCGCACACTTTCAGGGCGTCCCCCCGGGAGGAGGGGGAGAGAGAGACAGGCACTGGGGTCATGTCTCTCATGGTCCGTCCTGGGTCATGTACTGGGCATTGATCAGGTGCTGCATGGGCAGGTGAAAAGGGAAGGTATAGTGGTTTTCAGGGAGAGGCTCTGCCTCGGGGCCTCCTTGTGGCAATTTTCGGGAGTGGAGGAGGCCCCCGGGGGGGGGGGGGAGGTCATTACAGTGTGTGGCACTGACGCGGAGTCTGAGACCCCTGGGGGAGCATTTGGGCAGATACCTGTGAATGAGCACCCAGGCTTGCGGACTGGTCTTCTTGTTGCGCTTGGCCTGACTACGGGGGAAAGCATGCTTCCCAACATTCATGATCAACCGATGCCGATTCCGGATGCTTCTCAGGCTGCTCAAGAGGTGGGAGCCCCACTATGCTCAGCCCGATTTGAAGCCAAACGTTTGGCTCCATGGGTCGGGTAAAATGTGGCTGGTTGGGGTTGGGGTCAAAATTGGCTACTTGGAGTAATGCCAACATGTAGCTTCTTTGGTCGGGCCAATGTGGCTTGCTGGGGCTGAGTTAAAGTCAGCTTATGAGAGCCCAACTTGTGGCTTCTTGGGTCCGGCAATGTGTGGCTACTTGGGGCTGGGGCACAAAACGACAACAACAACGACGACGACGATGACGACAACAACAACAACAAAAACAAAAACAACAACAATCGCACAAGTTGGGGCTGCTTGGAGAGAGGCAGTCCTGCAGATTTTCGCCGCCTCATCCGCTCTTGAGGGCAGCAGGGTGTTGGGGCTTGCAGGCGTGGGCCAAGGTGGCGTATGTGAGCGGGGAGATGACGCAGGTTTCCGCAGCCTTGGCAACCCTCACATTGCAGAGAGATCGACACGTCCAGGTGTGCTGCCCCCTCCGCGCTCTGCCAGATTCATTGCCAGGTACAAATTAATGTGGTAGTACATCTGTTGGGACTCAATTGAGTGTCCGCGCTCTGCGAACGGCGCCTTACGGCTTGACGTGCACCGCTTTCTCGGGGCCCTGGGGTTTGCCTCAATTGCTTCACGGATGGGTGTAGATGGATTTGAATGGGGAAGGATGCATTTGAGAAGGTCTCGTCGATGTCCTAGATCACCCCCAGGTCTTGCCAGGCAAAGAAGGTTGCGTTAGTGATGGCCCTGGAGTCTTGCACTGCCCACAGTGGCTCTGAATACTGCACATACTCTCTTACTGGACTTGCGGTGATGCAACACTTACTTTGATGCCGCACTTTTATGCCACACTTGCTCTTACATAATGCTAACTCCTATATGGCCCATACGTTTTAATGGCACTCTCATACGGAATTTACCCTTACATGGCAGCACCTAGTCTTAGGCAGGGCTTACTCTTTTACAGCAATTCTTGTCCACGCAAAATGTTACAATCCAGACGAGCGAAGCTTGAAGGTCATTACAATCCAGTTGAGCGAAGCCTGAAGGTCGTGACAAGAGGGGGTGCCCTCAGCCATTAGAGGGATGCGTTGTATTGACAAATTGTATGATGGGGGGGGGGGGGGACCTGGTGCAGAATGGAGACCTTCACTTGGCCTCAGAAACGGAAAAGGAGATAGAGTTGAAGTCGCAGGAGTTTACGAGAATCGATCAGATGATGCAAGCCTGCAAGGCGGCCCTGTATCGGCCCCAGCTTGCGGCTGAGCCTGCAGTTGAAGAGCAGGGAGGGGAATTGATGGCTCAGGAAGTGAGATTTCCCTTCTATGCTACTGTAACTGTTGACATGTGGGAACATGAGCATGTGCAGGAAGTGGGTTTCCCCATTAGAGCTATTGGGAACGTTGACATGTGCTGGGCTGTGTGTGTGTGTGTGTGTGTGTGTGTGTGTGTGTGTGTGTGTGTGTGTGTGTGTGTGTGTGTGTGTGTGTGTGTGTGTGTGTGTGTGTGTTGGGACGCGCTTATGTCCGCGCAGCTGAGACAGATTGCAACGGTGTCATGTGCTGCGATTCTATAGAAACCAAGGTTCCTTGTGAATGCTAAAAAGCTATCCTTCGACTTGCACTGGTCAGGGGTCTCCTATCATTCTGGTCTTAAGTAAGGGTGGTGGCTGACGCCTCTACGGTGGGTGTGCAGCAAAACATAAAGAGGAAGGCATCAGGACCTGCATTAGGGAACGGCTTTGAGGTCTTCTTGCAAGGCTTCAACTGGGAGTCTTGTAAGAAGGATTGGTACCAGGTGAACCTCCCTGTTTTGAGGAAAGCCTTATAAGACCTAACAATTGCATGTGCAGCTTGGCTTAGCTGTCTTACCTCGAGCAATCTGAGATTTCTCACTTTGTGGAAACGGGAACGGGAAGGATTTGTGGAAGGACTTCCGAGACCGTGATCCCCCCCCCCCTCCCGGCCAAAGAAAGTGGGAGAGGATGATCCAGTTAAATAGGGCTTAGGCAGGCAGAGACGGGTGTAAGACGGGGGAAAAGGGGGGGGGGGTGCGGGTGTAACAGGAACTTGCTGTTTTCGGGACCGCCCCATTCGCGTGGGCTCCATGGCGGGGGAAGGTCTTTCTTTATGTTTGGGGGGGGGGGGGGGGGGAAGGAGGCAGAACGCATGGGAGTCTGGAAAGGGGGTTGGTATTTACTGACAGCTTCCCTCCCCATCATCAAAGAGAGTTCCCATCAACTACATCCTCCCCATAATTGAATAGTAGGACTATGATGATGGAGTGACATCATGCCGAGTGCTCAACGTAGCTCGGACGTTTGTACAGGACATTTGACATGGGCAGGGCATTTGACATGGGCAGGACATTTGAACAAAGCCGTTTTTCTGTGGGGAAGCAGGTGTTAATGGGCCAGGTGGAGCAGATAAAGGAGGCGGGTTTCACCTCAGTTTGGCTTCCACCCCCCAGCAACAGTGTCAGCCCCCAGGGGTACCTCCCGCGGGACCTGGACGACCTGAACTCTGCGTACGGGAGTGAGTACGAGCTGCGCGAGCTCTGCGCCACGCTGAACAATGCAGGCATCAAGCCGGTGGCCGACATTGTCATCAATCACCGCTGCGCACACAAGCAGGTGGGGATTCTTCCCATGGCACGCAAATGCCTGCGGCAATCCTGGGACAAAATAAAGCTTGCAGCTTAGTCCTGTTATGCGATTACACTCTTCATGTCATGTGACTACGGCTCGCGCTGTTCTGTAATTACGGCTTGTCCTGTTATGTGATTACGGCTTTTCCTGTCGTGTGATTACAGCAGAGCACTAACAAGAGCCGAAGCAGTGTTGTGGTGGAAGTCAAAAGTGGATGTGGGTGGTGGTTTAAATTCTCCCAGGGAGAGAGAGAACGGGGGTGGGGGGGAGAGATTGGGGAACCGGGGGGATGTGAAGAATAGCGGAGAAAACCATAGAAAAACGTTCCAACAGAGTGTGTATGTTCCCTGCAGGACGCGCAGGGGCGTTGGAACCAGTTTGGAGGCAGGTTCCAGTGGGGACCCTGGGCCATATGCGCAGGCAACCCCGAGTTTGGGGGCACGGGCAATGCCAAGAGGGGGGAAGACTACCACGCGGCGCCCAATGTGGATCATGCCAACCCTCAAGTGAAAGCAGACATTGCGACCTTCTTTCAGAGGCTCAAGAGCGTGGGCTTTAGAGGCTGGCGCCTCGATTATGTGAAGGGCTACAGTGAGTTTGGCTCCCCCCTGGCCCCTTTGCCCCCTTGCTAAATTGCTCTAGGGAGCCTCTTTTCAGGGTGTTTGAGGGCAGCCGGGGGGAAACGGGGAGACGCTGTTCTCTTACAGCAGTGACAGGTGCAAGCCCCTCGGCTGTTGCACTACAACTTGTACTACAGGGTTTGCACATGGAGATGCGAGGGCAGGGAGATTCGGAAGAGGGCTCTGTCCTCTGACATCTGTGTCTCTGTGCTTACAGAAACCCTTATGGAAGTCGTTTTTTCTCTCCCCCCCCCCGGGGGGGGTGGGGGGTGGAGAGGAACATTTCATATGAGAAACGAGGGGAGCTGACGGTCTGGAGGCATGGATAGAGACGAGTGTCGAGATGTTTCACTTTTCACGTGTTGATAGGGGGAAGTGGGGAGTGCTGACATTTGTCGTGTGTCTTCCGCGGGGCAGTAACTGCGTGGTTTCTAGTAGCAAGTGCGAGTTTGGACTTGAGTTGCAGCATGTGAAAGCCACCGCATTGATTCTAGTAGGCTGTTGTTGGCTGATGCGCAGCGTGGGGATGTACAGGCGGTACATTCATCGAGGAGTACATCCTTGCATTGAAGGAGCATGCGCCTGAGCTGGCCTTTGGCGAGTACTGGGATACCTGCTCCTACACAAACGGGGTGCTCAACTACGACCAGAACGCGCATCGGCAGCGCATTGTGGACTGGATAGATGCCACAAACGGCATGGCAGGCGCCTTTGATTTCACCACCAAAGGTGAGGCCTCTCAGAAGGAACCCTCCGTGTTTCTCCGCACCCCAACACACACACACACACACACACACACACACACACACACACACACACACACACACACACACACACACACACACATCAATCTACCCTCTTTTCAAGGCCTTCCCAGCGTTTTGGTGTTGCTTGAAAATAGACAAGTGCGCATGGCCGCTTTGGTGCGCTGGTCGAGCGGGGCGTGAGAGGACAGAACGAGAGAGACCAGCGGGAGCGAAGAGAGCTGGGGTGTGGGCGGGTGCGTGCATGTGTGCGTGTGTGTGTATGGGGATGTGGAGTGGAAGGAAGGGGGGGGGGAGATAGAGACAGAGGAGGGGGAGATAGAGGGGGAGTGCGAGAGAGAGGGAGGGGGGACGGGAGGGATGGAGGGGCAGGGACACACACACACACACACACACACACACACACACACACACACACACACACACACACACACACACACACACACACACACACACACACACACAGAGAGAGAGGGGGGGGGGGGAGGGGGGGGAGAGAGAGAGAGAGGGAGAGAGAGAGAGAGAGAGAGAGAGAGAGAGAGAGAGAGAGAGAGAGAGAGAGAGAGAGAGAGAGAGAGAGAGAGAGAGAGAGAGAGAGAGAGGAGGGGGGGGGAAAGGGGAGGGGGGGAGAGAAAGGGAGAGGGAGCATGAGACGGGGAGAAAGAGAGACCATCTCTCTACCCTAGCGCCCATCATTTACGGGGCAGTGCGGTGTGCAAGGGGCAGTATGGTACTGATCCAGGGTATTGGCGGGTGTAGGTATCCTGCAGGAGGCCGTAGCAAAGAAGGAGTACTGGAGGCTAGTGGATCCCCAGGGGCAGCCAGCAGGGATGATGGGGATGTGGTCGTCTCGAGCTGTGACCTTCATCGAGAACCACGACACCGGTTCCACCCTCAACCACTGGCCCTTCCCTGCCAACGGGCTGTTTGAAGGGTATGCGTACATTCTGACGCACCCCGGCTCCCCCTGCGTCTTCTACGACCACTTCTTCTACAACCAGCCCCTGCAGGACGCAATCACCAAGCTGCTGAAAGTGCGCAAGGAGAACTACATCTCCGCCCGCTCGCTGGTGAGCCCCGCACCTGCTCCTTGTCTTGCCCTGTATCTCCTTGAACCTCTCTGCACCTGTACCTTCGTAAGGGAAAAGGGGAAAATGGAGGAAAGTGGGAGTCCTAAACTCGCACCCCAAAATCCCCGAAAGTTTTAACACGAAATTTTGCCATGTGTTATAACACGACATATTGCCATGTGTCCTTCGAAGGCCCTGTACCTGCTCTGTGGTATGCCCAGGTCTTCTGGGGTCCTCACCTGCAGGCTGCTGCCCAGTATGCCAAAGGCCCCTTCCTGGCCTCCCCCCCTCCCCAAAAAAAAAAGGGGGGGGAAATGAAATAAAAAAGGGGGGAAAAGAAAAACGGAAAAATAGGGGGAAAAGGGGTGGGCGAGGAGGGACTGCATGTGATGTGGTACTGATGTCCTACCAGTTAATGTGGATTAGCCTATAAAAGGCTGCCCAGATCTGCCTCTGAATGAGTACGGTGCTTGCTCTGTTTGGAGGATGTTGCAAAAACCATGCTGTCATCTCTCTCTCTCTCTCTCTCTCTCTCTCTCTCTCTCTCTCTCTCTCTCTCTCTCTCTCTCTCTCTCTCTCTCTCTCTCTCTCTCTCTCTCTCTCTCTCTCTCTCTCTCTCTCTCTCTCTCTCTCTCCCCCTCCCCCCCCCCCAACCCACAAGCATGCGCGCAGCTGCACTGGTTTTGAGCGGCAGGGTCAAGAAGTGCACACACACGTGAACTCGGAAAGGCACTCCGAAACTGCACATGCGTGCCGGCATGCGATGTTTGAAACGGAGCAGATGGAAATGCAGCAAAGGCATAGGCATGATTCTGAAGGGGGTTGGGAAGATGCACTGCAGGTGCGGGTGCAGAAGGCGGAAAGCGAAGTGTACGCGGCTGTCATCGGGGATGTGACGGGGGTTGGGCAAATGGAGAAGGACAAGTGCTTCCTCCCTCGCATTGCCGTCAAGGTGGGGCCCGGGGACTGGTCCCCTCAGACACAGCAGCATTTCCAGTACGGCGGCCACCACCTCGCCCCCAAGACCTGGGAGCTCAGCTGCAGTGGACCCAATTTTGCCGTCTGGAAGGCCGTCTTCGTTGATGAGAAATAATCCAGCATTATCAAAACCAAAAGAAAAACAAATGCGTGTGTGTGGGTGTGTGTGTGTGTGTGGGGGGGGGGGCGGAGGGAGAGAAAGAGAGAGAGGGGGGGGGATATGGTCAGGGTGGGAGTGTTGGGGGGTCTCACGCCAGCCGGCAGGGGGAAGAGAGATTGTAGGTCGAATGCAGGAGGTGAAGAATATTTTTTAGCTGAACCTTGTCAGGGGAGGGTAGCATCGCGACTCTGGGGGGCTGTTCTCTGGAGGTGTGATGCAGAGGGATCCGGTGCGGGGATGAGAGAGGTCAGCAAAGATTGACTTCTTCTGGCCAGATAGGGCTTAATTGCTGCAGGCAGGACATCTGCGAGGATGCAGATGTTTGGTTTGAGAACAGAGAACGCAACGAGGAGAGACAATCTAGACTGCCCAGATATTATCACAGATATTATCAGATATTATAAGAGTGGGATAAAACAGACCCGCTCAATGTTTGAGCGACCCAAACCCAAAGAATCTCTTGTTTTTCTTGTTACGTGTCGTCTTCTTAGGTTACAACGCTCAGAAGGTTCCAGAATTCAAAGACATATGCTACCCTTCCTAGGGTAATGCAGCAGCGTGAGAATGTTTCCGATTGTGGTGCAATGTGAAGTCTGCAGAGGCGGAACAGATGAGGGTATTGCTGCTTTAGAAGAAGTGTAAAGTGTGCAGGACCCGGCACACGCGGAGGAATTAGCATGTAAGCACCAAAAATACGCCCCGGTCCCCCCATACATGTGATTTGGGACTGTGACTGGGACTGCTTTGCCGCTGAAGGCAATCGATAAATCCAGGGAGGCTCTCTTTCTTTTCTATTCAAAGTCGCTCTTACTCTGTGTGCAACCTCTCATAAGAGTAGGTTTCCATGCTCGGGGGATGACTTGATGATTGTGCGTCCACAAGATCAGAGTAGGTGGCTGGGCGCTGCATTGGCTAGCCCTTCTCCGCTGCTTGGAACTTTGCAGCTTTCGTGCGGGCATCGGAAGAACACTGCATTTGAGAGGCCTTTTGACACATTTGCACAAATTTTGTACAGATGGGGAACCCTGTTGGAGCATTTGCACAAGCAGGAGCCCTTGGGAGCTCCCCCCCCCCCCCCCCAAACACAAAAAGGGGGGGTTGTGGGTGCGGCTGTGGAGCATAGGCAAAAGTGGGAGGCTTGTGGAACACAAGCAGGCACCGGACCTGTATTAATGACCCCTGTAGCTTGCGGATGCATCCATTGTGCGCAGGCCTCCATGATCTATGAGGCGTGTGGAGCTGTCATAGGTCTTTGAAGGGATGGATAACGCACAGTTGTGCGCTCTTGGGGTGCCTGACGCACCCATATATGCACAGGCCGCCCATGTGTTAGAAGGCCTGTGGAGCTCTCGTAGCAGTTTGCAGGTTTGGATCACACTTGTATGTCGTATGTCTGCTCATGGTTGCCTCATGTACCCATGCATGCACAGGCCTTTCATACTATCGGAGGCCTTTGGAGCTCTCATGCCAGTTTGCACAAATGGATGAGGCGTTTGTGTCCTGTGGGTTGCCTGATGCACCCATGTATGCTCAGTGCGTCCATGGTACAGGAGGCCTGTAGATCTATCCTGGGGGAATGCATTGTGCAATCATGCCCCTGTGGGTTACCTCACGCAAGCATGCCCCCTGTGCATTTATGTTCTCTGTGGGTAGCCTGATGAACCTATTCATTCACAGGCCTTCCATATTACAAGGGCCGTGTGGGATTGTTCTAGTAGTGTTAAGCAATGGTAGTGCATCTATGTCGTCTGTGGATCGTTTGTTGCAATTTGCAGAGCCTAAGGTGACGGCTGTCGACCTCCCCAATGGAGTTGTATGCCGGCCTGCTTGCCTGATTATAAGTAATCTGCCCCGCGTATTTTTCTTGACAAAGAGCTCAATTGTGGAAGTTACCATGGGGAAGTATTTCAATTTGTTCATCAAGGTTGTGTTTCCCTTTAGTATTGCCTTTAGTGGGCCTTCTGAGTTGATATTTCGGTGTTGTAGAGACACTTACCAGGTATATTCTTTAGTGGTCATTGTTTAAAGGAGTGGGTTACCATTGACAATGCGTCGAGGAGTGTCAATGGCCCTTCCAAGGGAGTGTGCAGAGAGCAGCAGGTGCATGTAGAGCCAAGTGATCAGATGAAGGAGCACTTAGTCGTAGGTAGACCCTTCAGAAACAATTGCCCCGTCGTTTTGCCGGTCGGTACGACTGGAAAGAAAAGTCATGGGAAGTCTTTTGACCTTGTGTTTGATGTGTTTCTTGTGTTCAATACAATCCGGTGAAGTTGCCAAGGGGTGAACTGGGCACCACATAGGTTGATGGACCTTTGCTGCATGTTGCAAGCCTTCACAACCGTCCTGGAACTGTTGCTTATGCCAAAATTGGCATAAGGAAGTTTAAACAATTGCTGTTTAGCCAATGACAGTCTCGATGCGAGTGTTTGGGGGGAGTTGGCAGTACGTGTTTGGCGCATGACAGGGCGCATGTTTGAGGAATTTGCAACTGCCATGTCTGGCTCACAACAGCGGCATGTTCGATCGAGGAAGTTGGCAGTTCCTGTCAAGCGCCCGACAGGCTTATGTTTGAGGAAAGTGCAACTGCCTGTTTGGCTCACAACAGCGGCATGTTGGATCGAGAGAGTTGGTAGTTCCTGGCTGGCGCATGACAGGTGCATTGTTTGAGGAAGTGGTAACTTCCTGTCTTGCGCAGCTCAGCGTCCTGTTCCAGGAAGTTGTAAGTGATGCGAGTTTTCTGGCGTTGATGGTATACTACTAGTCAAACACCTCTGGTATTTCTAGGATTATTCTGACAGTGGTGATAAAGCAGGAACAAAACTATGTATTCCCAGGTGGTACTCCTGGACCCGCTCTGAGAAGCACATGTGTGCAGCACAGCGCAGAAATGGTTGGTGATGGAGACCTTACACGGGGTAGGTGCTGATATGGATCGGTTTTTGCTGACGGTAGGTGGTGATATGGATTGGTTTTTGCTGAAAAACCTGTGGGAGACTTGGGATTGAGCTCCTTGCGATTTTTTGTTGCGATCCTGAAACCTTTTGTGTCATGACGAGAACCCTTTGTTTCCCGAACGACGGTTGTGTGCTTGCAAATGACGAGAGCTCTTCGCTGTTCGAAGGGTGGTGATATACTCGAGATACTTTTTCCAG
>KV908435.1:430556-450556 GCA_002005505.1 Botryococcus braunii
CAAGAGAAACGGGTCACCAGGGTCCTCCCCCCTTGACGAGGAGACTGCCGACCCCGCCAAATCTCAGCCCAAGCAGTCCAAGCCGGAGGGCAGCAGCCGCCCGACATCAGGCAAGGGGGAGAAGCATCAGAAACCGGGCAGGGCTGGCAAGGTTGGTTTTCTACTCCTGAAGCAGCCTCCGGGGGAGGCTTGCAGTCACATGCCCTCGCAAGCAGCAAGGGCGAATGGTGAGAAGTTGAAGAATCACCATGCTGCTTCCTGCTGAAACGGTCTTATTCATGTGTCACATCCGTCTTCTTCCTGCTTCACCCCCGAAGAAGACGGATGTGGCAGACAGATAAGAAACCGACTTTTTCCAAATAAGGTGGCAGACTTTTTCCGTGCTTGTCAGCGTGGGTGGCCTGGTGGGGCTATGCAGCCATCCCAACGACTTTAATGCTTTGCAACACCCTAATATCCTTACTTCTCAACATTTTTATGCTTCGTGATAAACAGAGGTTCTTTGCTGTTCAACATATCTTATGCTTTGTCATGAAGTAGATTTCTTGTCTTTCAGAGAGGCGAAGGAATGGGGCTCAACCTTTCTTCCGTCGTATAAAGCAGATCTTTAACAGGGAAGGCTGCGGTGAAGTCACGAAGAGGCCTTCTGGCTTTGAGAGTGGTGTGAGTGCGGCAGGGAAAAGCACCTCCACAAAAGGCGGAAGCGAGTGCACGGCCGAAACCTGCGGAGAGCGCCAAGGCAGAAGATGAGCGGCCTGATTCTGCAGGGCCATCATCCCCTTCCTTCCAGCGAGGTAAAAAACTATTGTCTTTTCGTATTAATCTTTTCAAAGGTTGTTGAGCAATGTGCTGGTTTGTTTTAGCACACCCCCCCCCTCTCTCACTCTCTCTCTGGGCGGGATGGGGGGTGGTAGGACTGAGTTGAATCACGATCACTTGCAAAGCTTGTCTCAAAGACGACTGCTCTTGTACCTGTAGGCCTATGCTGTGCTCACCCTCCCGGTGTGCTTCACTTAATGAAGCTTGTGCAGCTGGACATTGGGCTTCAGCAGACAGTGTCTGGGCTTGAACAGAGGAAATCCGTGCTTGAGCAGGGGAAGCCTAGGCCGGAACAGAGGAAACCTGGGCTGGAAGAGAGGGAAAACGTGGGCTTGAGCATGGAGTGGGACTTCTTTAGTGTTGAAGGCTGAAAATCACACGGGGGGGTGTTTGCAGGCAGTGCAGAGGCCAGTCCTGGGCCTCTCCGAAGTTGGCGTTTGTATGCAGCATCTGTGAAAGCTCACGGAGTGTTTGTCATCCACCTCATCCTGCCCTTGTTGGCAGACCAGCTTGGGTATCCCATGATAGCCAATTGGCTAGATGTAAGCCCCTCTCCTTTGTTGTGCCGGCTTTCTTGCTGTCAACTGCTGATAGCATGTTGACACACTGACCACAGTTATGGCCATGTACCTCTTTGCAGATATGGTTACCACAAAGGTGGTTGTGTACCATAGCAGATAGTGTGTTAACTACAATCGCGGTTATTTACCCGCTGCACATAGCGTTACCATCATGTGTGGTGAATGCTGAGCCTCCCCCCCCCCCCCAAAAAAAAGTGCGTTTCTGTTTCTGGACATGTCCACGGGGTTTTATGATCGCTTTCCGTATGTTTTCTGGCATGAAACCGTCGTGCACTGACCCTGGTATGACGTGACACTCTGAACAAACGAAGCAAGTCATATTGGACACGAAACGTGTACAACAGTGTGACCCAGTGGCTAGCTGTGATGTTACTTGTTCCTGAGATTCGTTTATTTATTCATTGGTTGTTTTCAACGAATAATTTGTTGGGATCTATCTAGTTGTTTGTTTTCAGAGGTTAAAGATGAGTGAGAGGGTCCCCACATGAAAGGGTGGAGAGAAGGTTCTCTGTTTGGAATAAGACACAGAATGCAAGACACAGAATGCGTTATGGCAAGACACATAGGAGAGGTTCTCTGTCATTGCAAGAAGAAGCAGAACACCTTATGCCAAGACACACCGGAAAAGCTTTTCTGTCATTGCAAAGTACCGTCTGATCTCAGGGACCAGCGGGTGGCTGCAGGACGTCTTCGAGGACACAGACAACCCGTACCACCTTCTGAAGTACGCCTTCTATGTGATGGTGGTCATGGCTGCTGCCGTCCCCGCGGCGTTCTTCACGTTGCTTGGTGTCAGGCTCTCCCTCATGGTATGGCGTGGAGGGATCTGGTCCTACGTGGTGTGGCCGTTTGAGTTCACCCTCTGGGTGGTGAGAACTGTGCTCATCGCCGTTTTTTGGCATCCGCCGTGGTATATCGCTATCGTGATTTCGTACTGGGGTAGGTTCCATCGCCCTAGGAAATACATTGGTCGGACCCTGCCTATGTGCCCTGTTGATGTCTTGAGTGTTCTGACCTCTGCGTGCACGCGCATATGTGTGTGTGTGTGTGTGTGTGTGTGTGTGTGTGTGTGTGTGTGTGTGTGTGTGTGTGTGTGTGTGTGTGTGTGTGTGTGCGTGTGTGCATGCGCAGACACATTTCTACATTTCTAGCCTTTCATAACTCCCTTCTGTAGGAGTCCCTATCGTGCAACTCCTCTTCCTTTGAGGCCAACCCCCCCGATGAGTACAGTAATGAGTCGTACCATGGTATGCATGAGGCTGCCCCAAGTCATATAGCAACCCTTTTTGTAAGCTGGCAGCGTTTACGGGGGCTCGTGCTTATCGCAGTACATTTTTACCCGAGACTTGTATTCTTTCACGTCAAAATACAGTGCGATAAGCAAAAACTGCCATAAAAACGTCTGTTCCTTTGCAAAGCCAATGCAAATTAACTCCAGGCAAGACATTTGGGAGAATACCTCAGGTAATAATGCGCTTCCCAAATGCCTTGCATAATAGCAGGCAACCATTGATGATTAAATGTTGGTAAAGAGTGCCGATGCTTAGCACCTGTTGCCCTCAGCGCCTGATCAGCCCAAAACATACCAACACACACACACACACACACACACACACACACACACACACACACACACACACAGACACACACAGACACACACACACGCACACACACACACACACACACATACACACACACACACACACACACACACACACACACACAAATGGGGGGGGGTGTTGGCTTTGAGAGATGGGGCCTCGGGTGGTGCGCAGTGGCAGTGGAGGAGTGGGACTCGCTTTCGCTCTGCATTTTGTGGCCCTTCCCAGTCATGTGGTGGCTCACGGGGGGCCGCTGGTGGTCGCTGTTCGGCTCTCCCATCGCATTTGCGCTGTCCATCGTTTTCCACATCCAGTTTTATATCAGCACAGCTTTCATCGTGCTCATCCACGAGTTCTTCGTGTGGCTGCCCTGGTGGGCGGCCAGCTTAGCCACCCTGCTGGCCGCCTTCGCCTGCATATTTTTCACCGTAGAGGCTGAGAGGAGCAGTCGCCAGGATGGTGGGACCCTCCTCTCACTCTGTCAGGACGGCAGTCCATGTCAGGGCTGCACACCAAGAGCGCTTTCACTTCCGGCACGCTCGCACACGCCTGTCTGTGGTGTGTCTGGTGTGTGCGTGCGTGTGTGTGTGTGTGGGGGGGGGGGGAGAGAGGTGCACGTGTGCGTGCTTGTGCTTATCTGTGACTGCAGTTTGGACTTAGCCCGTGTACATGTCTCTCCATAGATACTTGCTCCCCCTCCCCTCCCCCCTCTCTCCCTCCCCCCTCCTGTGAGTGTGTATGTGCATTCGTGTGCGTGTGCGTGGTTGTCGATGCGTGTATGGGGATGTGTATGGGGGAAGGGTGGGTGATGGAACACAGGGGTTGAGGAGGGGCAGCGGGGTGCAGGCGTGACGGGGAAATTGCAGGCAGAAGTTCCGGAGGGAGCTGTGGGGGAGGTGGCGCGGGTGCTGAGCTGCACGGACTATTATGAGGTGCTGGAGGTGGAGCGCACTGCGGATGAGGGTGCCGTCAGAAGAGCCAAGCGCAGCAAAGCCCTCCTGGTGCATCCCGACAAGCTCACCGGGAATGCCGCCATTGGTGCCGCAGAAGCTTTCCACCGCATCACGGAGGTGTGTCCACATTCAAGCGCCCCCAGACTTTCACTGTCTCTGTCTGTGTGCGTGCGTGCGTGCGTGCGTGTGTGCGTGTGCGTGTGCGTGTGCGTGTGCGTGTGCGTGTGTGTGTGTGTGCGTGCGTGTGTGTGTGTGTGTGTGTGTGTGTGTGTGTGTCTGTGTGTGTGTGTGTGTGTGTGTGTGTGTGTGTGTGTGTGCATGAGGGTGTGCACACACACAACAGTATGTTTTACAGCGAGACGTGTAGTGCTGTCAGTGGCCTGGGCTCTGGCCAGCACAAGGGTTACGACACTTGGGACAAGAGGGTGAAGGCCTCAAAGCATGCATGGCCGGCAGAAGTGAATATCTGGTTTCTTAAAGCTCCATTCAGAACTTGGTGTATTGGGGGGGCAGGCACATGACGTTTTGGCAGATGCGAAGGCGCGTCAAAAGTACGACAGGGAGCTGGTAGAAGCAGATCGAGCAGAGCAGGCGCGGAAGGCATATGAGGAGGATCCCGATAACATGGAGGGTCTGATGATGGCCTGCCCGCGCTGTGAGCACCGCCATGGGCCCCAGGCACAGGGCCATTTGGTTGTTCCTACCTCCCGCCCCTTGCACAAGGCGCGGTGGTGCGGCGAGCACAAAGAGTACGGCCCACGCCTGTTTTGGACTCAAAGCAAGCGGGCCTTCTTTCTTGTGTCTCTTGGGAGCGATCACAAACTGTAAGCTAGACCTGGAGTATAAACCTTTACAAAGATGCAACTTGTACAAATAATCCGCGATCTTTTCTAGTAACCTGTGATTTGTTTTATTAACCTGGGATCTCTCGTTTTGATTTTACAGATTCAGTCATGGCTTCGTCAAGGCATGGTCTGTTGATGAATGTACTAAGCCCTCCGGGCTGTGGTCTTCGTGAATACGCCATGTCTAGTTTCCGGTTTGCATACCCGCCCGCAAGCCAGAGCTGCAATGTGTCGGTTATGCTTTTGGATCCATGGCCTTTGATTTCTCGACTTGATGGTGCTATGTTGTGAGAGGGCAATGTCTGCTGGTCGTTATCTCCACTGATACCGGTGAGACCTGCACCAAAGGTAGGGAGATGGAGAGACTTGTGGTCTCGAACTTTTTTTGATCCAGGGTATCTGCACCATTTTTAGGGAAGATGGGTGAGGCTTGGCTTAGGAGTGGTGTTGCTTTGCAGGTTTCATGCAGCGCAGTCGGGAGATTTGTGGATTGAACGAAGCGGGCTGTGGGGTTTCAAGGTGAGTGACCTCTACAGGAAGTCCATGTACAAGGAAATGCTGTGGGTTGTTAGACCTCCACCGTGTTGCCTTCCCTCCGCCATTTTGCCAGACCTCCACCATATAGTTCACCTCCCCGATTTTGCCAGAACTCCATCACTGTGCCTCCTTCCACCATCCTGCCGCACCACAATCATTTTCCCAGATGAGCACCGTGTTATGTCCCTCCACAGTGTTGCCAGCCCTCCACTATGCTTGGCTGGACAAGCCAAAATGCTGCTGCTTGTAATCTTGAAAGATCCTGCCTGGCTGACACTGAATGCAGACGCATGTACATCAGTGACATTGCATTGATCTTTAGCAGTTACGTGGGGGTTGGGGTGGCGTGGGGAAGCGCTTGCGTGGCATTTCTCAACATGCAGTCACAAGGCGACGTAGTTTACACAAATATGGCCCAGCAAAGTGAGTACAGTGGTGCGTGAGTATCAGGTTGGAATCAGGAGGAGGGCGCTTGAAAACGGTTTTGTCTTCACGACTTGGGACCCAGGGAGGGGGGAGAGTGGGATAATTTAACAGTGCGGCGATTATTGCTGAACGGAACTCCGATACTTGGACACTGCTGGGGTAGCCTTCAGTGATGGTCGTCGCGAAGGGAGGCAGAAGTCCAGGATATGAGCCAAGGTCCTGTACCAGGTGGAAAGGATGGCACACGTGCGCGTGGGGGGCTGGGAATGGAATCATGCAGTCGAGCATCTAAAGCGGTCATCGTGGTTGCAGGCATACCTATGCACGTCAGGCTTGGTGCTGGACATCACTGACTGGGTCAAATGCAACAAGGAGGCCTTCCTGAACGAGAATGGTGTTTTGCCGAAGGACACACATTGGCCGTTGACGCATGCGCGGGACCCCAGCTTCCGTCGCGGCAACAGTGATGTCGGCAGCGGCAAAAACAGAAAGAAGAAGGGTAGGAACCGTGGTGGCCGCCGATGAAATGTGCCCCAGCGTGAAAAAAGGGCCTAGTGTGGCCAAGGAACGCGCTTTTCAGATTGTTGGGTTGTTCTCGAGAGCTCAAGAAATGTGCTGATTCCAAACTCCTGCACGGAAGAGTTCCCATTGCAATGCAACATGAGGGGCAGCTTGGATTTTTGGACAGTGTGATGTGTGAGTGATGGTCTTTCCCAGTGGCCCAGTTCCCGATGGCCCAATCAGACGGTCTGATTGGGGTGGAAATTCAAGTGGCCGGCTTACTCTTATGCACACTTGCAACAGTAGACGTGCTTGTCGGAGAAGCTACATGCCAACTCCGGAGGTATGTAGCCACCAAGAAGAGATCTCACCATGTTTGACGGCATTGTGTAAATCAGCTTGTCAATACTTCAGTCCTTAGTTGTGATTCTGGCAGTTCACCCCTGGAGGCCTTGACAATTTTGGACAGCGTGTACTCTTTTGTGAGATAAGATTTTCCCAGAGCGGTTGGCTTTGCACTTGTCACCTTAGCGGAATTGTTGAGGATTGTCAACCCCCCGGCCCTTGACTTTGCTCAACCCTCTGTGATTGTGTAAAGAGCGAACTGCAAGCTTTCTCCGACACGGGTAATATTTACTTACAGACAAGAAATCCAGTAAATTGTCATTCACCGCCAACGGACCCATCCACAAACTTTGTTCACCTGATCCAACGACAAATACGAGGTTTTCTAGATATGCGAGAAAATACGCGTTCAGCTTTTTGGGAATCTTTGGCCAGTGCAAACTCAGGCTACAAAGAAGGCCAGAGGAAGGAAGCACAAAATGTTGCCATTCACCCACAACAGGAACAATGCGTTGATTCAGAAATCGACCATAGGATAGACTTATGATTACTCTCGCTTGAACCCATGGCCCTCGCTCCCATCACCCACAATGGGCGCCTTGCGATTACCGACCTAAATCAATCCAAAGATATGCAGCATTTGCGTGTTGACAGTTAGAACACGGGGTTCTAGGTATGCTATCTGTCCAGAGCTAATTTCAGCAATGCCATTCGGATGAAGAGGCCATTTTTGGCTTGTCTAAAGTAAGCAGCACGTGGGTCACTGTCAACTTCTGGCTTGATCTGCAGAAACATTAAAAACATTAAATGTCATTGAAACTTCCTGGAGACGCACAGGACATGGAGACAAAGAGCACGGTCGTAATTTATGTACCTTGACATATTTAGAGGGTTACCAGACAGCGGCAAATGGCAAGCACATGTGGGTTACGGATAGCATAGACTTCAGTTGAACATTTTAAATGGCATAAGGCGTTAATGGATTACATAATCCCTCACCACTCAGGGACGATCATACCTCATCCACCCGGGGCAAAGGGTGCATAATAATGGAACTTTGAGGAAGTAACCTCATTGTGTCCTTGTCAATAATGTATTTACCGCGTGCCTTCTCATAGTCTTCTGGTCGGTCCTGCAATGAGAGCAAAATCTTGAGGCGGCTCCATGCTCTTTATGTCTTGCAAACGGCAAGCATAACCACTGTTGCAAAACTTTTCCGTAGAATGTGGCGAGGAAGACTGAATGAAGCAAAAAAGGCGGCTACACAATACCTGGAATCTTTCTTTCTGAATGCGTGTCTGGTAGAGAACGTCCACGTCTGCCGTCACTTCTGCCAGATCGTCAACCTCTTCCCATGTGACCCCCCGGCCTGTCAGAAACTCCTTGATATCATCCTTCATGCGCACAACATCTGGCGCCACAAAGTAGAGTTTGACTCCTGCAAGTCACCGCACACAATTTCAGAGATCTCTTCACATGGCCCCAGGCATATTACCAGGGGCCACTGTATGACATCTCTACCAAAAGCTGCCCAGATGGATATACCTGTTGATTTCAACGTTAAGTATGGGCAGCTTCAAAAGGGACTCGCGTAATATGAGGTGTTCCTGCCGGAGTTGCAACCCAACCCCGACGGATTGAAAAACACCATCCCTTTATCACCCCTTTTTCATTGAATTCACCATGCAATGTGATGCAGACAATGTCCCAGGGGTGGAAAACACCACTTCTGTGGCCGGGGCACTGTCATTTACTGATGCTCTTCACCAACCACTTGGATGGCCTCTGCCTTGTGAACAACCATTCCAACGGTTCAAACATTTGGAGGGCATACCAGGATACATCGACAGCAGGTATGCCAGAGATCGGACGGTTCGCCCATTTGCCAAATCGCCAACCAAGCCTACACGTATGTTGTCGAGTCTTCCAACTTCCTTCTGGATTGTGTAGACATCTAATAACGCCTGCGAACGGGTCGGGTACCAAGAAGATTAAGCTCCTGCAATCCAAGACTCTTGCCAACACATTTCCCTCGCTAACGTTACCAGCACCTGCATTTAAGATCTACCTGTGTTCTATTCTTACCAGCACCTGCATGTAGGTTCTACCTGTGTTGGATGTTGGCCTGGTCCATCCCCTGCGTTGATGATAGGCACATCTGCGACTGAAGCAGCAATTTTGGCCGAACCAGCTTGAAAGTGCCGCAAAACAATGCCATCACAATAACATTGCACAGTGCGGATCGTATCTGCAGAAAGGTGAACTACTCATCTCTTTATCTCAAAGATGATAAAGTCTTCCTCATTACGCAACACACAAATCATAGACCATTTGTCAGATATCTGAGCAAAGAGAGTCATACAATTGTTGCACCAATTACCTTCCAAAGTTTCTCCTTTGGCAGCGGATGAGTACTCCCCAGCACTTTCTGTGGAAAGGACAGTCCCCCCTAGTCGCACAATGGCTGACTCAAACGATAACCGTGTTCTAGTTGAAGGCTCATAAAATAATGTAGCTACGACTTTGCCCTTCAAAACGTCTGCTAAGCCGGGATTCCTCTCTTGATCTTCAATTTCCCGAGCAGCCTTGAATATGACGTCCAAGGCGTCTACGCCAAACTGTTGGGCCTCCACAACATGTTTGAGGTCCAGTGTTTGCCATGAAGATCTCGGAAGTTCGAACTCCTTCGTAGCTTGGGGACCAGGAATCCCTCTAACAATTTGTCGACACTTCCCATCACGGCGAACGGTGTTCCTCACGTGGGTGACAGAAACTAGCGGGTGACATAGCCCATGAATCATAACCTCGATCAACTGCAAACTGGATGTACTTGATCCCCGTGCTTCCCCAGAAGTTTTTTCTCGCCGACGGCTGTCGACGATGCTTTTCCCGAGCTTCTCCCACTCTGGAAAAAGCAGATCTCAAAAGAACAAGATGCTTTCAATCAAAAAAAAGAAACTCGCCGTCACTAAATTACAAAACTGCACCAATGGTCTGGTGCAGACTTTTGCACGGGCCGGAGGGTCCGCAGTGCGGACTCCGCACTGGTACCCTGCGGGATCCCACATGATGGAGCCCTTAGGACGTAACGCATCCAAGGCTTGGAATCCCCCTCTTTTTTTTTTTTTTTTTTTTTTTTTTTTGGTTTTTTTTTGTGGGGGGTTTATTTTTTTTGGGGGGTTTTTTTGGGTGTGTGTGTGTGTGTGTGTGTGTGTGTGTGTGTGTTTGTGTTTTGGGGGGAAAACCAAATTGTATTCAAATACATAAGAGGAAATGTGCTGCGGCCCGCGCCGTCGCCCCACCAGGCACAAAATCCCTCCCACCCGCCCAACAAGAGGCAGCGAGTGGAGAGGTCCCCACAACATCGACATAAAGATCCCCACCCCCATCCCAATCAGCAAACATTAAGTCCGGCCGGCGCGCCTCAAATCCCAGAACCCGAACCGGGAGGGGGGAGTTCCTGGGTGACCATCGCCTCAACCTTCTTTCCTGTCCAAAACAACACATTCCGCACCGCATTATGGCGAAAAGTAACCGCCGCCCCACGCCCCACCCGACAGTGAACGGCATGGTCACCCCATCGATCCATCTCCTGACCACACCGGGGACACGGGGCCCCAACGGGGAACTTGGATATCATCAACTGGTACCGGAGTCTACACCGGAATTCAACGTTCGACATGACTTGGTCCATGCGCTCAGCCGTGAGCGCTAAAAGCCACCCAGGAGCATGAGGCCGGGCTGCGGACTCAATTATATGGACGAAACGTTCCCTAGCGGGCAACGCAAGAAGAGCTTGCCGGCGTTTGATGGATAGAAGCTCAACTCTATCCATCAAACGCCGGATAGAAGCTCACTCGACTTGCGCTGGACGTCAGTATCAAAAAACGCATCGTTCAAAAGCTCCCAGTCGAATTCCGGGCAAACACCCATGAAGGACAAACGGGCCTCCCCAACGGCCCGAGACACAGGCACCTCCCAACCAGCTAAAATCTCCTCCTGGACCCGCTGGGTCTGCAGGACGGAAGCTAAAAAGGCCACGGGCAAGATGTCTTCAGCCCGAACACCCAATCCACCGGCCGAAAGAGGCAACGCAGCTATCTCCGCCTGCAAAGACCCAAAACCAGGCGCCTCCGCCACTGTAATTCTACTAAGGGAGGAATGTATACACCTGCGTAGGGCGTCATCGAATAAAGCTACCCCTGCCACAAGCCCATGTGGAGGAGAACAGCGCAGGACGTGAAGCATCCTGCAAAGGCCCATACAAGCTCGGAGCATCAAGAGCTCCACCTGAGGGTTATCCAATACCGCCAGCCTGCCCATAATGCGACCGACCTCTTTGGCCTTATCCCCAACAAAAGCGGAAACAAACACCCTTGATGCAGAAAGGGGACCCCCTAACAGACGAACCCCCAGCTTACGGCTGCGACAAATCTGTGCGGGGAAGCCCACCTCCCGGCGGGGATCAAAAGACGGCCACCACAAGAGAGATTTGCTCAAATTGAGCACAATCCCCCATTGCGGACCCTCAACAATAACCTGGCCCAAATAGCGCGCAAGGTAGTGGTATCCCCGATGACATTTCCATTATCTAAATACCATCCCTACAATACATCCGGAAAGCGCTCCGCCAGCGTGAGATGGAAAGGGTGAATCGCCAAAGCGAAAAGGAGTGGGCCCAGTGGGTCCACTTGGTGGACACCCCGTGTCGCTGACACACCGTGCTGCCCTCCAAAGAGGTGGGCCCCCCCCCCCCCCCCCCCTCAATAATAGGACAAACCGTACGGAAGCAACACGGGACACAAAGCTCTTGTTTGCGCAAGAAACTTGGCCCGGGAGACTAAATTGAAAGCGTTTTGGAAATCGAGTTGAAGCAAGGATAGCGCAGTCCACCTCAAAAAACTATTTCGAAGGGAATTCCCCTTCATCAGGTTGCCCTCACAAGTCCCTTCCCCTCTCTCCCTCCCCGTCATTTACTCCACTCTCCCAACTCCATTCCCATATTGTTTTTGACCCGCGTGTTAAATAGTTTGGCCTTTGGCAACGAAAGTTAACTCACCCCATGAGCACCCCCCTCTAGAGGATCGCTTGTGTCCTCATATTTCAAGTGTGCCGTTCTTACAAGCTTGTCCTCTCTTAACAAGGTCGATAAGTCATATGCTGCTTTCTTCTTCCCTACGGTCAAATCAATGTGTGAGCCACAAGAACGGAGCTGGTCATAAAGGGAGCATCATTGGCCCATCCCTGTCCCAACCGGGCCGCCGGTATTGGACGGCAATGGTCGACCCGCTTGGCATTGGGAGGGGTAACGAGACATGATTAGGGTTTAGGATGTGCGTGGCTTTCTACTTCAACGGACAGATGGGCATTGACAGGAGGAATAGTGTGCGCAGGAGACCTATCCCGGTCCTGCAGGATGGATTAGGGTTACCGCAACCCCCCTCCCCTATCTCATAACTGCCCTGTTCTGAGCCCCAGACGATGCATGGCCTGGGAAATATGGAGGAAGAACAAACGGGAAAAGCAAGAAGGAACCTGCAGGCAGAGCATGACCTTGAAGAAGAACAGTGGAAATTAATGGATACACAGAAGAATCCCTTCGCGCCGTGAATCGATCAAAATGTCGACGTCAATGTAAATTGAACCTGCACGGCTCAGAACTCCCCTCAGTTTCCAGAGACTGTGAGCCACACAAAGCTGGTGCTAGTATCCAAAGATGCAGCTGAGAGGACTGACCCTCCAATGCCAGCGCTCCTACCAATCGGCACATGTACACTGTGTACATGTGCCGATTGGTAGGAGCGCTGGCATTGGAGGGTCAGTACAGTACACAGCGAAGAATGCCAACACTACATAGGAGTCGAGTGCCATGTGCACCCCAAATAAAATGTTACATTGAAGGCCACTAGCACTTCGACGGCCATTTTGACAGGATTTCACGGACTGCCCGTGGACGTTCGGCGTCCATTTCCTGGACTCCAGGGCCTTTGAATCGTATGTGTGACGGGATATCTGCCTCAAATGACGCCATTGCGCAGGGCAAAAACCACCTGAAACGATGCAATAGCACATGGTACATGGGGATAATATTTCATCAAGCTTATCAAACTATTATCTCTTTGGTGCAGCTACGGGCCCCGCCTGTTCTGCAGGATAAGATGGCGTTTCCGCTCAACAGCGCCAAGTCAAGGGCTCTGCAAGTGGGGCCGAGTCGGGCAGCCTGACCCAAATGGTTGCCAGTCTCCAAGCACGCGTCCTTTGTGTTCTATGCACTCTCTAAACTGCGGGCCCGGAAGTCCCCTTTCATGCCTGCTTTGAATGAGCGAATCCAGGATCTCCCTCTGAAACTCGAATAAGTTATCAGAAGCCCACGACCCTCCTAGCCTGAGAGTTGCAAGCCCTGTGAGGGCTGTGAGGGCTCTCAACGTGGGCAAGCGGGCTCTGTCCGATCTCGGCACTCCCAATACAGCCAGGTGGGTGAGTCCCCTAAGAGACGCCACAGTTTCTATTTGCTCTGCCGAGCACGAGACAGCTAGGTGCAGTGACAACCGTTCAAGGTTTGTGAGAGCACCAAAAGCGCTTGCAGGTCCTATTGCTGCGTCGTGTATATCACAGTTAAAATAAGCATAATGGATAGACACTTTCAAATCCCTCAAGTTCGTAAGGCTTGCGAGATGGTCCAAAAAAAGGCCGTACTCATCAAGCCGCTCAAAGCCAACGCGTAACCCAATGAGCCTTGTCAGCGAGGTAGTCAGCCATTGGAAAAATGAGTCAGAAGCATCGCTCAGGACGATCTTCTCCAACACAAGCCTTTCCAATACCGTAGGTGATATTGTCAAATCATCAAGATTCTCATTGTTACCCTTGGAAAAGTGTCCCAAAGCAAGGCTTTTGAGTCGAGCCAAGTTTTTCAAAGCGCTGAATTCTCTTGGCGGAACCACCCAGCCATAAAGGCTAAAGCTCTCAAGTTCCAACAAATTGCTTAGAACGGCACCGACCCCTTGCACACTCGGATGAAAATATCCACCTGTCAGAGCAAGAACTTTAAGGCTGGTCAGCTTGGAAAGCTCTGCTATGTTTGGTCTGTCTACATCTCGACATTCCCACTGGAGACATGTCAGGTGCTTCATGTGGCTGATAGCCTTTGCCAGACCGTTGAAAACATCCACTCTCGCACCTATACTGTGATCGTAGGGACTTGTGGACATGCCATGAATTCCCAAGCTTTGCAGCTGCAACAGTTGTACGGCTTGTAAAAAGATCCTCCAAAACGTAATGTTGCGGATAGTAAGGTCCAGGCGGGTCACGCGAGTGTGACTCAACAGAGCCAGATGTATATCGTCAGCCGTCCAGACAATTGGCTGGCATGGTGTGTACTGCAGCTCGTCAACCCCGGTGCAGGTGCAGAGCAGGTGACTGATTTGGAGAGGGCTGTGATAGCCCTTCAGAGAAAGGCGTTTAAGACAAGGTGCACGGGAGAGCGCTGTTGACAATGCAAGCTGGCTTTCTGTTGTGTACAAACCCATGGACATGGTAACTGCTGTCAGGCGTTCGAGGATAATGGGGTCTCCGCAGAGCAGCTCTTCATGGTTTTCCAGATCCGAAAGGGATGACTGGGATGTCCTGCATGGCGGGACCAGGTCCAGGGACCAGGTTTGTGCAAGTTCCTTAGGTCTTTTCAGGAACCGCGGACTGCCCACAAAATTCGGCTGGATGTTGACGTGAGCGAATGCCGGGCAGGCCGTACGAAAGTGCTGGCTGACAAGCCGAGCAGACAGCAGGCTCTCCTTGTCAAGCTCTCCCAGCACCGTGTGCAGAATTTCAGTTGGCAGCTCAACAGTACGAATAGGACTGTCATGAGGCCTGCGGAGAGGGACCATGTCATCCAGAGGGACAGGACTCAGCCGCCATCGCCACGGCAGACACTAACGCAAGTCAATTCATGCCTCACACTACCCCCAGCACATTTTTCAACAAACAGCCTGCCAGCATCCGTCTTCAGAGAACCAGGGTCCTGACAGTCCCTGCAATCGTTCCTTCAGGCTCCGAGCCCCCTTCCACCAAGGAACTCCTGCATGCCCTAGCATGCAGCCCAATCCTCCACTGGTAACAACGTTGCTCGCACAAAGACGTGGGGCCAACAGGGTGAGGAAACGAGACAGGATCCCACAACTCATAAAGGTTGTGCCGTACTCTGAACCGTTCCCAATGTTCTGCTCAGCTGATGATGGGCTCCGGGTAGGGTTTGGAGGACCTGCACCATCCGCGCCTCTTCACTCTGTAAATTTACCTCCAGGCATCTGTGCGCTAACTGCTTTTTGGTAGGGGTTTTCTCCTTTTCTACCTAGAACCATAAACTCCCTTTCTACCTAGAACCATGATGGCAGGTGTGGCACATCACACGGCCGTCGTAATGAACTCATATTGAGTTGCCCCATATGGTTGCATGCTTAACAGATACAGCTTCATCTTCAGCGAGCACCTGACTGTTTGCAGAGGTCAGTGTGTCGAGAAGTGATGCCCCTCCTTCACAAGTCCTTCTTAACTTCTCACCCTTTGACACATGCAACAACAGCTTGCAGCCGGTATCAAGCCCCTTCAAACTCATTGACATAATTGTACCCGCACATCCACGAACGATCAATTCATCCCTCCCGAGGTTTACTGTCTGTGCCATGCAAAAGTTTTTCACTTCATCGCATCCAACAACAATTGGAAACACGGATGGGACTATAAATTTTCTCTAGAACCCGACCCTCTGACCCGGCAGCAATGTCATGCTTGAAACACATTCCCATCTCATTGTGGAGAAACAGGTTTGCATTGTACGTATGCACAGCTTCAAAAACTGAAAATCACTTATGTCTAGTGGCCAGCTGGTGCGTTGTCAACTTATTCGATTACCTTTTGGTACATCTCGTCACTGCCGTGCAACTTGGCCCTAAGGCCGCCACGGACCACACACACCCATTTTGCAAGAACTCAAACCAAAGAACTGGACGCCAACCACTTACTTGACAATGTCATTGGACTAACGACGGCATGAGAGACACATCTGCCAATCGTGAAACCAAAGTGCATTTCAGAGCGGGTACACACCAAAGCTGCACAGAGGTCAAGGGCAGCAAAGGCTCCGCAAATGGGAAACAAGAAGGACGAGCACAGTGTATGCATCAACCAGGCCAGCCTTCAGATTGGCCAGGGTGTATCTGGCCACCTCTTTACCTTGATCGCCTGACTCGAGGAGCTCATCGCCTTTCCCTACAGGGGTACCCGATCCTTTTGGAGATGCGCCGGCAGGCTCCAGGGCTCCGGCAGAACTATGGCCTCCACAACCTAGTCACAAGTAGCAAAACTTCAGTTATGGTGCTGCTGTAGTCATCTCAGCAATCGGGGTCACGGGGGCAGCTGGCTTAGTCCTGAAGCTCGGTAAAGGGATTGCAGAGTTACCAAGTTCAACTTTCATGGTTCCAAATTTCAGGGAACTTCACAAAACCTGGGCTACAGCTTCCCAATGGCTGACCATGGCTCCATGCAAGGGTGTATTTGCCCTTTTATCGTGGAGCATGCTTAGTCCCTTCGGTGGTATTCTGGGTGGTGGTACAGTATAAAGACCGAACTTCACAATAATGTCACTTAAAATCCTGGCAAAATGGCTGTGCATGACCATTAAAAGTCATGAGAGTCGAAGCATTAAGGACAATACTGCACACAATCCACATGCTTGGCCACTAATTCTTGGGCTCCTTGATTTACTTATAGGATGATAGACTGCATTACTTCGCGGCAGGCTTTTGATACAGAGCAACCGAACTCATAATAAACGCTCTCGGCTTGACCCACTCTTTGAGAAAAGTGGAACATGGACACATACAACAAACACCACATCTGACACAGTAAGTTCTTATTACCAGCCCCAGACTTTGTCCGTTTGGTTGCCAAGACGATTACAGTATCTGCACCTTTGCAAATATACCATTATTCTTGTTCCCGTTAAGTCATTGTCTTCCTTCCGCAATATCCTTTGGCCAGCTTTGTAAAATTGGTCGAAACCCTAAATCCCATAGCTGTCACTGGGAACTTGCTCCAATTTTTACTGCAATGCGTTGATTCTCAAGAATATCACTGATCTGACTAAATGCACTCGCACCATCGTTTCACCTAGCATAATTTAAGCCTTCAAGATGCACAGATCTGACCGTTGTTATGCACCAAGTACTTGCGGGGCGCTTCATCAAAATTCAAGGTAAGCCCCCAAGGTCACTCAGGTTTGACTGTAAGTAGTGGCACAAGTTCACCAAAGTGAAGCAAAACATTTAACACTTATTTTACTTCACCTTCCAGAATTTCACAAACGTGACTGTAACCACTGACACCAACCGTTCACCAGGTTGGACATCGATACGGCGTTGCGATCCTCCAAACTCCCTTCACCAGTATGCAAAGTAGGCCTCCACGACCTTACATGTTGTACTGTGACTACCTTGCACCACCTTTTTACCTGAAAGCAGTTTAAGCCTTCCAAGACCTGAGTAAATATAGCTACTTGGCCCACTCCTTTACCAAAGTATTAATGAACCCTTACAGCCCGCAGGGCCCCTGTCGCAGCTGCCAGACTGCTTGCCCATCCTTGTACAAAACACATCTTGACCTGATTTTGAAGTGTCATTGAAATCACGGCAAAATTAGTGAAAGGTCTGAACAATCGTGAAACCGAAAAGCAGGACCATTGAGGACGATGTATGCATCAAACGAGGCAGCCTCTCGAGTTACAAGGCTGGGACTGGCCACCCTTTACCTTGTCCGTCTGATTGGAGGAGCTCATTGCCTCTACCTGCTGGGGTGCATGTACCCTGTCCTTCTGCAGCTGCGATACGGATTGGTATACCAATTTTGAGGATGTCGGCATAACTCTTGCGTCCACAACCTGTGAAAGCACATTTCTGGTACTGCTGTAGCCATATGAAAGATTGGGTCACAGATACAGCTTGGGTTAGGCTTGATGCTCATCACAAGGACTGCAGAGATGAAGGTCCACGTTCCAGATTCCTAGCTTTCAGTAACCTTCACGAGAGCCTTGGCTAAAGCTTTGTCCCTGATATTCCATAGTAAGTGGTGCTTCATAGAAACTTAATCAACGTACAGGACTCTTACACACTTCTATCAGAGGTATGGACGTTTCCTCGACCACGGAAGGCTTTCATTTTTGCTGACACGTACTATGCCAACAACGTCATGGGCATTGCCCTTAGGAAGTTCCAATATAAATTGATTCCTCGTGTAATCTTTTCACTTCATTTAAATTTCAACGTGGTTGTTCGCCTTGAGAAAGCTCCACATTAATGTAATGGTCTATACCTAGCAAACCGCCATCGACCGTCCACATCGTATTATCTGGAACAACCGGGGTAGGGGGAACGACGTGCTAATAAAACAGTATGAGTACCAATATATTACCTTCTCCCGGGTTTCCCATAGTGTGGCTTGTCTTGCGGTGGCCAAGATTCCAAAGCCCGTCCCGGTCTAGGAGGTGTCCCAGACAGAGAAGAAGAGAAAATCTTACTTTTTTTGACAGTTTATTACTGTCTCAAGTCATGTACGAAAGAAGCTTATTGCCTAAGACAGTCAACCATTCGAGACTCTCGAATTGATAGCCCTTCGTTGACCCAGTATGCGTCAAACAAACACTCACTCACACAAAACAGCCTGTTTTCATTTAAACAGGTCCCCAACAAATGTAATCCTAGGTGCTTGACATTGTTCCATATCGAATGTGAATGTTTGTCAATTCCTGGACTATCCGCGGCGGCTTTCAACGGTCGGATTTCAAAAATTACGGCCTCCAGGAGGCGGCCTCCCGGAGGCCGCTTCTACTCGACGAGTCCCATACGGGATTCGTACAAGCGTTCCGTACATGAGCATGCCCGACCGAGAGCTACGAGTGCTTGGCAGAAGAGGACAGCTATGTTGAATTTTAGACTATTGGTCATCAGATGTCTATAGGGGGTCACACTCGTACCTCCCTAAGGAACCTCGTTGATAATTGTTTGCTAGATCTTATGTGGAGGTCTCAGAGTGTTTTCGAAGAGTGATGTTGAAGAAGGACGGGTAAAAAATGGATGAAACAGGCGCATCAAAGAAAAGTATTTTGGATGACCTGGGGCAGGAAGCTGCCGGCATTGCCGCACCAGTTTCTTTGTGCATGCTCGTAACTGTCTTGCTCGTGCGAACTTTACCTCCAAAAGAAGGAAATGTGCAGATTATTGAAATAGCTTCAGCATTCTATCATGAAAAGGCAAGCGCACATGCTCTGAGTCTCTCAAGTTCGCATGGACCAACCCAGAGATAGCCTACCAGTCGCTGTTTTGGTATCCCTTATGCATTAAAAGGGTTCGACGAACGCAGGGCAGTGATGACGACAGTACGAAACTCATCGGTTCTGTAATAAATGCGGTCATATTTATTGTTGTTGTGACCCTTATGACCTTTGGTTTGTATCTTCTCTTCAAGTACAGGGTAAGACAAACTCCTTGATGTAATTTGACGAATGTGGAAGGCTTTCCAAGCGTTGTTTTCTTAATGAAGACGAATAGGTTCGAATGATCGGAATTATCGTGTATAGAAGCCTGGGTGAAACTCATACAGGCAGAGGCCTAGTTACAGATACTTCGATTGACGATGATCATGTTTTGCGTTCGCAGTGCACTCTTATTCTGAAAGGATATTTTGCCTTTGCTCTCTTTAGTATCTTCTTCAGCCTTGTGGGAATCATCACACTGCAACTTCTGCAAAAGTTCCAGATCAACTTCGATATTATCTCATATCTATTTATCCTCTACAACTTCGCGGTGCGCGTTCAAAACAACTCGGTTCTCAGACATTGGCAGTGACACTCGTTCTTTCCTCCTCCTGCTTCTGCAAAATGTGCTCTCAGATTTTGGCATCTCTTCTGCACTGGCACAACGAGGAAACGTCCTGTTGTATACATGTGCTTGTAAAGTGTCGCAGGGATTCTTTCCCCCGGGGTGGGGGGGGGGAGGAGGGGGAGTGCTTAGGAAGAGGCTGGAATGTTGATCGTCAGGTAAAGGCAGCATGCAAGCAGGGCTGAGAAGGGTTGGATGCAACACTGAGATGGCAGCAGGAATTGACAGCTACATGTGACCGGACAAGAGAAAGAGGTTTTGGATAAGTAGACGTTTGTGGAGGGATGATATTCCCCCCCCCCCCCCGCGGGGCATGGCCCCGTCTCTCCCTCACTGGGTCTCTGTCTTCCCCCCGCCACCCCCCCCCTCTCTCTCTCTCTCTCTCTCTCTCTCTCTCTCTCTCTCTCCCTTTCCCCCCTTCACACACACACACACACACACACACACACACACACACACACACACACAC
>KV908435.1:455556-478659 GCA_002005505.1 Botryococcus braunii
AAATGCTAAGCTATCGGCCCCAACGTGCATGAAACATCTTTGGCAAAATCCTCACAGATAAAAAACTGAGGCCTTCGCAACAGTGTAACTCCCTGGTAGCCTTCGAATTCTTAAAGCTCCTGTACAATTAATAACATCAAACCAGGACTGATCACATGGAGAGGACTCGTCACACGGAGACCTTTCACGATTTCAATGCTGAACTTGCCACACTGCCTCACCAGTTCACAACCACCTAGCAAGTCCCAAGCAATCCCAAACACAGCCAACTAGTTACGTCGCATGTTGTCTTGAGCATATTACCGGCACTAGAAGGCAGCCATGAATTGCCTTGAACCAAATAGATGAAAAACACTGCTGCTTTATCAAGCCAAACTCTGAAGAATCTGTTTCAGCATGACACAACTGTAACTGCCCTCAACAAGCAGAGAGGGTTTAACACAAACGTGCCAGCAACTTATCCAGCACGGTAATGACCCTAGCCTTCAGTACTTAATTCCAGTGGGTCTGCCGGCCCAAACACTTGCCCTTACGATTGCTTAGCGTACCTATCAATTTTTATATTCTGGTCACCTGATTGGTGGTCAAACACCAAAAGTTGTCTGGTAGTCCCAACAGTCCAAAATATCTGGTGGTCCTGGCGGTGGTCCTATTAACATGATAGTTCGAGTGCCTTAAGCACGGGATATCGCTTTATAGGCAGCTCCAATCTTGCAAATTAAAAAATAAAAGAAGGTCAAAAGATGAGGGGACTTCACAACTCGGACCACATCCTGGATGGCGCTGAAAAAAAGGAGAGCGCGCGGCAACATCCCTTGCATTGACTTGGATGACATTATCATGGCAAGGACTGCTAGGATCAGAGTCAACAAACAGCACTTAGCAAATACGCGATGTCTTTGACCCACAGGAAGGATGGCCCCCATGGGTCTTGCCAAAGGCATTCAACCCTAACAACTTGAACGGTTCAACCCATGAATTATTCTGGTGGAAGGGCGGGTGGAGGGTGCAAATATAACACCAAACCAGGATGTTGTGCAAAGAAATATTATTTCCGGGGCCTGTGAGCCAGCATATTATTGCCGACTTCCACAGTCAGTAACTAGCAGAAGGCATGGTCTGCCATCGAGAGAGCACCCCACAGTGGCAGCTCCACATTACTGAACATGTACAGCCTGATGTGGCTACGCTCGCTTCAAGTTTCCTTTATCAACCTTCAGCCAGGCCAAGGCTACTACACAGACCCAGCCTGTAAAGCTTGCAAAGTAAGCAATCCTCACTAAGACCACCTAAGATATGCTCAACAATGTGGAAATGCTGTACAGGTCCAACCAAAAGCACTGGGATTAGCGTTCAAAACTACGCAGACAGCAAAAATCACATGAAGTTGCGATTTGAGAATGGCATCCAACTTGTACTTGGGAAAGCAGCACCACTTCCACAAGGAGGAAGACGAGGCGCTGGAAAGTTATTCTCCAAAATCAAGGAAGTCGGACATGCGGGCCTTCATCGACTTCTTCAGTTTCTCCTGCTCACGCTCTGCCTTCTGTGCCTGCCGAATTTCTGCTTCGGACACTCGTTCCAGTACTGCTGGTGGATCCGCTGCATCATTTATCTCTCCAAGCAGCACAACATTTTCTCCCCGTACCACATACAGACCCAGCGATTGCTCCCCATACTGTTTGCCAACAATGATGCGCTCCACTGCATTTTCTAGGACCAAATTCGCAAACTGGTCAAAGGACCGAAGGATGCCTACAATTTTCCGACCGTCTCTCAACTGCACCAAAAGCCTACAAGCCCAAGAGAAACTCGCAAGTTAATAATGCATGCCTAGAAAGCGTAACTTCCGCAGCTAATCGTCACGCGTACACCCAAAGAAGACATATGATCCCGTCCAAGCGGAGCCAACATAAAAACCTAACGAGCTTACCGCTTGTCCAGTTCCTCGACAAGAGCTGTTCCTGGCGGGGGAACGTCCTCCAGATTCATCGCTGCAAATTTGGCACTAAAGCCAGGCCTCGAGTAAAAACGCGGGATTGGAGAAGCCACGCAGACAGGAACGCACGATCAGAAGGGCTATAGAACACCACCTTGCGGTCCCCAAAGTCTGTGGAAATCACCTGTGGAACGTTTAGGAGGTAAAGTGTGCGGACATGCTCTGGCAGTGGACTAGCTTGGATGCGTACTTCCAATCATGAGTACGCCACAAAGCACACATCTCACATGAGTCACCATTACATAATCTTTGTGGCGCCCGAGGCCGCCCGACCCTCGGTCGTAGTCAGCCGCCTGATTGCACAACGCGATTCTGCAGCCCTCGTTCTGGGCCCCTGTCCCGCTATTCAACCGAACTACCCCACAGGTGGGTTTGAACCTGGCCTAGTTGAGTGAAAAGTGCCTCCAGCAAAAGCAGTGTTATGTTTCACGATTATAGCGTCATCAAGTAAGACAGTTAACATTTAAAACAACATTGCTGCAGCATTGGGCAATCACAGCTCAGTGGCAGGAATCAGTCAAAGCCTGATCAACATGAAGGGCATACACGGACTGGAGTTCAGACACATCAGAACTATTTATAATTAAGAGTGAAGCCTATTCTATTCTAGAACTATTAACATGTAGGAAACTATGTAGAATGCCACACATTTTACTAAGTAACGAGCTAGGAATACCTGCAGCATTGGGCAATCACAGCTCAGTGGCAGGGATCAGTCAAAGCCTCATCAACATGAAGGGCATACACGGACTGGAGTTCAGACACATCAGAACTGTCAGTCACCTCTGACTATGCCACTTAACTACTGCAGTTGAGGGCCTTTACTTGGTTTGCCTCCCCTAGCTCACTGTATCTATGCAACGGAGCCCCTATCTGAGGCTCCGTATCAATGCGTACATCATGATGCCGTACATGCGTTGTTTAGTCCGTCGGTCTAAGGGATTACAGACCCGAACAGTCATCGATCCGTATCAACGACACGATCTAGCCACAAGTGCTTAGGGTGCTCAGCTAGGAGCCAAGCACCAACACCGTAGCTAAGTTCAGATCACAGAGTCAGATCATAAGTGCCTACGTAGTGTCTGGAGTTGACTCACTTATGAGTGCCTTACTAGAATCTATCAATGAGAACCGTATCTACACCCCGGATCTCATCGATCTCATCGTACTTATAGATATCTATAAGTACGTAAATCACATGGAACCTCCCCTTACTACACGGGAGAGATCATAAACATTGCCTTATAAGTCAACATGACCTCACCTTACTATAGTAAGTATAATATTATTGTACCTCAATGTTGTACAGCTGTACCTTATTCACTCCTGCAGCTGTACCTTATTTAAATATGCACATGTGAGCCTTCTAAGTTCCTTATTAGTAGGATGTGACTCACAAACATGTAACTCTAATATGTCACCACATGTCCAATAAATATCTAAGGTATGCATGTGTGTATTCATTATCCCAACATTATGACTTATAAGTCATGAACCCTATTTAAAGTAAAGTGAACCCTATTTAAAGGTTAACATGAAATATATCAGTCTCAGGCGGCCTGAGTCAGGCCCACTTTGCCAAACCCCTCTGAGAGCCTAGAACACCTGGCGGAACCTTCGGCCTTCTTGTGGTCGGCGGTGTTAATATACTGGGTAAGCAGTTCATTTTAGAGCAGATATGCATGGCTGACGTGATGATAGCAACAGACATTATTTTCTCCGCATTTGCACACATCATTAATGACTAATCACACTATTTTCTGATAGAAGACCTAGAATAAAAATACTTCTGCCAGGGACGCTCTCAACTAGAAAGTTATCCACTCTTAATGTAGTTTACTAGCAAAAGACATACAAATTAGATGTAATGTGACGTTCATAAATATATATAGGTCTTAAGATGCAAGGAAGCTTCCTTGCAATTGAAGAAAAAAGTGAAGATATCAGTCTCAGGCCCCCGGTGCCCTAACAGTACTGTGTCACGTGTCGACATCATAACCGTAGGGCCGGGGGTCGAAATAATAATAACAATAGTAACAACAACAACAATAACAATAATAATAATAATAATAATAAGAATAATAATAATAATAATAATAATAATAATAATAATAATAATAATAATAATAATAATAATAATAATAATAATAATAATAATAATAATAATAATAATAATAATAATAATAGTAATATAATAATAATAATAATATCAATAATATCAATAATAATGATGATAATGATGATAATGATGATGATATATATATATAATATATATATATATATATATATATATATATATATATATATATATATATATATATATATATATATATATATATATATATATATATATATATATAGCTATAGCTAGCAAGCTGCCGCCTGATTACAGAAATGTTGCGCTCTCTCTCTCTCTCTCTCTCTCTCTCTCTCTCTCTCTCTCTCTCTCTCTCTCTCTCTCTCTCTCTCTCTCTCTCTCTCTCTCTCTCTCTCTCTCTCTCTCTCTCTCTGTTGTGTCTTGGGAGAGAGATAACATAAGGTACGGATCTGCTTGTGCGGAGATACGTATACGTAAGTATGGGAGAGCTCTCTCGTTCACACCATTGGTTTTGGACACGTCACATAAAGTGAATAGAGGGACATATGATGTGAAAAGAAAAACGCCTGCGTCAGGACACAAAAATTGCCGTTATATACTAGGAGACCTGGAGAGAAAGTTCTCCGTGGGTGACATGAGTTCATAGCCTATCACGCAAGTACAGATCTCAGTCAGTGAAGTTCAAAGAACCATGATGGAGATCCTATTGTGAGTGTACACGTGTAGGACAGGTGTATAAGTTACAGCATAAGTCTGTACTTCGTGGGTGTGACAAGTGTACTTCACACACTTAGGATGTGGTGATAAAGTACACTTGTCAGCGGTGATCTGCGATTGTGCATAACGCACGATCAGGCTAGGAGGGGCAGGTCGGCAGCGTGGTCCTCAGACAGTTGGAACTTCATCTTTGAGTTGCCAGGAGTCCTTTGAGTGTGAACACTAAAGGACCTGTCTGAGACCTGCCGGAGTATTGCTCTCACCGATATCATGCTATACTTGTGCATGTGGGCTGCGTGAGAGAATATCGGTAAGACTCGGTTAGAGCATCGGCAGTGCTTGGTACATGATAAAACATAAGTGTTATTGAGTGTCATTTAGTTGTGAAGACTGAATAACATTCAGTACTGTGCAGGAGGTTGTTGTTTTCTGTCTATTGAGACAGTGCGAGCTGCATAAGTGTAAGTGTATACACGTGTGGGCAGCGGTAAGAACACCTCCTGATAAAATTGTACATTGATGGAAGACATTGTGTTGTTTAGTTACTGGTGTAAGTATGATACTGATAGAGAGCAATGTACGTGACTCGTACAGGTGGTCAGTTACGAGGACGACGTCATAACTGATGCGAATGCTTGAGTATGTGACAGATACTTATGGTTGCGAACAGGTAATAAGCAACACCATGTAAAGAGACAGTTGGAACTTCATCTTTGAGTTGCCTGGAGTCCTTTGAGTGTGAACACTAAAGGACCTGTCTGAGACCTGCCGGAGTATTGCTCTCACCGATATCATGCTATACTTGTGCATGCGGGCTGCGTGAGAGAATATCGGAGGTTGTTGTTTTCTGTCTATTGAGACAGTGCGAGCTGCATAAGTGTAAGTGTATACACGTGTGGGCAGCGGTGGTCAGTTACGAGGACGACGTCATAACTGATGCGAATGCTTGAGTATGTGACAGATACTTACGGTTGCGAACAGGTGCTTATTCTACAAATACGGACATCAACTCCAACACAACAATAGGTTATGGGGCCCGCTGCAATCTCCAATGGAGCATGCGAAGAACCAAGCGACCAACTGATCCCGGAAAGCCGCTAGTAAGAACAAACTATCCACTTCCGTGTGTTGAGGTGACTGTGGAAGTCTTTGGTGACGTTGGTAGACCTGGTTTATATCTGGATCTTGAACATCCAGGGCATAACCCTCACGTGTTGTAGCGTTAACTAAGCGGAAGAGGTTTTTATGAGACAGTGAGACGTTCGTGGTGTGCAACGAAAGAGTGTTACATGATTGATTCGCAAGCGTACTCTTAAACCCAGGGTGGATTGAATTATACTGTACTGCCGCGTAGTCGGGCAACCGAGCGAACTACTTGAGCGAGGTTGTACTGCGAATCCAGATCACATGGCAAGTCAAAGAGCAATGCCAAGGACCATACTAGAGCATTATACCCTAGGAAATGCTACATGCCCTCCCCCTTGGCATAAGCTATGAGATGTTGTTTATGGCAATGGGGCCACAAACGTAAGACAGGGGCATCACGAACCCTGCTTACTGTAACTATAGACAATCACGCCTCCTATAGTTACGAAACAACGCAAGTCAGAGGATGAAGTCCACAAAGCAAGTTAGCACGACACAGACGAGGGACTCATCTGCTCAATGCTCGAATACCTTAACATTCTAAGGACTATCGTCTGCAAGGCGGATCCTCTAACTTAGGGGACGAACTCTCTAGACAGCACTCACACCAATGATGAAACAATTAGGTTGAGTCATTAGACTAGCACTTGTCCAAACCTTAGGTCCAGTTACCCTGCACTGCAGTGTAACCTTCGCTTGAGGTGGCTTTCCAACTAAAGGCATAAGGCATATCGTCTAGAGCAGCAAGCTATACACAACTAACTGCCACATAGTGTATCTCATGGGTAAGATACCAAAGCAAGTTATTCATGCACGGAACTACAATTTGCAGCTACACTGCCACAGCAAGTGCATCACAAAATGGAGCCGTGGATAAGGAAACATAACCCATGCAAAACAATTAACCAAGAGACATGCATGCAAGTCCCAATTCACGAATCCCCCTCCCAGACCCTTCCACCCTCCCTCCCTCCCAGATCAAAGCTGGCTGGTGTTGAAGCTCCAAGGGTCATCAGCCGCAAGTGGCTGGAAAAGTCTCAAGCCGCAAATGGCTTAATCAAGGGATGCCCGCAAGTGGGACTTAAGAAAGGACTGGGGCAGCTGCCACGTCATCAGCCAGATGGCGAACATGGGCAAGAGGCTCCCAAGTATTGTGAAAGGTTATGGGCAATCGGCTTTCCCTGTACAAAGCAGACAGGTCGTCAATAGACGAAGTTACTCCAGCTACAGTCCGTACGACTGTCTGCTGAGTGCCACACACAACTGTCGGACAAGACTAGCATCTGGTGATGCCCAGCATCTTTCACAACCAGTTCCGTTACATCATTATCTTGTACACAAGCACCGATCAAGCAATCACTAGATAAGGCTCTAGACGGCTACGTTCAAGTACATGCCTATACTCCCTGAAGTCACTGTCCCTTATCTGTTTGAGTGACTACAGGGTACACTAAGCTTGTTCACTCTCACAATAGCAACAATGATACAACACACACTGCCGCACCGTACCTGTACAAAGCAGACAGGTCGTCAATAGACGAAGTTACTCCAGCTACAGTCCGTACGACTGTCTGCTGAGTGCCACACACAACTGTCGGACAAGACTAGCATCTGGTGATGCCCAGCATCTTTCACAACCAGTTGGTATTCACTCCGGTGGGGCAGCCTTAAGAGTTCATCCGACAAACGTGTGATCTAGATAGGATTGTACCTTATGTTCGA
Organism: Botryococcus braunii; assembly: GCA_002005505.1. Classification (NCBI taxonomy): domain Eukaryota; kingdom Viridiplantae; phylum Chlorophyta; class Trebouxiophyceae; genus Botryococcus; species Botryococcus braunii. The sequence continues at coordinate 463,239 of KV908435.1, forward strand.
AAACGTCCAGAATCTGCCGTGTCTCAAGGTACCTTATGTTCTCAATGGACCCATATCCTAATAGTGCACACATGAAGATCACTTAAAGCACAAGGCATTCAATAATAATGTTCAGAACTCAACACTTCCCCTTGCCTGCATGCTTTAAGTGTATCTTCTCAAACCTAGTGAATCACGATGACCAACAAACACGGGCTTGGCAAGTGGCTTGGTCATAATGTCAGCCACATTGCGTGCAGATTCCACATAGAGGATATCTACCTGCCCAAGTGCCATAGCTTCCCTAGCGTAGTGGAAGCTTACTGCAACGTGCTTTGTGAATTTGGAATACAGGGGGTTCCGTAAATTAGAAATGCATCCTTGGTTGTCACAGAAAATTTTGACCCTCCAAGGTGCAGCCCCTATCTCTTCCAAGAAGCCCCTTAGCCAGTTGGCTTCCTTTACAATATGGCCAGCTGCCATAAACTCAGCTTGCACAGTTGAGGTAGCAACTGAGCTCTGCTTCTTGCTTCCCCAAACCACGGCACTACCATAGACTGATAGAACATAGCCAGTGGTGGAATACCTGTGGTCCAGGTCCCCAGCATAGTCGGCATCAACATAGCCTTCTAGCTCAGGGCCCTTTCCACCCAGAGTAAGAGCTAACTCTCTGGTATCTCTCAAGTACTTCAGCACTCGAATGGCCTCATTCCAGTGTGAGGTAGTGGGTGTCATTCTATACCTTGACAACACTCCAACAGCCTGAGAAATGTCAGGCCGGGTCGTATTGGCTATGTACAGTAACGATCCAATTAACTCGCAGTATCGATGACCAGGTGGCAGAGGGGTACCAGCCCCATGTGACATACCATCTGAGGACTCGGGTCTGCTGCTAGCCACGAAGTCCTTGGACATGGGGTTATCAACCCCACGTCCATCATCAGCAACGCCAAACTTCTCCACAAGAGCATCAATCTTGGGAGTGCAACTCATGGAAATAGTGCCCTGAACTCTATTGCGTAGGACCTGACACCCCAGGAAATCATTCACCTCTCCCAAATCATGGATGGTGAAGTCCTTCTTCAATAACTCTTTCCCCCACTCAATCTCTGCAACCACTCTGGCAACTATGAGAAGATCATCGACATAAACAAGAATAAACGACAGATTACCATCAGGGGCCCTCCTGATGTATACCCCAGCGTCGCTCTTGCACACACTATACCCCATCACGCTCAACTTGTCGCTCAAGGTCTTGTGCCAAGCCCGTGGGGCTTGCTTAAGACCGTAGAGTGCCTTCCTGAGCTTGCACACAACTCTCGTGTTGCCATTCTCAAATCCTGGTGGTTGGGTCACATAGACCTCTTCCTCCAACTCCCCATTGAGAAAAGCTGTCTTGATATCCACTTGGTGGATCTCAAGATTTTGTGTGGCAGCCACTGCCAGCACAGCTCTCCTAGCACCATAGCTGCTGGTAGGTGCAAAAACCTCACCAACATCTATACCAGGAATCTGTCTGCAACCCTGGGCAACCAATCTTGCTTTAAACCGAGTGACATTCCCATGTGCATCGTTTTTTGTAGAAAAAATCCAATGAACAGGGATAACTTTCTGCCCATGGGGTCTTTCCACATACTGCATAACCTCATGGGTGTCTAAAGACTCCATCTCCTCTTGCATTGCCTGCTGCCAAAACTCCCACTGAGGTGAGCGCTGGGCTTCCCTCAAGTTTGAGGGCACGTGAACTTTTCCCAACGTGACAGAAGGTACACTCTGTACCTTATGCTGTGGTGCAGCAGGGCTGTCAGCCTTACTGATGCTGTTCCCTTCTCTCTCTCTCTCTCCCTGGTTGCCAGAATAAGGTACATTATGTACCTTATGCTGGGACTGGGCAGTACTGCCGGGATTATCTGATTCCTTCTCAAGTCTCTCTCTCTCTCCTTGACTACTGGACTCATGTGCAGCACCCTTACATTCTCGCACCTTCCGCAATGCAGAGGGGAGCAGCAGCTCTCTCTCTCTCCTGGACTCACACTTGGGCACACTACCCAGACTTGCCTGAGCTGCGCCTACAATGTCAGCCTGCACACCATAAGCATGACTAGCCAGTGACTGGGATTGGGCACCAGCTTCCCCTACTGCTGGCATGTCTAACCCACTGCTCTCATCTCTTACATCTGCACCGAACATAGCCTCGACTGTCTCAACCTGCCCCTGCATATCAGGGAGACCAACCATGTTTGGCTCACTCACAATTGCCTGACCTGGGTCAGGGGCATGCAATGGGATGTCAGAATGCTCTCTCCTAGCCACGCGCTGTACATAACGCTGCTCCCTTGTAAGGGTGGTCCCTGGAGGAAGGGGAATTTGTGACTTCCCCTGCATTCGCAACCCCTCTTGTACCTTCTGCATTTTTTCTACCTGGGATTGAGTTTCTACACCCCCCCTGGCCAGATTCTGCATATGCTCAAGCACCGACCACGAGTGCTGAGATGGTTCTGGGGTCCCAACAGTAGAATCCAGGCTGGTGGGGTTTCCTTGGTCATGTGCTGCTGTGGTCCCGTCTCCAGACTGATCCCCAGCACAAAGTCCAGAGGTCCCAGGAGCCCCAGTGGAAAGCGTCTCCACTCCATGGTCATCCTCCTCATCCCAGAACGTGGGTGGAGCAGCAGAGGGAATTGCTTGAGGCGTTGCCAGATTCTCACTGCCAAGGGGGGGTGATATCCTAGAATCATAGACAGACCCAGGCTGGACCTTTGATAGACCCACTCTCTCAGCCCCCCTCAAGTGCTCGATAAAGCTGACGTCCCTACTCTCCTTCCACACTCCATTCCCCACGTACACACGATACGCTTTAGACTGGGGACAATAACCAGTAAACATCCCAGGGATGGTCTTGGGCCCAAAAACAGACCTTTGGCCACTGGGAATGTGCACATGGGCTACACAGCCAAACGTGCGCAGCACAGACACATCAGGTTTGACACCAAAGAATAATTCCATGGGGGTCAGGGACCTGCCTGAAGTAGGACCCACATTGTAGAGGAGGGTAGCTGTCTCAAGCGCCTCCTTCCAGAGGGAGGGGTCTGCTGCAGCATGGACCAACAGAGTCCTTGTTCGCTCCTTCAGGGTCCTATTCATCCTCTCCGCCACCCCATTCTGCTGAGGCGTGTAGGGCGCTGAGGACTCCATCTTAGTGCCCTGCTGAGCACAAAACTCTTTGAATTGCTGGTTCAGGAACTCTGAACCCCTGTCAGTCCTCACACACTTCACAACCGTGCCTCGTTGGGTCTGCCAAAAACGGAGCAGGTCTATCACAGCCTTTGGGATGCAATCCTTTGACTTCACAGGCAGGGAGGCAACTTGGTGTGAACTTTCATCCACTACAGTGACCCAATATCGTTCACCTGTGATGGCAGGAGGTGATATGGGACCCACAGTATCCACATGGACTCTATCGAGTGGGTGATGTGCAGGCCTGGAAGATACAGGGAAAGGAGGTCTGGAGTGTTTCCCTTGTATACACGATTCACAGTGCTTGGGGCACTCAGAGCAGGGAGCAAGGGAGATATTGATTCCTGTAACCAGATCTTCCTTGGAGAACCTCTGCATGCTGCTGGCACCAGGATGACCTAACCTAGCATGCCACAGAGATCTCTCGCTACACACGTGTCCTTTCCTAAGATGAGACGCCTGAGCCATGTGATCAATATGTCTGCAGCCAACTTTGTAACGGAATGCGAGGATTTCCGAGCATTTCGGGACATTTGCGGGAGACGCCCTTTGGCGCCATACTGCACGCCCGTGGGAGCCACGTGGTTAGCCGCTCGAACGAGAGTAGCACCTTCCGTCGGTGATGGTTGCTTACGCCATGCATAGTTGGCACTCCGTCATTGCGTGTGTTTGATGACAATAATTGTCACCGTTAGCACGCCAGCGAGTGGACGATCTAGGGCTCTCACGAAGGATAGAGGGACAGAAGTCGTACATGGGCCGAGTCCGAATGATAGGCGTCCCTTGGCTAGGAACCCGCGTGCCGAGTAGATTAACACGAGAGGACAGAACTGGAGAAACCACAAGGGTAAGCTGTGTGGTGGGGTGGTTCTTGTAAACGCTTGCTTGCCCCAAGTGACGGACCTCGTGTCGCGCCTCGTTCCTTGCTCCCTTCCTGCTTTACTTCCTTATAAATTCCGCTGAGTTATTACATTTGGTATCGGCGAAAGCCGTTATCAATCCTTTGGGGTTTTCGATCAAGTTGTTGGAAGTTGGCAGATGCCGATGCAAGGATCTAACTTTGGGATGCCCCTCGTAGATGAGCTCGGTGACATCAGATAGGTTTAAAAACCTTTCTGAGGACGACCGAAGCCTTTTGGAAGGTTCTTTGCGGGAAGGCTTCGAGGTTACGGATTTGTTAGAGGAGGACGTCGATTCCATGAACCCGATCGCCCCTACAACCGAGGGATCGGAAGGCAAAAGGAAGAAACGCCCCTTGTCAAAGGAAGATATTGAACAATACGTTGACGCTTTGGTTCAAGAAAAGTTGGAGGCTCGGCAGGGCGAGGCTCAAGCACCGATCCAAAAACCGGTGCAAGTGCGTGCTGCCCCTCCTTCTCTCTTTAACGGAAAACGTGGAAGTTTTATGTTTTTTGCACGGAAATTGGCATCATATGCTAAACTCACAAACGTGCCTGATGCTAAGTGGGTTGCTTTGGCAGTTCAACACTTGGAAGAAAGACCTCTTAAAGTGTGGGATGCTTTTGTGCGTAAGTGGGAAAAAGAGGGAGGAGAGGAAGATGCCATAGAGTGGGAAGACTTTAAAGCTTTTATGTCCAAAAGATATGATGCCACTGACACAGTAGCAATAGCAAGACAAAAGCTTGACAAAGTCTACCAGGGAAATGAAAGTGTGGAGAGGTACATTGAAAGATTTGTTGCTTTGCTTTCGGATATTGAGGTGGAATATGAAATGGTAGAGCAGGATAAGTTGCACTTATTCATGAAGGGTCTTAATGTGCAGTTAAGATTGGCCAGTACCATCAACCCCGGGACAGGGAAACCCTTCACAGACCTGGATGACTTGTGCTCCTTTGTGGTCAAGTATGAAGGTGGTTTCAAGAGTGCCCATGGGGATGCACAGGGAGGTCCCCCCAAGAGGAGGACACTATCAAACTTCCACACCAATCTTGGTGCAGCTCATATCCCAGAGGAAGTTCAAGGGTCACCACCCTTCTGGGGAGCTGTTGGAGGACCCCCTGGTGCACCAGGGAAGGGAGGAAAGTTGGACTCTCGGAAGGTCATCCCTGCTAATAGGGAGTGTTACTTTTGCAAACAGTTGGGCCATGAAGCATGGCAATGTCAGTTGAAAAGGGAGTGGTTGGCTGCTAAAGCTAAAGCCGGAGGGTTCCAACCACCAGTTTTTCAACCGGGTTACTTTCCCTCTGCACCACAGGCCCCACCAGTGGTGGCACCAGTGCAAGGAGGGCTTCCACCACCTCTAGGAGGGCAAGGTAATTGGCAAGGGAAAGGAAAGGGAAGAGGGAAGTGGAAGGGGAAAGGGAAGGGGAAACCCAAAACTTGACTCGCAAGGGTCATGGATCCCCATTGTTTGGCCTATTTGTCTTCACTCTCTGAACCCTTTGAGTTGGTAGTACCTAAGAAAAATTGTGCAGAGGCTTGCTTGCATGATTTCTTTGCAAAGAGAAAACATGATCCCAGCCTTGGTGCCTGCTTTGTTGTTAGCCAAAAAGTCTGGAAAAGCAGGAGGTTTTTCTTAGAGTACAGGACAAAGGCCAAACCAAAAGTTCTTGCTCGGGGATGTAGGGGAGAACAATTTATGTTCTCGGGCAAGACCGGAATCTTTCCTTTTTCCTTTGTGCTTGCATGTGTCATGCCACAACCATCTTGTCATGTAGGGCATGTGGGAAATCTCTCACCACTCAACCTGACTTTTGCCGTTACTGTTCGAGGCATGGAGTTTCGTGCACTCATGGACACTGGGGCTACCCATTCTTTTGTCCGAGGCAAAGTACTACAAGGGCTTAGGTATCACAAGGAAGCAACAACAGTAGTCCTTGCAGATGGGTCCTTGTCTGAAACCAAGGGGAAGGTTGACCTTAGTGTTAGGTTCACCCCTTCGGTAGTCACCCGCCATACTTTCTTTGTATGTGATTCTATTATGGAGGGGGTGGACCTCATTCTGGGACAAGACTGGATGTCTCTAAGGGAGGCCACAGTCAGTGTTGGGGTTGGAAAGGCACAAATAAAACATCAAGGGAAGTGGGTAACGTTGGACCCTCACAGGAAAGTCTTACCCTGCACGTTGCAATGGGGTATGAACATAGTGAGGAAGGGGAAGAACAAAGTAGATCAATGGAGACTTTGTCTGTTGAATGTTGTCATGAGACCTGAAGAGTATGCATGGGATGAGCAGGAGTCATCCCTGGAGGAAAACGGGCTCGATCCCTCCGACGACGAATCAGGCACCTCATCAACCAACTCCAGGGGACCGGGTACCCAGGGCGGGCCGGTCCCGGAATTATTCTCGGAACCCCTAGTGGAGGGGGAGGAAGAGGGAATAATGGAGGGGGAGGAGGAGAAGCCAACGTCGTCGTCGGGTAAGCTCACGGGATCCTTGGGATTGGAGGAGGTGTTGAAGGGCAAATCGGAACAATTGGGGGTGCTCCTTAGGGAGTACAGTGATTTGTTTCCTCAAGGTTTGCCAGGATTGCCACCGCATAGACAGGTGTATCACACCATCAGGATACAACCTGGCTCTGTACCTCCTAATAAGCCTGCTTATCGTTTATCTTCTCTAGAAATGGAAGAGTGTACTAAAACAGTGGATGAGCTTCTCGCATTAGGGCACATCCGGCCCAGTCACTCACCTTATGCATCTCCTGTTCTTTTTATTAAAAAGAAGGAAGGAACTTATAGGATGGTAATTGATTATAGAGCTGTCAACCAGATTACCATTCCGGATAGGTACCCCTTGCCCCGGATTGATGATTTGCTTGATAGGCTCAAAGGAGCAAAGGTCTTCTCCAGCCTGGACTTATTGAGCGGATACCATCAGGTCCGGCTTAAAGAAGAAGATATCCCAAAGACAGCATTTAGAACACCATTCGGGTTGTACGAGTTTCTGGTGCTCCCCTTTGGTTTAACGAATGCTCCGGCCACTTTTCAGCGGCTGATGAATGAAATCTTCCATGATTTCATTCGGGAGGGATTTGTCGTTGTCTATTTGGATGATGTGCTCATTTTCAGCAAGGATGAAAACATGCATTATGTTCATTTGGAAAAAGTCTTCGCTCGCTTGCGAGAGAAGCAACTCTTTGCCAAGCTACCCAAGTGTGAGTTCATGCGTTCTGAACTTCGATACTTGGGGCATATCATTGGAAGGGATGGATTAAAGGTGGACCCACAAAAGGTGGAAGTAGTCAAGGAATGGCCCGTACCCAAAAACACAACGGATGTCCGTAGGTTTCTGGGCCTTGCAAACTACTTCAGGAAGTTTATCAGGGACTTCAGTGCCATCGCTGCTCCCTTGACAAAGTTGTCAAGCAGCAAGAGGGCATGGGAATGGGAATTGGAACAAGAGGAATCTTTTTCAGCATTGAAGACTGCTTTGGTAGAGGCCCCTATCTTATCACTACCTGATCTTCGGAAACCATTCCAAGTGACATGTGATGCAAGTGATTTTGGGGTGGGAGCAGTTCTCATGCAGGACGGGAAAGTAGTAGCATACTATAGCAAAAAGTTGAATAGTGCAGAGCGTAACTATTCTGCTACGGAAAGGGAATTGCTGGCTGTAGTGTATGCTTGAAATATTCTGGGCTTGGCGTATCCTGCATGGTGGCGGCACGGAGGGTGTTAGACGATGTCCTCCTACTTGTGCGTTGTTAAGTAGGCACGGACATATACAAGTCAAGGACTGGTTAGCAACTGATTGATAGACACCCGGAGTGCCACTATAGTTCCAACCAAGTGTTACAATATCTCTCATCTCTCCTAACAAGGTGACGCAGTTCAAACACGCCTAACCTGCTCTCACCCAGGTCGTGTTCATTACTTTGTCCGATGAGCTAAACTCAACTCTATATGTCTAACATGTTCTAACAATGTTCATCTGAGTGCTAAATCCAGGAATACAATAAGGATTAAGTCACCTGCATGGTGGCGGCACGGAGGGTGTTAGACGATGTCCTCCTACTTGTGCGTTGTTAAGTAGGCACGGACATATACAAGTCAAGGACTGGTTAGCAACTGATTGATAGACACCCGGAGTGCCACTATAGTTCCAACCAAGTGCCTTCCCTATCCGTGCTTGCCCCATATGCCTCCTTTCTACAAACGTGTCTGTAACTTGCGTTATGATAGTCTTCGTTCAAATGCATGTATTGCCTGGCAGAACTCAGGGTTCTGCCTCTCTTTCCTAATTGGTATTGTCTTCATACGGAGACTTGCCATTATTACTCCTCTGAGGGAAAGGCATAAAATTAATTAACACAACACTTCCCCTTGCCTTTACCTCACAGAAACTTGGCCAGTCCCAGTGAGTTACGATGTCCCAGAAACACTTGTCTAACTAGTGGTTTGGTAAAAATGTCAGCCACATTTCTAGCAGATTGAATGTACTTGAATTCAACCTGCCCCTTTGCAATAGCTTCACGTGCGAAATGACAGCTAATTGCAATATGCTTTGTGTGTTTGGAGTACACCGGATTCCTCAGGTGGTTTATACACCCTTGGTTGTCACAATGAATCTTCACTATCCACGGTAACACTCCAATTTCCTCCAGGAAACCTCTCAGCCAATTTGCTTCCTTCACAACAGCACTTGCTGCCATGAATTCAGCCTCCACTGTTGAAGTGGCAACAGCAGATTGCTTTTTACTTCCCCACACTACTGCTCCTCCAAACACAGTGAGGACAAAGCCAGTGGTAGAGAAGCGATGATCCTGATCACCTCCATAGTCGGCATCCACATAGCCTTCTAGCTCTATCTCCCCCCCTCCGAGAGTTAGAACCAAATCTCGGGTTCCTTTCAGATACTTCAACACACGGATGGCTTCATTCCAATGTGCTGTGGTGGGAGATATGCGATAACGAGACAATACACCTACTGCCTGAGCTATATCGGGACGTGTGGTGTTGGCTATATACAGAAGAGACCCTACTAACTCACAGTAACGGTGACCTGGAGGTAGTGGACTGCCAGCACCAATGCTGTCGCTCCCATCTCTCGGTGCAGGCCTTTGGGACATTACGAAATCTTTTGTCATGGGAGTATCAGGTCCCACTGACTCAAGATCCAAGCCAAATTTCTCTACAAGTGCATCGATTTTAGGGATGCAACTCAGGGTGATCAGCCCTTTATCTCTATCTCTCATCACTTGACATCCCAAGAAATCCTTCACTTCCCCAAGATCATGGATGGTGAATTCTTTCTTGAGAAGTCCCTTCACTCTCTCGATTTCTGACATGCCCTTGGAAACTATCAGAAGATCATCAACATAGATCAGCACATAGGACTTTCCTCCATCAGTAGAGCATCTCACATACACTCCCGCATCACTCTTGCACACCTCATACCCCATGACTTCAAGTTTGTCATTCAGGGTTTTGTGCCAGGCACGTGGAGCCTGCTTCAGGCCATACAACGCCTTTCTCAATCGGCACACAATATTCTTATCACCATTCTCAAAGCCAGGAGGTTGCGTTACATATACTTCCTCCTCGAGCTCACCATTCAGAAAGGCGGTCTTAACGTCCACCTGATGAATTTCACAGCCCTCTCTTGCAGCAACAGCAAGCAGAGCTCTTCTAGCTCCATAGCTACTAGTAGGAGCAAAGACCTCCATCACATCCACTCCAGGGATTTGTCTGCATCCCTGTGCCACTAATCTGGCCTTGAATCTCACAACATTGCCATGTGCATCCATTTTCACTGAAAATATCCAGTGAACTGGAATAACCTTATGTCCACGAGGTCTCGGAACATACTCCATGACCTCATGAGTATCTAGAGAATTTTGCTCTTCCTGCATAGCTGCCTTCCAGTATTCCCACTGGGGAGACATCTGTGCTTCTCTCAAATTAGAGGGAACGTGAATTTTCCCAAATCTGACACCTGTGTGCTTTTCCTCTGAATTGCCTGATTTTCTCTCACTTTGTCCAGAACCCACTACTCTTCCACTGACACTCGCTGAGTTACACATCACAGGCTCTCCAGTAGAAGTAGAATGCTCTCTCATAGCACGCTCTCGCTTGGACTCACACTTGGCTTTGCACAAGTTACTCTGCTCATCCCTCACATCATCCTCCCATGCACAGGTACCTCTCGGACAGTCTTTGTAATTTGGAATCCCTTCACATTGTCCAGACTTCCGATTCACCTCCTCAGACACACTCTGACATGCCTGCAAGAGTTCAGACTCTTCAGGTCTCTCACAAGCAACATCGGGATATGGCAGAGTGTCTGCATACTTCCCCTGATTTATGTGATCCACATGCCTCTCAGACCGACTGCATGTCACTGTTGGGAGTGACCTCACATCTCTGACATCACTCTCCCAGGCACAGGTACCTCTCAGTGAGCACTTGTAATTTGGTCTGTCTCCACAATGTCTGTGCTCCTGATTCACCTCCTCCTCTCGTCCCTTACATGGAGTCAAGGATGCAGATCCTGTCTCCCGCTCACAATCATGTTTGGCTGGTGCAGAGAAAGCATATGATGCTTCCTCTGACCGGTGGCTGCCACCACAGTCCCGTCCAGGAGTGCTCTGACTGGACGGGTTGCCAGAAGAACTCTGCATGGTCACATCTCTTACATTTCTCTCAGTCACTGAACAAGACCCACACATACTGCTCAGCTCCCCGGGACCATTTGCAGCTTTGCATGTAGCTGCCCCCCTCACTGCACTCACATGCAATTCATGCCCCTCATGTGAATCACCCTCTAGCTGCACTTCCCCTGGTCCCTGTGACAGAGAGTCACATTCAGTCAACCCCTCTCGCTCTCTGCTCTTTCCCTTCTCCTGTGGCAGCAGGAGGTCTTTGGCGGCAGTGCGTTGTTCGTGTCGTTGAGCCCGGGTCAGGCCATCCAATTGGTGGTTGCGGCAATCAGACCTAGTTGGTCTGAGGACCTCCTGGGCTCGCTCCATCTGCGGTCGAAGGTGGGAGTCCTGTCTCACTCCTCTGGCTAAGTCCTGTACTGCCTCCAGGGTTTGATCCATATCCACTGGGTCACACAGTCTTCTGGATTCAGGCTCGGGCTCAGCCTCACTGGGGGGTCCTGTGACAGGCTGTGTGGGGAGGTTGCTGGAGGCTGGCAGGTACTCAGGCTCACTGTGTGGGTCATCAAGATCTGTCTCAAGGCTGATGTTGGTTGTGCCAGGGGAGGTGCCGGGAAAGACTGGGGGAGTGTCACTTGCAGAGGGCTCAGGACACAGAAACTCTGTAGACTGTGTTGAGGAAACGCTCATGCCAACCCGAGAGGCTCCCCTGAGGTGCTCCACGAAAACCACATCTCTGCTCTCCTTCCAGATACCCCCTCCCACATAGATCCGATAGGCTTTGGAGGAGGCTGAGTAACCAGTAAGCATCCCTGGCACAGTTTTAGGGGAAAACACAGAGCGCTGGACATCAGGAATGTGCACAAAGGCCAAGCAACCCCAGGTACGCAGTGGGGTTACATTTGGTTTGTAGCCAAAAAATAATTCTGATGGCGTGCGGTCCCTCCCGGTACTGGGACCCATGTTCAGTAGGGTGCATGCAGTTTCCAGGGCCTCCTTCCACAACGTTGGACTGGCAGCTGCAAAAGCCAGAAGAGTCCTGGTACGTTCCTTGAGGGTGCGATTGGCTCTTTCAGCCGCTCCATTCTGTTGCGGGGTGTAAGGAGCTGAGGTCTCCAATTTAGTCCCCTGGGATGCACAAAATTCTTTGAACGTGGCATTCAGAAATTCAGTTCCACGGTCACACCGGACACACTTCACTTTGGTTTTCTTCTGGGTCTGCCAGTATAGAATGAGGTCCCTCACAGCAGCACTGATGGCATCTTTGGACTTCACAGGCAGGACCGCCTTTAACTGAGATGACTCATCCAAAGCAGTCACCCAGTAACGTTCACCAGTTACTGCAGCAGGAAAAATGGGGCCCACAGTGTCAATATGTACTCTGTCAAGTGGTTCAACAGCTGGTCTACTGCTTATTCCAAATGGAGGCCGAGACGTCTTTCCCTCAATACATGCTTCACAGTAGACTGGACAATTGGAGCAGGGACATAGGGATGTATCAAGTCCCGAGACCAGGTCCTCATTGGTTAGGCGCTGCATCCATGTTTCACCTGGATGTCCCATTCTGCTATGCCAGAGGTATCGTCTGGCACAGTTGTGTGAGTTTTGGGTGGGGGTTTTGGACTTCACAGCAGCTGAAATTCTTCTGTGGTTAACACTGGGACTCAGAGCTACAACTTGATGAATATAAAATAGCCCTTTCTCTGCACTGATCCGAGACCTCCAGCTGTTTGGACCACAGACTTCAGTGAACGCTCCAACATCATCTGTGCGAAAGACTGCCCCATCCCGCAATGCTGCAGATACTGACAGTATGTTTGAGGTTGCAGAAGGAACACACTGAACATGATGTATCCACAGGGGAACTCCCACTCGACTGAGGATGCAGACAGAGCCTGATGCTACAATTCCTCCAGTGGCATCTGAAGTGGCCAGATGTAATGGGATGGGTTTGGCATGCACAGTTGGATTATGTAGTAGGGTCACATCATTCACCAGATGTACAGATGCTCCACTGTCCACCAGCCAGGATTGCAGAGACGAATTTCTGACAGGAGTCTTCAGGATGTTGAGGGAAATTATGTATGGCATACCTCCAGGTGGTGGAGGTGGGGGAGCTGGGGGTTGGAACCATGCCGGAAAGGCATCCAGTCCAGGGTGCGCCAGCTGGGCTGCAGGAGGGTGTGGGCCACCCATATGTGGAGGTCCCTGTGGCCACATTCCCTGCAATTGTTGGACCGCTGCCACTACGTTCCGTTGGGTCTCCTCGTCCCGCTTCCTCTTTCGACAGTCCCTCCAGTAATGCCCCTTCTTATTGCAGTAGTTGCAGATGCCCTTAGTCTCGGACTTGGCCTCAGAGACAGTTGGTTGGGCCTGCTGATGGACTGCACTGGCAGCTGGTGGGGTATTGGCTCCACTGGAGCCTTGTCCAAGAGCCAAAACCCTTGGTTGGCGAGGAGCATATTCATCAAAACCCACTGCAGCTGCTGTGTTGCGCAGAAGTCCAGCCAGCTTCTCCAGGGGTTGTGCTGCAGCAGTTGTGATCATTCCTGGCTCTTTAGCTGCATCAGGCAAGCCCTGCACAATCTGGGTTGCAACGTGTGCATCCAGTAGAGCATGGTTGTTCCTGTCAAGGCATGCCTTCAGGTTGATCATTCTGTTGACATATTGCGAAATCGTCTCGTCATGTTTCATTCCCTGGCTCATTTCTTGGAGCCAATCTGCATTGGCCTCGATATTATATCCACCAATAAACTTTCTGCAGATGAACTCATATGCATCATAAGCAGAGGGCAGATTAGACAGAGGTCCCAGCCATTCCTCTGGGACTGACTCATAAATCAGTAACATTGCGGCTGCGTCATGTGCTGTACCAGGCATAGCCTCCATGATGGCAGGCAAAGACCCTTTTGACTCATTTGCTGCCAAAAATGCATTCTTCCAAACAATAATATTTGTCCCCCGTTCCTTCAGTTTTATGTGTACCTTGACATTTGTTGGGATAATCTTGGGCAGCTCATCTCCGCTGCCTGTTGAGGTGCTGGGAGTACACGGTTCTCTGATGGGTGTGGATGAGGCTGGTTCACTGCTTGACGTTGATGCTCCACTAGCTGATGATCCTTTCTTCTTGGAAGTCATAATTCCCCAGTTGTCTTATAACTCCAGTACTCGCAAGGTAGCAGCAAGATCTTACTTCTGAACCAGGTGGGTTGAGCTAACGGACAGCCAACGTGAAGGTGAAAGATGTAGTCTTTGACGATAAAGGCTCTCTCGTCAGGATTGCGGTCTCCACGTTGTCCTCCTTCTCTGATTAGTTCGTTGTATGACGGAGGTCCTGATCTCAAGCGCGCTGGAACGTTGAGGTTGGTGGTCTTCCTGGCTGTTTGCTTTGTCCGCTTCTTCGCCATTCACAGTCTAGTGAGCTCCGATTTAGGCGCCACCCACTCTCAGCATCCGAGCCCGTGGGCCCATAACCTGAAATATTCTGGGCTTGGCGTATCCTGCATGGTGGCGGCACGGAGGGTGTTAGACGATGTCCTCCTACTTGTGCGTTGTTAAGTAGGCACGGACATATACAAGTCAAGGACTGGTTAGCAACTGATTGATAGACACCCGGAGTGCCACTATAGTTCCAACCAAGTGTTACAATATCTCTCATCTCTCCTAACAAGGTGACGCAGTTCAAACACGCCTAACCTGCTCTCACCCAGGTCGTGTTCATTACTTTGTCCGATGAGCTAAACTCAACTCTATATGTCTAACATGTTCTAACAATGTTCATCTGAGTGCTAAATCCAGGAATACAATAAGGATTAAGTCACCTGCATGGTGGCGGCACGGAGGGTGTTAGACGATGTCCTCCTACTTGTGCGTTGTTAAGTAGGCACGGACATATACAAGTCAAGGACTGGTTAGCAACTGATTGATAGACACCCGGAGTGCCACTATAGTTCCAACCAAGTGCCTTCCCTATCCGTGCTTGCCCCATATGCCTCCTTTCTACAAACGTGTCTGTAACTTGCGTTATGATAGTCTTCGTTCAAATGCATGTATTGCCTGGCAGAACTCAGGGTTCTGCCTCTCTTTCCTAATTGGTATTGTCTTCATACGGAGACTTGCCATTATTACTCCTCTGAGGGAAAGGCATAAAATTAATTAACACAACAATGCTCTACAGGAATGGCGATGTTATGTGTTAGGAAAACCAGTCACCGTAACCACTGACCATAAGTGTAATACCTTTTTGCAACAACAGCAGACTTAGCCCGAGAAGAGCTAGGTGGGCTGAGCGATTGCAGGAGTTTGACATACTCTGGGTTTGGGAGCCAGCAAGACTAACGTCGCAGATGCCTTGTCCAGGATCCCAATCCTCGCGGCCAGGCAGCTCCGACGCAACGTCGAGCCAGCGGAGCCCGAGCTCAGGAGTGTCAAGCCCCGGGTCGCAATGGACTCCGGCGGGAGGGCCCGCCCGAGCGGAGTCACCCAGCAGCTTGACACGTGTGAACCCTTCCTGGAGTTAGTAAAAAGGGCATACATGGATGATGAGTGGTTGGGAAAGAGGTCGAACAGAAGGAAGGTGCATTTCAGGAATGGGATATGGGAATATGGGAAGGAGGGACGGAAGTATGTCCAGGGCATTATGAGGTGGA
>KV908436.1:0-15000 GCA_002005505.1 Botryococcus braunii
TCTGCTGGGATCTGAGTTGCGACACCAGTCATCCCGCCCAGCATCGCCGAGCTGTGGAACCTCTGCAAGTGACGTAGGAGCCCAGCACCCGTAGTGATCTTACGAGACTTGCATGATGCCTTCCAAGGCAGGTGGGGTCAAAGAGAGGAACGCTGGCCATGGCATCACCAGCTGGGCAACCCAACCCCAAGACCGTTCTGGATGCTGGAAAGTGGTGAAGCCCCCAGTCCCTCTGAAAAACTGGCTGGGCTGAGGCGAAGCGGAGAAGAAAAGGGAAAACCAAGATGATGTGTGAAGAAACACAGGAGTAAGTGTTGTAAAACACTGGAATCTTCGTTAGTGCTGGATGCTGGGGAGGGGTGAAGCTGTGAGTCCCTGTGAACGACGGGCAGGCGGAGGCAAATCTGAGGGGCCAAAAAAGAAAAAGAAAAAACCAATACTGTGTGTTAAGAAACACAGGAAGTGGGGAAGAACACGGGAAATTCCGCAGATGCCAGACGCCAGAAAGTTACGAAGCCGCCAGTCCTGCGGAAAGACTGGCCGAGCTGGTGCAAATCTGAGGAAGAAAACAGGAAAACCAATACGATGTGGTATCAAACTGAGAATGAAGTGTTGAAAAACACTGGAAATTCCGCAAAGGCTGGACGCTGAAAGTGGCGAAGCTGCCAGCCCCGCTTAAAGACTGGCCAGGCGAAGGCAAATCTGAGAAAAAAAGATAAAATCAATACTATGGGTGACGAAACAGATTATCTTCTTTCTTTCTTTCTTCTTTATTGAAGCCCTGCGCGCTTCTCCTTCCTTCCTTCATGGTCCATGCAAGAGTGTTGCAGGTACTGGACCGCTTATGATATCATGACCTATCGATGCGTATCACGTTTCTTACAAGAGCTAATCATCCGTTCCACAGAGACCTGCAGCTTCTCCCAGTAGGGGTCTAGACATGTGTAACCCAGTTATTCGGGCTGGGTTCCGGTATTGTCATCGTAGAAAGTGACAGTAGTATACCACAGCAGGTTACGTCTGCTGCTGCAGGATTTTCAATGCGCTTGCCATTCTGAGAAAGCGGCTATTTGCAGTTGCCGAGCACGAGATTTGCCTTCGCCTGGCCAGTCTTTAAGCGGGGCTGGCAGCTTCGCCACTTTCAGCGTCCAGCCTTTGCGGAATTTCCAGTGTTTTTCAACACTTCATTCTCAGTTTGATACCACATCGTATTGGTTTTCCTGTTTTCTTCCTCAGATTTGCACCAGCTCGGCCAGTCTTTCCGCAGGACTGGCAGCTTCGTAACTTTCTGGCGTCTGGCATCTGCGGAATTTCCCGTGTTCTTCCCCACTTCCTGTGTTTCTTAACACACAGTATTGGTTTTTTCTTTTTCTTTTTTGGCCCCTCAGATTTGCCTCCGCCGGCCCGTCGTTCACAGGGACTCACAGCTTCACCCCTCCCCAGCATCCAGCACTTACGGAGATTCCAGTGTTTTACAACACTTACTCCTGTGTTTCTTCACACATCATCTTGGTTTTCCCTTTTCTTCTCCGCTTCGCCTCAGCCCAGCCAGTTTTTCAGAGGGACTGGGGGCTTCACCACTTTCCAGCATCCAGAACGGTCTTGGGGTTGGGTTGCCCAGCTGGTGATGCCATGGCCAGCGTTCCTCTCTTTGACCCCACCTGCCCTTGGAAGGCATCATGCAAGTCTCGTAAGATCACTACGGGTGCTGGGCTCCTACGTCACTTGCAGAGGTTCCACAAGCTCGGCGATGCTGGGCGGGATGACAAGGGTGTCGCAACTCAGATCCCCAGCAGAGTACAGGAAGCTTGAAGCCATCTTGCGAGCTACCTCCAGCTGGTTGTGCACCACTTGCTTCAAAACCCATTCCCTGGGAGTTCTTTCGTGCGCAACCAACCCAGACACCTGCCAGCGCTTGTGGAATCTGATGGCCTGGTTCCCCCTGATGTTAACCTTCTTCCTGGCCTTCCCCGCCCTGCACCGCCGCCGCAGGATACTTCAGAGCCCCAGGGCCGCCTCCATTCGCAACCCCGAGGACGACCGCGTGCATCCGCCGCCGTTGCTGATCCTCCGCCCTCTGCTCCCCCGGCTCGTGTCCGCCGCCATCCCCTGACCCCTGCCCTTGTCCATCACGTTTTCACCCTTGGTCACCATTCGTACCGCAGGGTCCCTAGGTCAGCATGGATACCTTGGGCTGCAGCATTGCGGTCCGCTCTCAAGGCTGTTGCGGACTCGGGCTCCGAGGCTGCCTGGGTTGAGCTGTTGATCCTTCCGATGTGCGTCCTGTCAGCTCATCGCAGGCCTCGGGGTGAGGGAGTTGCGCAGCACGTCCGCCGTCGGGCCCGCGCATGGTTGGATGGGGATATTGATGGCCTAATTGATGAACTCTTGGCCACCGCGCCTGCAGCCACTGCCCCACCCCGCCCATTAGACGATGCGGCGCTTGCCGGTCGCGTCTTGCGCAAGGTTGCAGATGGCCATTTATCAGCGGCTGTTCGGATGTTGGAGCCTGCCACCATCGCCCCAGCCACGCCTGACACACGTGCTGCATTGGCAGCGCTTCATCCTATCCGACCGCTTCCCGTTGGCGCCCCGCCTGCGCAGGCCCCTTACCGTGCCCAAGTGGAGGAAGTCTTGGCTGCCCTCAAAACCTTCCCACCTGGTACCGCTGGCGGGCGGGACGGCTTGACCCCATTACATATAAAACATGCCTTCTCTGTAGGTGGCTCAGACCTCTTATTGGACAGCCTCCTTGGCGTGGTCAATCGGGCCTTAGCTGGGGATGTTCCCCCTCCCTTGCGATCTTATTGGGCCAGCGCTCCCATCACCCCTCTCTTGAAGCCCAATGGGGGTATCCGGCCCATTGCAGTGGGGCTCACCCTGCGCCGTCTGGTTTCCAAGATAGCTGTTGCAGCCGTCTTGCCCGCTGTCAGTGAGTACTTGTAGCCACACCAAGTTGGGGTTGGAGTCCGAGGGGGTGCAGAAGGCCTCGTCCATGCCCTCAACCGCTTGGTGGCACACCAGCAAGATTCCCCCGACCTCGTTGTTGTCAGCTTGGACTTCCAAAATGCTTTCAATACGGTCGACCGCAACCGCATGCTTGGGGAAGTCGCCCTCCATTGCCCCAGCATCTGGCAGTATGTGGCGACGACGTACGGCTGCGCGGCCCATCAGTATGTTGGGCCCCATGTCGTGGACTCCACAACAGGGGTCCAGCAAGGGGACCCCCTCTCTCCGCTGCTTTTTGCGCTCACTGTCCAGCCACTCCTCCTTGACCTTCATCGGGAGTGTCCCGACGTACACCAAGGGTGGTATCTGGATGACGGCACGTTTGTTGGTCCCGTGCCCGCAGCGCAGCAGGCAGTCCAGTTGGTTGTTGACCGGGCCCCCGCATATGGCTTGAGCCTCAACCCTCACAAGTGCTGTGTGTGGTCGCCGCGCCCGAACCCTCAGCATTTGGATGGGTTCCCTCTGGGCTTCGTCAATGAAACTCGTGCTGGTTTGATAGTGTTGGGGGCAGCGGTCACCGTGTCAGTCGAGTACGCGGCTTCCGTAGCCCAGGCGCACGTTGATGCCGTGGCAGCCTCGCTCCAGCGTTTGCCGATTCTCCGCCACCCCCAAGCCGAGCTTCTCTTGCTTCGCAGTTGCCTTGGGACCTGCAAGGTGGTTTTCACAGCCCGGACCATGCCGCCAGCTGCAGCTGCGCAAGCTTTGGTGACCTTTGATATGCTCCAAACCCAGGTCCTCCAATCCATTGTCACAGCTGGTGGTGGTGGTTTTGGCCCTTTGCAGCAAACCTTGGCTGGCTTGCCTATTGCCCAGGGGGGTCTAGGGGTCACTAAGGCCACTTCCCTTCTGCCTTGTGCCTATCTCGCCTCCGTCACGCAGACAGCCCCCCTCCAGGACCGCCTTCTGGGGACATCCACTGCCCCTCTTGTCCCCGCTGCCCTAGCTACCAAGGCTGACTACTGCGCCCTTGTTCCTGATTTCGATGCGGCGCTCTTCGAGGATCCGGATTTTGTCCGCAGCAAAGTGCAAGCCCGGCTGTCCAAACCCTTGTCTCACCGCGCATACCAGGAGGTTCTTGATGACCCTGCTCGCTCGGATCGCGACCGTGCTGTGCTCCAATCTCTTACACAGCCGGGAGCGTCTGATTGGCTGCTGGCTCTCCCAGTTCCCCATTTGCAGCAAACCATGCCCCCAGAGTCGTTCCGCTGCCGCCTTCAATACCAGCTCTTGATCCCCATTTTCCACCCTGGCTCCCAATGCCCGTGCTGCTTGAGGGAGTTGGATGTCTGGGGCGACCACGCGGTCCACTGCACCTCAGGGGGGGATGTTGCCATTGTCGGCCGACATTACTCCGTTCGTAACGGCCTGGACGCTGTCCTTACCTCAGCTCGTCAGCGGGTCACCCGGGAACCCGCCTTTCCCACCCCTGTCCCTGGCCAGGAGCGCCGTCGCGCAGACCTCCGCCTGCATGCGTGGGAGGAGGGGCGTGACCTTTATATCGACATCGTTGGCTCTTCCCCACTCACAGTTGCCAACTTGCTGCACTTCGTGCCGGGTGGGGCCGCCGCGCGCGCTGCCCAAGACAAGCAGACCCGCTATGCTGTCTTGTTGTCGCGTCAGCAGCCGCCTGTGGCTTTCCAAGCCTTCGCTTTTGAAACATTGGGAGGGTTGCATGCTGATGCGCTGGCCTTGTTGCAGAGGCTCCAGGGGCTTTTGAACCAAGCCATCATTGCTCAAGAAGATGTGGAGGGATATTTTGTCATTCGTCGGGTCAGTTTCATCATTGCGGCGGCTGTGGGTCGCCAGCTGGCCGCTCGCCGGGTGTGACTCATAGCTTGACACATTGGGGGTTTGGGTCCCTGAACATTGGGCTGGTCTTTTTTACTCCACTCTTGTAAAAAGAGGAAGGAATTACATCAACCCAGCCCAAAGGGCTGATGAGATGGAAAACCGAACACCGACGCAGCAAGACACCGAGAGAAACCAAACACAAACCCTAAGAATCAAGGCCAAACACAAACCCAAAGTACCGAGTGGGGAGCCAAGAGCACAAAGGAAGGGCATGAAAGCCCCAGGACACAAAGGAAGGGGCAGGAAAGCCCCAGGACACAGCCCAAGAGTGGGCAAGGGCCAGCAAAGGGCAAGACACAAACCTAAGACCGAAACTGAAAACAATCATAAATGAAGTTAACCACAGACTGAAGGTCATCTTGCCAGACGAACTGACGTAACGACCGAAAGGGGGAACGAAAAAGATGGGGGTAACGGTCCCGGATCGGCTGAAGGGCCGAACAGGAAAAGACAAGGTGGTGTTCATCACCCACCAAACCAGCCTGACACTGATCACACAACCGGTGGGAACGGGGGATGCCCCGACGACGACCAGCATCAATAGGAAGGTTGTGAACCCCCATGCGGAATCGATGGAAAACCCTCAACTTGGAAACACTCATACGTAACCACAAAAGCCTAGAGAGAGTGGCGCGGGACGGACTTTTAAACCACCTAGAGTATGTGCAAAGCTGAGCCCGCTCAGACGGGCAGAGACGAGGAGAGACATGCAAGCCCTCCCAGGGTTGGCGGCCATGCCGACGCAAGAGGTCCCGAAGGGACGGCATATCAATCGGATGAGGGGCTTGACAATCTATCTGATAAGGATAGCCAACCTTAATAAGGGCCTTCATGAAATACCCAGCCCAAGTGGGAGTAGGGGTAGTGACGCCATAAAAGCACGAGTCGCGAAGAATCAAGGCATAAAGATGATCATGAGGCAAAGACACCAACGAGTTCCAAAAGGTGGCCATACGCTTCAGCCAGTGATGAGCGAGGGGTTGAAGCCCCAACTCAGCTAACAAAATCGGGGTGGCCACCGAGGGGCGCACCCCTAACAACATCTTCAACATGACCAAGTAACTAGACTCTAAGAGCTGAACAGAAGGGGCCGCAGCCGGTGAACGAAAAGAACGCCATCCCCAAATCTCACATGCATATGACGCCGTGGGCACAACACACATGAGAATCAACTTAAGAAGAAGACCTATAGAGGCCGCGCACTGCAGGTTACCATACTTACGCATAAGGGAGCTCCACGTGGCCCACATTTTACCATTCAGCAGGCCAAAGGTGCCCCCCACACCCCCAACCGAGGATAAAATAACACCCAAGTATTTCTTAGTATATACGACGGGAAGCGTGACCCCGTCACAAACCCACTGAAAGGAAGGGGGCGACTCAGGCGACGATGGAAAGACCATGACATCGGTCTTAATGGGATTAATACGCATATACGAAAAGCCACACCAATGAACAACGGCGTCAATGAGTTGTTGCAAGCCCTCTGCCGTTTCAGCAAGAAGTATCAAATCATCAGCGTACATTTGAGCCGGGACATGAGTCCCATCTCGAGTTTGGGGACCAACCCCAGGACAAGTAGCCCGAATCTGCCTAAGGAGCCCATCAGCATAAACCGTGAATAACGTGGGACTAATCGGAGACCCCTGGGTAACCCCAGCACCCGAAGCGTGGAAAGATCCAGCCATGCCCCCAGCAACAACCGTAAACCGAACACCATCATACGTGGACCGTACCGCGCGGATAAAACCTTCAGCCACCCCGAGGCGCCTGAGGGCCTCCCATAAGTAATGCCGAGGAACACGATCATAGGCTTTAGATAGATCTAAGAAACAGCAATACAACGGGGCAGTGGGCGTAGCTAAGTCAACAAAAGGCACTCATTGGGAAAGAGTGCAATTTTGGAGTCGCAATTCTTTGGAAACCTGGTCATAATCATGTATGCTCATATATGATCATGTTCACTTGTATGATATTGTCTCGTGACTGATTTGGTCAACACGTCCCCTTTAAAGATATGGGCACATTCAAATGTATTCCGAGGCGGTATACATGGTCGGGATCCCTGACGCCTGGCTTCTTTCCGTCTATGACAAAGCAGGGCCTTTAGGACGAAATCGCGATTGGATTAAGCGTGCAAGTACCTTCAGCGGCTGAAGTCCAGCCTACAGCTGCAGGATCTCTAGCGGAAGACGTAGCCTGCATCCCCGCCTTTGGCAATACCCGAGCATCGCACCTTGGCAAAATGGATTAGCTCAGTCTACAGGGGGTGTAACAAATTTCCTCCAACAGGACCAATTGTTAAGAGGTTCCAACCTCTAACTTCTCCGTTACGCATCCAAACACTTCAACCTGAAGGATTCCCCCAAAGATGTTGAAGGTTGTCCTACAATATCCTTGTAGAAAAGCTCTTCCGGGCGTTTACAGCAGTTCCGCATGAACTTTTGATGGCCTGAAGGCTTAAAAATTCAGTGCAATTTGTAATGTTCACGCACCTCCAAAAACCAGTAAAGACGCATACATGGCTGCTTGAGTTTCCGGCTGCCATATAGCTAGCTATAAAGCCACTTGAGTTTCAAACTGCCGTGTATGCATGCCATGTGTCAACTGTAGTAGCTCCATCATAGCCAATCATGGTAACTCCACTGCAGGCAATGCTCTCTTTACTTGCACGAGAAGCGGTTGAAAGTCAACCAATCGGGTCTTATATCTGCAGACGTCAATAAGGACAGACTCTGCGCACCCCAAGTACATTCAAAAAGCCATTATTGACACTAAGTAATCCCCGTCCCGGTCATTTGCGGACTGTGCAGACACCAAAATTTCCCACATTGACCTTCTGGTTGTAAGAACCCCGCGCAAGGCAAAAGAAAGCAAAAGAATCCATTCACCCCATTGGAGTTCCAGTTGTTCTGGTCAAGCACTGCATAAGCCAGAAAACGTCGGCCGTCAAGATTCGGGCCTCAAAGTCGGTCATTCCCAATGGGGGAGACTCCACGCAAGCATATATTACATGTGCATATACCTTTTGTCCATCACAAGCTCAACCTCACTGTTCACAATATCAATACCTGGGTCCATCAACGGCTCCGCTGCCTCCGTACCCTGCTTACGCGTGTACGGCATTGCAGCTATAAGTAGCCTTTAACACACGCTCTATGCTTCAAGCATTTAGCATGACTTCGCAGGGCAACGGTCCCCTGGTGCGCCATCTCCACTGCAATAGGGCGCCACCACGTCTCTTCCCTCGACTGCCTGAAAGCATAATCTGACAAAAAGATCTGGTGGGTTCATCGACGGACATTCATGCAGAGAATTAAAACCACGCAGAGAAGTAAACCAGAAAACCTCGGAAGAGGAGTAAAGCTGTCCAGCCGCTAGAGGCTATAGCTATCGAGGAGGATACTCGCAGCAAAGGCCATGCACAATTCCATGGTCAACACCCCTTGCGGTGCAAATTTGCAGCCCACAAACGCTCATGCCAGACACCCTTCACTAAATCAGACACCCTCGAGAAATCGGATTGCCACCGAAACACAAGAAGGGGTTCAAACGCAGGGGCAAGGAAAAGCGCCCTCCCAATCAGCAACCCTGGCCTTGACCGGCAGATCATAAACGCTGCAGATGCACAAGTATGCCCCCACGCTAAAATCTTGTTCTTGGTGCACACGCAGTCACCACAAGGACTTACGCTATCCCGTCCTCCAGAGTTCGCACATGCTTACTCACCAGCCCCCCTTTGCAACACCCTTTCCCTGCCTCTCGATTTTCCACTTCTCCTCTGTGTTGCCTGTGCGCACGTGTGGGTGCGCCCGCAGTATATATATATATCACACACACACACACACACACACACACACACACACACACACACACACACACACACACACATACACACACACACACACACACCACACACACATACACACACACACACATGCACGCACGGACGCCCTCGCGCGCGCTCACATACGTCTTAAGGCAGCGCACACGCCCGCTCAGGCATGTAGGGGTATGCGGCTGAACCAGAGACGCATAAATGTATGTCGATTTCAAAACTATGTATGCCGTTTCAAGTAGGAGCATGTGTTGCTCCGAGTTGAAACACGCACAAAGTTTTATGAGAGATCGTTTCCCCCCCGCATTGCTGCTCCAAGGCATTAGCCATGCGAGCCAATCCCTAGGTGAAACCTGCGGGACCCATGATCGTTGAAGGCATACTCAAAGCGCAGCGGGCCCACAGGGGAATCGAGCCGGATCCCTGCTCCATAACCGTACCCGCTACCTGGTTTGCCTCTCGCACCGGCGGGGTCGCCCAACACCGTCTGCCCACTCTCCAGGTCATGTCCATAGTCCGCAAATAAGGTTCCCTGCCAGGGGCAAGAAAAAAAGTTTTAAGCTGGATACAGCTCCCTAGTCCCTCCCCCCCCCCCCCCCAAAAAAAGAGGGGGGAGAACAACAGCGTTCTTAAAATGGTCATTGGGTTGCAATGCCTCTAAGAGCTCGTCTTGGAAGTGGATGATGGCAACGTAGTGCAATCCTGGACAAATGGAATATCTGCAACAGACCTTAAATGAATGCTGTTATGACCAGTTGTCTGTGCAGACGAGTAGGCAGGACTACAGGCATCGAGGCGGAAAGCGCGTGGAAACATGCTTTTGTTTTCAGCATGCAGACATCTCCTTGCCTGTCTTACAAAGCAACAAGGAAACAAAAGCATCTGCCAGAAGTGTTGACACACTTCCTAGGTAGATTTGCCCATCTTAGCCCCCCCACTCCTTTCAAATTCCCCTTTTCCCATTTTGTTCTTTCCCCTTTTTCATGTTTTTATTTACTTTGTTAACTTTATGAAATTCATATTTGAAAACCTTTTTTGGGTTCTTTACTTGTTTGTTGTCAAGTCCCGGGAAGTTGCTTCCCGGAGCTCAGGTCTTGCAAGTGGAAAGCCCTTCTTCACCGTCTTCGTCCTTTCAACACAGGAAACTGCGCGTGTAACACGATTTTCACACAAGAGAGAAACGTTACACGGCAGTTTTGACTCTCAGGGAAAAAGCCCGCCCGGGGCACCGATCCGGGATGGCTGGAGAGGGGAGCACCTCCAGAGGTCCCTGGAGAGGGAATTGGATTTCTGCAGTGCCTACGACGTAATTCCTCCCCGAGCCGACTCCGCCCTCGCTGTACCCTCTGACCGAGTTTGTACCGCCGATAGGGAACGCCTCGTACGGCGGAAGATCTCCCACTATCATGCCACCTGCAGCCCACCCCCCTACCCTGTCACACGCTGTGTCCTAAACAGGACCCTCTACCGTCTGGCAGCAATGCATACGCGCTTTACCCGCCGACAACGCCCGTTAATATAAGGTGTTCCCAGGTATTGCATAACGCTCAACAGTGACAGGCACCTTCATCACATGTCGGGGATTTCGAAGAGCACCACGTGAGAACAAAAACCGGGCCAACAGGCTCTAGGGACCTTTCATCTGCATGACGCCCTACAACGACAGGCACCTTTATCATATATCGGGATTCTCGAAAAGCACCGCGTGAGAACAAAAGCGGGACCAACAGGCCCTAGGGACATTTCATCTGCATGACGCTCTACAGCGACAGGCAGCTTTATCATATATCGGGATTCTCGAAGATCACCGTGTGTGAACAAAAGCGGGAGCAACAGGCCCTAGGGACATTTCATCTGCATGACGCTCTACAGCGACAGGCAGCTTTATCATATATCGGGATTCTCGAAGATCACCGCGTGTGAACAAAAGCGGGAGCAACAGGCCCTAGGGACCCTTTCCCTGGTAGGGTAGTGAATGAGGGGCCCAGCCAATGTGGGACAAGAAGGAATCCACTGGATGAGGAGAGCAGGGGAAGCAGGCAAAGAGCCATTCTATGGGGATGAGCTGGAGGTAGGACCAATCGTAAGCCATTCGAGGCGAATGAGATCGAACAAAACCGACGTGCCGTTCTCACATATTAGGTAGTAATGGGAGGATGAAATGTAGGGCATGGAAAGCATCTCGGAGCGGGAGCGGGAGCGGGAGCGGGAGCGGGAGCGGGAGCGGGAGCGGGAGCGGGAGCGGGAGCGGGAGCATAGAAGGGAGAGCAAACCATGACCTATAACAACACTGGGTTGTTTTGAGAAGGAGGGCTTCAACACAGAGAATGATGGGGAAACGAAACCTTTAGCTGTTAGAATGCCGCGGACGGCGGGCAAGCGCAGCTTCGTGAAAGGGATGCTCTTCTGGACACGCAAGCGGAAGCGGTTGAAATTCAGCCATTCGGGCCGCAGGGGCAGACTCTGCGTAAGCCAAATGAGTTTCAGCAAGTGAAATGTGGCCCAAGGAAATTTTAGCCAGTCCGGTCAACAAAGGGGCAAAAAAGGGCAAGAAAGGTCCGAGCCCAACCAAAATTTCAGGTCACCAAGACTCGGGCCATCAAAACTCAGTCATTCCAGACAGTGGAAAGGTTCTGTGCAAGCCAATGCAATCCAGCGTTTGAAATTCAACGGTTTTCTTTCAAGGCAATGTGTGAGCAGGAGGGGAGACATGAATATCTCCCCTCCCCTTTCCTTTTCTCCCTTGCCCCTCCCCCCCTTCCCCCCCGGGTGACAAGGCCTGGCGTCCTGCGCACCTGCTCCATGCTAGCAATGAGCTGAGAATCCGCCTGTTTGCTGTACACCGCCCTCAGCAGGGCCAGCATCATTGTGTCTGTACCGCTCCCGCTGAATGTCAAGGGGCTCCCATATGCGTCCTGCACCCCCGCCCCACCAGCTCTTGCAGTACTGACACTTCTGCAAAGCTTGGACTACATTTGAAGGCGCCCAAGGCGGCCGCGGGCTGATGCGCTCCACATAAATACTTGTTGTAAACACTTTGGAATGAGCCAAGTCGACACAGCGATGAAGAGTTTGAGGCGGTGGAGGTTGAATGAAATGAATGCTTCCAACTATGGCCCAGAATGACGGCACATGCCATGCCCGTCCGCAGCCACATGGTGACAAGAGAGCTGGGAGAGGCTGCTTTGTGTGCATTGGTGTTTTGAGTGTGTCTATGCGTGTTTGTGTGTGTGTGTGTGTGTGTGTGTGCGCGCGCGCGCGCGTGCGCGTGCGCGTGCATGTGTGTGTGTGTGTGTGTGTGTGTGTGTGTGTGTGTGTGTGTGTGTGTGTGTGTGTGTGTCCACGCATTAGAGGGGGGGAGAGAAGCAGCGAGAGGGAGATGGGGGAAAGAGGAGTTAAGGGGGAACGAGGGAGAGAGAGAGAAGGTGAGAGTGAGAGTGCAAGCACTTATGAGTGGGCCTCAGGGACATGCAGGGAAATGAGTTGGCGGGGGGGGGGGGGGGGGGTGGGAGCGAAAAAGGGGGGGATTGAGACATTCAAGGGACGGGAGACCTGGAGGATCGGGCGGCCTTTGTCGTCCAGGCAGCGGGCTCGTTGCCAATTGATCCCCATGGTACCGGTCCATCCGGTCGAGAGGGGGCGCCCCCACTCCACCCCGCTCATGAGGCGCGCCACCACCACGTTGGTGTCCTGGCTCCCTTCCCCCGGTACCGCCTGGGGGTCCCCCGGTTCCCCTCAAGATACCAACAACTCACTCCCGGTTCAGCGCATACTATGTACTGCTTGCCCCAGAAACTCACATGCCCCACATCCGTCTCAACCCCCTCATGTTGCCAGCACAAAACCCTCGACGCATCCGCGAAACCCTCCCCACAAGAACACTGGCCTGCATCAACCCATTATGTGGGGTGGCAAACCAGGGGGGTTCGTTCATGAGGGGGATAAAAAAACTTGAAAAACTCCGGCCCTAAACGAGGGGATCATGTCTGCCCTGAAAGAGGGGATTATGTCAACCCCATGTGAGAGCAGTTACAGGACAAGATCTTCAAAGCAGGCCTCCTTTTCCAAAGAACATCACCGCGGACTGGTCATGAGGAATCCCCCTGGGAACCCGAGGTGAGCCACTAATTAAACAGAGGGAGGATGCGGACTTAATATTACTGCTCCCACATGGAGATGCAACACACAACCTGCATGTGGGAGCAGTAAGATGCAGTACACAACCTGCATGTGGGAGCAGTACACAATCTGTCCTGCGAGGCACTGCCATGCCACATCAGCTCCACAGGCAGGAGACCCTTCTCCAAAACATACTCAAAAACCCTTCCTCTTGAAGTACTTCAGCGTCATCACAGGGTATTGCAAAACCCAAAAGGAGACGCAAGTGGGAAAGCACCCTACAAAACGTACTGTGATACTGCACCTGCGCATGCGGCAGCGCCACATCATGGTACAGCAAAACTCAACCGGCGCCGCAGATGGGGCACCCTACTCACAAGCGTACTGCAAGAACCTCTCTACAACACTGAGGCGCAACGCCCTGCTCTTACAAAACCGTACCGCAAACTCCCAGCAGATCAAAGATCAGATCTTTCCACCCCTCAGCTGAGCAACAGCCTCAGAATCGTACCGCAGGGGGCTACCCGCGGATGCTGCTACGGGCAACCCGCCCTCTGAACCGTACTGCAGACAGGCGGGACACCCAACCAAAACTGTACTGCAGAATCGTACCTGCGAACGCTGTGGCGCCACATCGTCCTGTGCCCGCCCGTGGATGGGGTTCCCGCTGGCCCTTGTGTTCTGGATGTTGATGCTTCGGGAGGTTCTGTTCAAATCTCCCACCACCCAGGGGTCCGTGTGGCTGATCCTGAACAGGCTATCCAGCTGTACCCGCAACCCCATTCCCCTCTTTCAGAACCTGCAGACTGCAAACGGACTTGTTGCTGCCCTCCTTTCCTTTTGATTCAGCTCCCCTCCATAACGCACGCACACACGCGCTCGCGTGCGCACACACACACACACACACACACACACACACACACACACACACACACACACACACACACACACACACACGCGCCTGCGCACGCATGAAGCAGTGCGCCGCTCCCTGGCCTTTTCACGACGTGGAACTCCCCAGGGCGAGGATGGTCACACATTATGCAGTTGCATAAGTATGCATGCCCTCCCCCCAGGGGCAGGGCCCTTTGCCTGACGGTGTATAAAGACTCCAATGGATTTCAGATACCCCTCAAGGAACCGGAAGCAAGGGCTCAGGTCCCTTTTGCAAGGGAGAGAAGGGGATATCGGGTCCCTTCGTGGAAAGGGAAAACCAGTTTCGGGTCCCTTGTGCGCAAGCGAGGATCGAGATTCACAACCAATCTTGGAAAAAAAAAAAAAAAAAAAAAAAAAAAAAAAAACACACACACACAAACAAACAAAAAAAAAAAAAAAAAAAAAAAAAAAAAAAAAAAAAAAACTCGTGTCCCTTGTGCTAAGGGGAAAACATGGTCAAGAAAAAGGGGGAAAAACAGGAGGAAGAATTCTGTCCCTCGTGGAAAACCGGAAAATTTGGGTCTCAGGTCCCTTGTCCACAGGAAAAAGGGAGTTTCAGTCCCATGCGGAAGAAAAAAAGTGGGTCTCAGGTTCCTGGTGCACAGTTTGAATCTAATCTCGCGTCCCTTTTGCAAAGGACAAAAGGGAGTGTCACATCCCCGCGCACGCAGGAAACAAATTGCGTTGCAGGTCCGCTGAGGCCGAGGGGGAAAAAGAAAGAAAAAAAGAGGAGAGTCTCAGGTCCCTCTTAATAAACGCCGTACAGGCCACCAATCTACTTTTTTCCTAACCTAGCGTGCAGAAGAAGAAGAAGAGGGGAAAAAAAAAAAAAAAAACCACCTGCCCGATCTCCACAGTGCCAGTCAGCTTCTGGTTGAGGCCAAACAGGTTGCGTTGGCTGTAGGAGACCGAGCCGATGAAGCCCGGGAGAGCTCCATCCATGTGATTCTGGGCGGAAATGCCCCCGCCGCCGCTCAAGCCGCCCATCTTGCGTTCCACCACATTGAGGGTGAGGTCCACTTTGGGCAAGTCCACAGTGGTACCCTCCGCGGGTACCGGCTTGATGTTGACGTCGTCGAAGAGGCCCATGCTGTACACCGCATCGATGTCCTGCTTCGCCTGCTTCGTGTTGTACACCTGCCGTACCGCAGCCAGTGCTTAGAGGGGAAGAATGAGGCCCATGCTGTACACTTCATCCATGTCCAGCCTGGCCTGCTTCAAGATTGTACAAATGGCGTTCTATATAC